>QTSX02000853.1:0-224166 GCA_014839935.2 Entomophthora muscae | reverse complement strand
GCTGTGGCCAATTGCTGGGGGCCCAGTCCAATGCTGGTGTCAATTGATGGAAATTCTTCAAGAATATCTGCTGCCTTGTGGAGACCAACATTGTCCAATACAACTACGTTGGTGAAGCCCGGGCTTGTGCGCCTCAGGTGCTCCTGGACCAATTGGAGAAATGATAGGAAGATCCAGCTATTGTGGGAGCCTAGTATCATTTGGTACAGCTTGACCCCCTTTGGACCAAAGAGAGCCACCATTGAATAGGCTGTGGTGCGGACTGCAGCACGCCAAGCCATCCCATCATTGGAGCCTCTGGGGACATACCCATACTCATTGCGCATTGATGAGGCAAATGCTGATTCATTGATATAATAGAATTTCATTGTCCCCTTGGCTTTGAGGGCAGTGTACGCATCAGTGTAATTTTCTGGGTCTTGATAATGGCTGGGCTGCTCTGATTGTAGGGGGATACCCCAAGCTTTTTCCAGGAAAAGCGCATTCCCTTGACTAAATGGTAGTAAAAGGAAATCGAGGCCTCAACCCCAAAAGCAGACTTGACCATGGCCTGTATATTTGCCGGTTCAAGATGGCAATCTTGGGTTATCCACTGGCAGATTGCCCATTTGTGCTCCTTGGTGAGCATGGTTGAAACACACAAGGATTTCTCTGTGGCAAGGACTCAGCCAGTATCAATGAACTTGTTGAAGGTCTTCAAGGCGTACTTGGGATCCACCCCAACAAGAGCCACAGCCGCCTTGTAATCACCAGATTCCTGCATGAGCTGGAGAAGGATGATGCACTTAATGTCAGGAATGCGCTTATGAGTGGGCTTTTTAGCAGTGGGGATTGGCTCGTTGGCGTTGGGCAAAACACAAGGCATGGGCACCTTGGTGTAAAACGCTGCAACCTTTTTTAACACCAGCTGTCCCTCATTAGTTTGGTAGAACTGGGGTCCTTGTCATCCTCCTGATTGCATCACTGACATAGGGCTCATAGCTAGTATCAAGTACAGGCTTCAACTTCTCCAGCATGGCTGACAGGACCAACTCTATCCGGTACACGACGTCAAACACATACAAAGTAAGTTCTACCTCCTTGTTTCTAACTGTTTTGGTAGTGGTAACCTTGGTGGGCTTCCGGGTCAGCTTTGGGACCTGAGGGTTTATGTTCTGCACCCTAGCAGCTTGTGCTCCTTGAACCAGCTGTGTCAGTGCAGCGTCACTGTGGAACTCTCCTCTCCTCCCTCCCTCCTGAGTAGGCACTTGTGTTGTACTAAGTCTATTCTTTGACCCGCGGGGGTGACCTCAACCACGGCACACAACGGGTGCAATGGTAGTCTGTTGCTGTGTTCCTTCCATTTTGAGAATTTAATAAAATATTAAAAAAAAAACTTAAGTAAGTTACTCCCTATTTTTAATTTTTGCTTTTATCTGTTTATGGATATTCAATTAATATTTTTTCCCACCCAATATCCCAATTATAGATTTTTTATTTCTTAGTTAGTTGTTTTTGGTTTTACAACACCCATTTTAGAATACTCAAAAAAATCCACCCATTTTCCTAGATTTTACTGCCAAATTCAAACACCCAACACAATATTTTTAAAATTTATGTTTCAGATCTTGTGTCTTATTTTAGATACCTTGGTATCATTCATGATTACAATCCATTGCACACATTGCGTGAGTGATTTTGGTTACATAGTGAGTTGCTATTGTGTTTTGTTTTTGGATTGAGTTTTGACACACCACACTTGGGTGTATTTTGTCACCAATTCACATAGTAAACATATGGGTCATTATTTTAGGGATTAGGCCATTTTCTAATACACATGCTGCCCAAGTCGCAGCATAACACAGTTCGATTTTGAAAAAATCAAATTACAAATGTTTATATTTAAAACAGTAATAACTCAACAAAAAGTTAATATTTTTTCACACTGTAAACTATCAAAATGAAGCTAAGAATCTTATCTTTCTATTGATGTTAAAATATCAATATATATAATATTGAATATTAAAGCAAAAGAAATTTAAAAGAGCATATGTCAGATTTATTATATTATTTTGATAATGAAATAAAATAGATTGCTTAAAGCTTTAAAAAAGTATTTTTTCATTAATTACTATATGCTTTTTATTTAATGAAATTAAAGATAAGATTAAGGGCATTATTTCCGCATTTTATTTTATTCAAAAAGCTTAATTATTTAGGATTTTATGGTAGTTTGAAGTTAGGACGTTAATTTATTTGCTGTTTAGATGAACTTTGAGGTTCAAGTGAACTGCAAACCTCAAATTAAGCATTTTTTAGATACAATTCTTTAATATTTTATCATTTTAAAAATATGCAGAACAGTTGTAATTAAGTTAATACATCATTTTAATTGATTTACATAGATTACAAAGAGGATATGATGTAATTTGATGCTTAGCTGATACACATATATCACTTATGCATGAAAACTGGGGATTTCATTTGTTTTAGAAATATAAATTCAAGTTGAAATTGTAAATAAAGCTGTCACATCATTTCTTTCAGAATGGTGTCATAAGGCTTGGTATATTAGAGCTAAAGCATCACCTAAGATTTACTTCAAACCATCTTCACAAAAAGATATAATTCCTGCAATCAGCACTCTTTTGCAAGGCATATCTACAAAGCATCTCTTTATCAGCAATCACAAGTCCAATATTACGGAATCTGTTAACTTTACTTCTGCCATGAAGCCATTTTCCTCACTGGGAGCATCAACAAAAAGAGAAAGAATTGCTATGCTAAAGAAAGCATTCCTCTTTGTTTCTGGAGGCAATCTTAATTCCTTCATCAATCAATTCCTCACTCAAACTGAGTTTGGAAAAACAGAGTTCATTCCTTTAATCCAAAATCAGAAACTAAATAGGATAATTGACAACTTAAAGGATCTTCTGAAATCTGCTCCTCAAAAGCATCTCCCAGCCTTGAGATCTCTGGTTACTTCCAGTTACTCTTTAAAAGAGCTTACTGATATGGGATTTAATATAACCAAAAGTGAGTTTGAATACTCAAGAAAAATAAATAACAATAAAAATGTAAGCTTAAACAAAAAAAGCCAAAAAGATAATAACTATTCAATAAAAAAAGAAATAATCAAAAAAATAATTAAAAAACTACTGGAAAATTCTTTTGAAACAAGCCAGTTTACAAAAAAAGCACCAGAAAAAATTTATAAAGACATTGAAAAAGAAATAAATGAATATTCAACTGAAATAAAATATTCTCTATTAAAAACAAAAAAGAAATATATGAAAATATGAAAATAAAAAATAAAATTTCAATATCACTTTCAACTTATTATAAATTAATACCTAAAATATAATAAAAAGTAAAAAACAAACTGACATGTGTAATATTTGTAACTTAAAATCATCCTTAGAAAAAAGAAAAGAAGAATGTGAAAGTAAAAACTTATTATTGCCAGAATCTATAAACAGTGACTTAAAGGCTATTAATCAGCACCAAGACTTTTATGCTCATCAAAATAGGGAATATAAGAAAGATATCAATGAATTAGATAATTAATCATGTATTATAGTCATAGATTTTAAGGATAATTTAAAAGTTGGTAGTGGTCCAATTGAAACCAATAACTGTTTTTATTCCAAAAGACCTATTTTTTATTGGGGTTTGCATTGGTATTTAAAGAAAACAATAAATTTAATACAAATACCATGATTTTTTATCTCAAATATTGTCTCATGATTCTTTGTTTTCAGGTGAATATCTAATAAGTCTTCTTAAATCAGATAAGTTTAAAAAATAAATAATATCAAAGTGTGGACTGATAATGGAAACCATTTTAGATCCTATGAATTCTTATATTATCTATTTAAAGAGGCACCACAATACATTAAAGGGTCTATTAAATACAATAGATTTGTAGAATGTCATGAGAAAAGTATTGTTGATGGTCACTTTGGTGTAATATCAAAAACATTAAAAGAGAAAGAAAATCAGCTTTATATTAAGAATATAAATGATATTAAAAATATTTTTGAGCAAGAAGAAAAAAGAAAAGCATTATATAAATCAGCGCTATCAGGCTCAAATATTTCTCAGAAGTCATTCTTTTATATTTATGAGAGAAAAGTTAGGCCTATAAGGAGAGAGCTTGAAGTTAAAAATCTGTTTATTAATCTTTCATATTTGATGAAAGATGGGAAGTTGTATACTTCACCTTTAACATTTGAAAGTTTCTCAGAATATTCTGAGATAACTTATCATTTGAAATCACATGATGATACCAGAGAAACAAAAATATCAGAATATGTTAGTGGTGCATTAGGGCAAGTTCATGAAGTAGGGCAGCTTACTAGAGGGTGTATTTTAAATAGAGTTATCAGTCTTTCAAAAACAACAACCTTTTTTGAAACAAACTAAGAATATTTATGATGAGCCAAAGATAGGGTAATAGCATTTATAGCTTCGGGGCTGCTATTACTCTCCCATGCAACTCATCATAAATATTTTTAGCTTGTAGTATGTAGTAGCACTTAAGATATTTCCAGCAATATTATAAGGTGCAATTTTCAATGCTAAAATTGATAGTTATTTTAAAAAAAATATCTAAGCCCAAGATCAATTAAAGATTTGACATTGATTGTATTTTAACCTTTCTGAATAATTTGAATATGAATAATGTAATTAAGTTATAAAATAATCATTCCAGCGCTTAGGCATAACAAGAAAAATAATGACCCATATGTTTACTATGTGAATTGGTGACAAAATACACCCAAGCGCGGTGTGTCAAAACTCAATCAAAAACAAAACACAATAGCAACTCACTATGTAAACAAGATCACTCAAATTTTGTGTGAAATGTATTGTAATCAAGAATGATACCAAGGTATCTAAAATAGGGCACACAATCTAAAACACAAATTTTAAAAATATTGTGTTGGGTGTTTGAATTTGGCAGTAAAATCTAGGAAAATGGGTGGATTTTTTTGAGTCTTCTAAAATGGGTGTTGTAAAACCAAAAACAACTAATTAAGAAACAAAAAATCTATAATTGGGATATTGGGGGGAATATTAATTAAATATCCATATTCAGATAAAAGCAAAAAATTAAAATTAGGAGTAACTCAATTGAAATTTATTTTAATATTTTATTAAATTGTAAAATGGAAGGAACACAATAACAGAGTACCATTGCACCTGTTGTGCGCCGCGGTGGCGGTTGCCCCTGCAGGTCAAAGAACAGAGTTAGTGCAACACAAATGCCTACTCATGAAGGAGACAGAAGAGGAGAGTTTGATAGTGACGCTGCACTGACACAGACTTTTCAAGGAGCACAAGCTGCTAGGGTGCAGAGCATCAACCCTTGGGTCCCCAAGCTGACCTGGAAGCCCACCAAGGTTACCTTCACCAAGAAAGGTAGAAACAAGGAGGTAGAGCTTACTTTGTATGTGTTTGATGTTGTGTACCGGCAAGAGTTGGTCCCGTCAGCCATGCTGGAGAAGGTGAAGCCTGTACTTGATACTAGCTACAAGCCCTACGTCAGTGATGGCAATCAGGAAGAGGATGAGGAGCCTGAGTTCTTCAGAACTGATGAGGGACAACTAGTGTTAAAAAAGGTTGCAGCCTTCTATACCAAGGTATCTATGCCCTGTGTTGTGCCCAATGCCAACAAGTCAATCCCCACTGCCAAAACGCCTGCCCAGAAGTGCACCCCCAACATCAAACATATCATCCTGCTTAAGCTAATGCGTGAATCTGGTGATTACAAGGCAGCTGCAGCTCTTGTTGGGGTGGATCCCAAGTACGCCTTGAAGACATTCAACATCTTCATCAATACTGGCTGAGTCCTTGCTGTGGAGAAATCCTTGTGTGTTTCCACTATGCTCACCAAGGAGCACATTTGGGCAATCCACCAGTGGATAACCCAGGACTGCCATCTTGAACTGGAAAATATACAGGCCATGGTAAAATCTACATTTGGGGTTGAGGCCTCAATTTTCTTTTACTACCATCTGCTCAAGGGAATGCCCTTTTCCTGGAAAAAGCTCGGGGTATCCCCCTACAATTGTAATAGCCCAGCCAACATTGACATCCAGAAAAAATACACAGAGGTGTACACTGCCCTCAAAGCCAAGGGTAAATCAAATTATATTATGTTGATAAATCAGCATTTCCCTTGTCTATGCGGAATGAATATGGGTATGTCCCAAAAGGCTCAAATGACAGGGTAGCTTGGCGTGCTGCAGTCTGCGCCACAGCCTATTCAATGGTGGCTCTCCTTGGTCCAAAGGGGGTCAAGCTGTACCAAATGATATTGGGATATCACAATAGCCAGACCTTCCTATCATTTATCCTATTGGTCCAGGAGCACCTGAGGCGCACAAGCCCGGGCTTCACCAACATAATTGTGCTGGATAACATTGGTCTCCATAAGGTGGCGGATATTCTTGAGGAATTTCCATCAATTGACACTAGCATTGGACTGGGCTCCCAGCAATTGGCCACAGCAAATCTGCGCCTTCTCTTCCTCCCTGCCTATTTGCCCTTCCTAAATCCCATTGAGGAAGTCTTTGGGTGGCTCAAGCAAGTTGTCAAGCAAGGAAACCCAACTGGGACTGAGGACCTGTTTGATTTGCTCCAGGCCGGGATCCACGCCCTCCCAGCTGAGACTGTGGCCAAATTCTATGGCCACGCTGATTTGTTCATCCCTGCATCCCTAGCCAAACAGCCAATCAATTAAAGGCTTAGCTTGTCTAACTTTTTTATATTCTCTTATTTACTATTCAAGATTTATTAATTAACATTTTATATTTAGAAGCTTCTAAGTCCACAATCACATTTGGCAAGACCATCAATGGAGGTAAGTAATTTATTTATTTTATATTATTTTTTTATTATGCTATCTGAGGTTATCCCAAACACTCAATACTGAATTACGCAAATATATTTATATCACTTTGGTCAAATAAATATAAAAATAGTTTTAAAAAAATTAAACGTAAAATGTACAAATTAGAATGTATTTTACTAACATATAATTTTATGCTTTTATGAAAACTGTTTCCGTGATATATTTTGCAAAACTTGTTTGCTAAAATAAAAATTATAAAAATTTATTTTAATAAAAATAAAATAAATTGTAATAAAATTTATTGGAATGATATTTTTTATTATGTGCACCTATAGTGAGTCCTTCAGTATGTACCCACCTGACAATGGAGGTGGCGCACAATCTCCACCACCACACCGTAAATGGTGGATACACCCTTATTGAAATACTCCCGCCTGCTGGTGAAAGGCAGTAGGGTCAGGTGGGAGTGAAGCAGCAGCTTTTCAGGCGGGGCTGCAAACCCGTTTATCCTAGCCAGGACCAGGGTGTCCTGGATCACATGATCAACTGAGTTGTATCCGGGGGGGGACCTTCTTCCCATCCAAGGAGAGCCAGGCCTTATCAATCCCAAGAAGGACCCTGTCTAGGTCCTCCACGCTGGCGCCCATTCCAAAGTAGAAGAGATACCTGAGGTAAACAATGAGATGAAGCCTTTGTCCAGCAAAAGCTTCTGTAAACTCACAAAGTTTGTTGTATACTGTGCTGATCTTTTTCTTGTGCTTGGTTTTGGCAAAAGTCAGCTCCATAGCTGCAGGGACCCCCGTTTTGTTGGCACTCCAGGCCAGCCCAAAGTCTGCCAGGAGGATTTTTGTCTTCTTTACAGCTGTTGCGTCTGCAACAGCCAATTTTGACATCACACACCCAAAGTTCTCAAATAGGTAAGACAGGGTGTGCTCCCCCGGGAAGCAGAAGCAAGCAGCCACATGTGCCCAGCCCATCTCTGGTATTTTCTTGAATGAGAGCGTTGCCAGGATGTCCCAAACAAGCTCAATGGAGTTTACACAGTAAACTCTACTGAGAACCGCCGGGTCCAGTTGGGCATCCTTGTAGGCAGTAACTGCCCACTCAGATGCCCCCTCACCATGCAAAAGCCCAGCCAATGCCTCCCTGGACATTGGGAATGTACCATGGATCTTGTCTTCAAGCTTCTGCAAGACAGGGGGGATAGGAAAAGCTGCCTTGACACATGAGTGGCATAATTTGCATAAAAAGTGGGGGGACAAAAGGGACCAGGACCTGGCAGAGTTCACTGTCAACATTTTTTTAACAAAAAAAGGTAAGTATTTGGAAATTTTTTATTAATTTTATTTTTTAGGTTACCTTCTTGTGTTTCCTCTTTGCCGGCGGCTTTGGCAGGCTTGGCCATTCTTGGCGCAAGAAGTTGAGCGGGCAATTATGTATCATCTTTCCTTGCGCGCTTTTCAGGTTTCAGGTGGGCATACATTTCAGGGTTGTCAACCCAGACAAACGGCACAGAATAATTGTATGCCTTAAACTGGAGGCCCTCAACCACTGTCTTCTGAATGTTTAGTAAGCGCTTGATTGTCTTCTTGGGGGTGTCAGGTATTTTCTGCCATAAGCGCCTTGGCCAACACCTTGTCAATTTTATCACCTTTGAGGACGGCAGACTTCACCTTTGCTTTGACCTTGCGGTCAATTTCTTTGATCTCTGCAATTGCAGAGTCAAGGTCTTTTAGCAGTTTCTCAGATTCTCTCATTGATTTTTTACTAAACTTTTTATATTTTTTTATAGCTTTCACCCCAATAAAATCTGCATTATTCTGATACTATTGCCTCTTTGTTTATTCCTGTTTGTTTTCCCATTTACTAAATTATCCCATCTTTTTACCCATTGTGTATATGTTTACGCTCCTCTCAATATGTGCTGTTTTCTTTGTGTTGGCATTGTTTCCTTAATTGCCATATTATTTTTGGTGCTTTGCACTGCCCCTTGTGAAAATATTAACAACAATTTGGTGATCAGCTAAATTTGGATTAGAAATTATAGGTTAATTGTGTTTAGATAAAGTTGTGACTAATCTGAATTCAAAACCTTAGTGATAAACTTTAAGCCAATCAGGAGCCAAGTGATAAAGTGATTGTTGTGACATAAAGGGTCATTCAATAGTTCTTTGGTGCATGTGTGCTAATTAATATGATTGGCTGGATGTTTTGCCATTGTGTGCCATTGCCGCTGTGGCAAGTTGTTGATGAACTAGTGCTAACCCAGCAGCTGATTATGCACTAGTTCACCAAAAACTTGCCACAGCGGCAATGACACACAATGGCAAAACAACCAGCAAATCATATTAATTAGCACACATGCACCAAAGAATTATTGAATGACCCTTTATGTTACAACAATAACTTTATCACTTGTATCCTGATTGGATTAAAGTTTATCATTAAGGTTCTGAATATGGATCAGTAACAACTTTATATAAACACAATTAACCTATGATTTTCTAATTCAAATTTAGCTGATCACCAAATTGTTGTTAATATTTTCACAAGGGGCTGTGTTTGGGTACTAAAAATAACTGTGTTCTGGATCTAGATACATGGCATAATAAATATACAATTTTATAGAAATAAGCTGAACATAAATAATAAAACCAACTATAAACAAAGAGAACATGAACAATTGAAAACCAAAATAAAGATAATATAAATAGAAAATGTTTGGCAACAGGGGGTTTATTGGGGCGGGGAAGAGTGATGCCTAGTAGGCAGAATAGCGCAGGAAGGAAGACATAGAGGCAGTGCTGGCCTGGTGGTTCTGGGATTTGGTGGGTGGGTCTGGAAGATGGGAGGGGTGGTGGGGGTAGGGGTAGTAGGATTTTGCGTGATGGCTGCCATATACCGTTGTTGATATTCCTCGTCCAACATTGGCTGGATCAGTTGATAGGTGCAGTGGCACAGGGTGGTAGGCGCTTATCCTTGCGTGATTGGTTACCCATGTTCACATGGAAGACAATCTGGGCAAAAAAGTCAGCCACCATCTGTTGACCAAAGAGAGAATTGTGGTCAAGGGCCCCAAGATAGAGATCATTGAAAGCCTGAGGGCAGTGCTCCTGTACTGTGTCTCCAATGTTGAAGAAGACAACATCACCCAGATGGATGTCTGCATGGCTGGCGTGGTACACGGAGGCCTGGTGTATGTGTTGCTAGATGGCCTCAAGGGCGGTGGAGCTACCCTTCATCTGGTGGCTCAAGAAAACCCAGTGCTTGGAATTTGAGCCATCCCAGTAGTCAAGTAATCCACTGAGGATGTGGCTGTACTTGTAGCCATTGGTGAAATCTGGGTTTGTCTGATAGTAGACAAAACCCTTGGCTGAAACATCCAGAAATGCACCAATGAACGTCCCCTTCTTGACCTTCTTCCTCCCTTTTTGGGTGGCAGCTCTTCCTTGTGCGCCAAAGTTGTTAAAAGCTATTTTGTAGCTTATAATACAAGACAAACATGACGTCATCTGATAGACTTGTCAAGAATCAGACCAGGGTTGATTTGATGGCCTGATCATACAGGGAATCCTCAGCGCATCCCATTGGTTGCCGGCAACATTGGTAAGAATTTGTATTGAAGCCACCTTTCCATGCATCCAGAGCTGCACCATGTGCTCAAAAACCCATATGTTGTGGTGTGCAAGTTGTTTGTAGACCTGGGTCAAGGGAAGCTTGGGGTCCCTCTGGAGGAGGTCAAGCATGATTGGGTAGGCCTATATGATTTGGGACTTGGGGGCCTTCTTGGGCTTTTTGGCTGTCCCAACCAGATTTCCCCTGTTCATTAGGTTGTTGAACTCCCGCATTATGGTGGCCCAGGTAAACTTTAATTGGTCAGCAATCTGATCCCAGGACAGACCCTGCAGGTTCAGTGCCACAATTTCCTGGAGAATTTGGGTGGTGATGGTTCATTGCTTGGGACACTGAGCAGCGGGAGCTGAAGCCTGATTGGCTGTAGGGGGGCAGGTTGGGTGGTGGCAGCAATTTTTTTGTATTGAGGTTGCCATCCTGATTGGTTGATTGGCAGGCAGCTTGTGCGGGGGTGGGTACGGGAGCAGGGGCAGAAATAGACACTAAGTGAATACTGAACAATTCAAAGCCATATGGGTCAGGGGTCAAGTACAGGTTGGCTTCCTTGTTACCTGCCTCAAAGGCTTGGGTATAAACAGGTGCCTCTATGCCCTGATCCTTGCCTCCATTGAAGCTGGCTTGGCTGCTTGTGCCGTTGAAGATGTTGCTATTAAAAACCATTGTAAAAAACCTAGGATGAAATCAATAAAAGTAGAAATTTTAAAATTTAATGATTTATTTTTATTGTAATCTCAAGTATATATTTGGAAGTTCTCAAAACCATTTCATACAAATCAGGAGCCATGAAAATGAATAAAATGCCTCTGTTCCTAAATTGGATAGCTGTTGATTGGCTGTTAAATTGATAGTTTTCTATTTTAGGCTGCTCATACTACACATCTTGTGTGACTTCATTTTGTTTTGTGCTTGTGGAATCTTGCTTCTAGATTGCTCAAGTTTTGTTTCACTTTAGTCCTTCTGTTGATGTCTCATATTAATCCTGATTGGATTATAATATACTCCAGAATAGCATCCATTCATCTCACTTGTTGCGTCAGTTCATTTTGTTTGTGGTTTGAGCTACACCACTTGATGTTTGATATAAATTCATATAACAGGCTAGTGAAATTTTGTTTTTGGTTTGACTGTTCATTTATTAATCAAAAATATTTGAATTAATTGAATCCTTAATCTCATGCAACTTGGATTTTGTTTAAATCTGAAGTATTTTTGTTTGTTGCCATAGCTTTTAAAACTACTGTACATGTGTCTAGAGGGCAGGCCATTGGCTATGACAGGTTATCAAATGCTCCTGACGTCCTATCACTACATCATTTTGGTACATTTCAGGACTTTAACTTACCTCAGGATGAGCCACAAGTCCTATCATTTTTCACTGTTCAAGACTTCCTGCAGCTATCTCTGGTTCAACAGAAAGAAGTGCTTGGCCTACTGGATCAGTTTTTGGATATCTTTGCTAAGGATAGCATGGATTATAGTTTAGCCAAAGGTGTCATTCACCAGATTGATACTGGTGATGCTCCCCCCTTTTGCGCTAAACCCTACTGCTGCAGTCAAGTAGAGGATGCTCAGGTGTCTAAAGAGCTCAAGCAACTTCTAGACACTGGACTGCTTGCTCCTTCTCAAAGTCCATGGGCCTCACCCTTACTCATACTGAAAAAGAAGGATGGAGGTCATTGTATTGTGATGGACTACCAACGCTTGAATTTCTTAACCAAAAAGGATTCCTACCCCTTACCACACATTGATGATGCTCTCTGCCATCTTGAAGGCTCTAAGTTCTTCTCTGCAATGGACCTGGCATCTGGATACTGGCAAGTTGACCTTTTGCCTGAGGATCAACAAAAGGCCGCGCTCATTACCTCTGAAGGGCTGTTTGAGCCTACATGTATGCCGCAGGGACTCTGCAACGCCCCAGCTACCTTCCAACAAGCTATGGACTCTATCCTCTGCAACTTGAAGCTGTCATGTGTCCTAGTATACTTAGATGATATAACAGTTTTCAGCGCTACCTTTACAGACCACCTGGCGCATCTCAAAGAAGTGTTCCTAAAGCTTCAAGAGGGCAGCCTTAAACTGAAACCATCCATGTGTGCTTTCTTCAAAGAGTGTCTTAAATTCTTGGGCCATGAAGTAACCCAGACAAGGATTTTCCCCATGACAAAGAAGGTTGAAGCTATCAAAAAAATGCTTCCACCCACCAACTTAATAGAATTAAAAGTCTTTCTGGGTATGATGGGTTACTACAGACAGTTCATCCCTAACTTTGCTTATACTAGTGAATATTTGGTCCAGTTGTTATGTAATGTCCCATTCAAATTGACTGCTAGCCAGCAACAGGCCTTTGAGACCCTTAAGCAAAAGCTCAAAGAGGCTCCCATCCTGATGTACCCTGACTACAATAAGGAGTTCATCTTATACACTGATGCTAGCAATCTGGCTATTGGTGCCATCTTGGCTCAATTAGACAATGAGGGTGTAGATCATCCTGTGGCTTATACTTCTTGTGTCCTGAAAAAAATGAGAAGAACTACAGCATCACTGTCAGGGATCCAGTCTTGGGCAGCCGGCCTGTTGTTTCCAGGGGTGACCCGGGACAGATTTTTTGTGGGCAATGCCCACCACAAGAGGGGAGCTAACTTAAAAAGGTAGGATACAGACTTTCCCACCCAGGACCACGGGACGGCAGCCAAGGTTATAGTGTCAATCACCCCTGTGAGGGTGATGTACACAATCCCAAACAGCTTGCCAGTATGGTTGGTTGGAAGGTTGGGTGAGGAAGTGGGCATAGGTTTTGGGGTCACAGGCGATTCCATGGGTAGGTCGTAAGCAGGGAGGTAGTTGAATTTCCCTCTGAACAGCTTGGGTGTTGAAAATATCCACATGCCTTGTCAGTTTTATCTAACTGCAGATTGTATGGGGGCCAAAGGATCAAGTTCAAGTATCTTTTCTGGGGTGTAGTCCTTGTATTTGGATTTCAGAGGGTAGTTGGTAAAATGGACGGGGCCAAAGGGAACACCTGGAGGACAGGAATCTGCGGGCAGAGGGGCAGGAGGGCCAGGAGATCTCAGACTGAATTGGTAGATAGCAAATACAAAATAAGGCAATAGCTGTGTGAGCCAAAATAACATAACCTTTATTCAAAAATGGTGATAAGGTTTGAGCACAGAATCTATAGGCATATATAGCATCCCACCTCCAAACTTAGTATTTTCCATAAGGGCTTCATCAAAATATCAGGAAAAATGTGGGCGGGTGGCCAGGAGGCCCGGGTGCAGGAGCGGCAAAATGGCACCTCAGCTGGATGTTCTCTCATTGGTCAGAACGTCCAAATTGGTCACTTGATTTCCTTGATTTTTGGCTGTGGTCATGGGGTTGGGCCCAAAGCCTGAGTTTTTCCTTGGCAGTTGAGTTTGATTGGTTACTCAAGAGGACTTCAAGCTCATGAAGTTCACAGGGGCACCTTCTCTGCCTCCATTAGGCAATTCAAGAAACTCCTCCTTGGGAACCATCATAATTGAACCTGTACTGGCATTCTGACTTTGGGATTTAGCAGGGGCTTCAGCTTGCAGGGGCTCAATCTCAGAAAAATGTGGGTGGGCGGGCTCTTGGTCCATGGGGTCAGTGGCCTGCAGGAATTTGGGTTCACAGTTTGAATCCTGCCCTTGGGCCCGGGTTTTGAGGGTTAACAAAATGTCAATCCTGACAATCACGGAGAAAGAGTGCCTTGCTGTGTTTTATGCAGTTAAGCAGTTTTGCCATTATGTGTATGGCACCCCTTTTACAGTGGTCACTGATCACGCCTCCCTTAAGTGGTTACAACAGTTTAAAGAGCCAGAAGGAGACTAGCTAGATGGGCTCTCTGCCTGCAAGGTTACAACTTTACTGTGCTACATTGTCCCAGGGTTCAACATCAGAACACTGATGGCTTATCCAGAATGCCCATCCTTGCTCTACACCCTGCTGAGGCTGACCAACTGTATGAGCTAATTGGGTATCCTTCTTCTTGGGAAAGCAAGACAGAAGAAGTCCAATTAGCCCTGTCCAAACTATCTGAGTATATGCTTATTTGGGAAAATCAACTCTTCAAGAAAGTACAAGACCAGTATCTGCCTTATGTATGACCCAGTCTCCGCCTTTTGTTGGTGCTTCAAGCCCATAAAAAAACCAGGAATGGGGGCATAGCCAAGACCTTTGACTGACTCCAGAAAAATTATCTGGGAAAACCTCTGTCTGCTGATTCCAGACGTCATAGCTAGTTGCCATGACTGCCAGCTCCAGAGACCTTGAGCTGCCTCTCACACGTTCAAACTAGTTCCCCCTCAACACGCCTTTCACACTATCAGCATTGACGCTGTAGGGCCTCTCCCCCACTCCTGCTCTGGTTGTTGCTTTATCCTAATTGTGGTTGATCACTTCAGCAAGTGGGTAGAAGCTCGCCCTACTAAGGACATCATTGCTAAGACAACTGCTGCCTTCCTGTTGCAAGATGTTTTCTACCGCTATGGCTGCCCTCAAGTGTTGCTCTCAGATAATGGGACTAACTTTAATGCCAAGAATGGTAACCTCTGTTGTCAAAGCTTTGGGGTCACACCAGTTCTTCTCTGCCCCCTATAATCCTTCTACCAATGGGGCAGTTGAGCGTGAAAATTCAACACTGGTCTCTATCATGAGGAAGCTCTCCTACTCTGACACTGCCAACTGGGACCTATACTTACCTGCCGCTCTCTTTGTGAACTGCCTTAGCAAACATTGTGTCACTGGATACTCCCCTTTTGCTATGTTATACGGGCAAGAGGCTACTACCCCATTGCTCTTGGGGGGCCCCTGCTTACCTCTGATAAGGCCATGAATTCTGACGACCACATAAAGGATCTAGTCAACTGCGTAATTGATATACAGGCCACTGCCTACACTTCTGCATACAAGGCTAAGATGCTTGATCTTTCTCCCAATAATTCTGGACGTTCCCCCTTGCCTGAATTTGATGTTGGCAACCATTTTCTTTACTGCCAACATAGAGTATGTGGGCGCACGCATAAGCTGGACACTCTGTGGATTGGCCCTTTGGAAGTGACCTTCAAACAAGTGTCCAAATACATGGTAAAGCTCCTCTCCAGTGGCCGTCCCTTTGCTTGAGTGCATGCCAAGTTCCTCCACAAATACCACCCCCCTAAGGCCAATCTGTGAGAGGGCAATGTTGTGAATACAACCATTCACCATGTTTTAATTTCACCTTTGATGGGTTATTTTGAGGACAAATCTCTCTTTTTTGCTTTTGCCCTTCAAAATGAGTCTGGCTCCAAATTGGGAAATATAATTGTTCAGTTTCCTGATTCTGCACAACTCACTTGCCCCACTCATGCTTGTGGTGAGTGATCCTACTGTCCATGTACTGTTTTGTGGTAAAGCTACACAGTATATATTCCCAATCTTTTTACCCAATAAACTTAAGTTATATTCACATTTTTGTCTTTGTGTCTTCATGTACTTTGGCGCCTCTCTAGCCATGTCTAGCAGATATTATTCAATCAGGGCCACAAGGTAATTGCATAGCCTTCCCTGCCATTCTGACCAAGACTTAGTATAAATCCAATCCTAAGGTTGGGATTTCCCGTTGTGACTCTGTGCCGCGCCTCAGATCACAACAGCAACCAATCCCTAGTTTTAAATCATCTATTCAGTAGATTTGAAGTAATTAATTCCCTGTTTTAATACATCTATCCAGTAGATTTAAAGCAATTAATTCCTGGTTGTAATCCATCTATTCAGTAGATCTGAAGCAATCAATTCCTAGTTTTACACATGTGACTTATTTTATCAAGTATATATCACCAGCACTTAACTAATAAATAACAAAGCTCACTCTTGAATTGAACCTTACTCCCAGTAAACTTTGATCAAAAATGGACTATGAATACTTCAAAGCAGCAATTGATGATAGCCAGTTTATTACTTGTAAAATGTGTCATAGTGCTGTTCACCTGCTCTGTACAGACTCTGACGCTTCTGATCATGTGGGCAATTCTTCTTTTGTTTGCAAATTTTGTAAAGTTAATACAAGCTGTGAAACTCTGGCTGATGATTCTCTTGATGTCTTGGAGCCAGAAGATCTTAGTGAGTTATCTACTACTCAGAGTGTTTGTAAGGGCCAGCCTGTCTAAACCGGAATGGGGTTCAAACCCCCACACCCAGCTGCCAAGCAAAAGCAAGGGCGGCTGTGAAAGCCTGATGGGGGATTTGAACCCCCAACCACCCATCAGGGCGGAAAAGGGCCAATTCAAACTGCCCTTCCCTATTTGAGAAGTTCAAATTGACCTGATGCTGGGTCTCATCCTGGGGCCAGTTTTAATGCTGGCCCAGGGGAGCTTGCGGCTCCCACAGGCATTGGGTCACCCAGTCCCAATGCTACAATTGGGCTGGGTGCACCCAATGCCGTTCTGAATCAGATCTGCTGCAGAATGCAACCAGCAGATCTGATAAAATCCAGATTTCTGATGCTGCTTCTGCAGCTAAAAATGCCACTGTTCCTGCCACCCCTAATCACCCCAGCTGCACTGAGGTGTTAGTTGATAATCTTGCAGCTACTGGCGCTGCTGTTAACACAACCAATAAATTGGTTGTGGACAGCACCTCAATTGAGCTGCAAAATTCAGAAAGTCCTGCAGCCAAAGCCAAACCTGAGGAAGAAATTGCCTCATCACCTAACCCAATAAGATCCCAGACTGAAGATTTCAGCCAATTATTCACCAGCCACCAACAGAATTTCCCTGCCCAGACCAAGTTACCCAAATTCCAATCCACACTTCCCAAGCCACATTTCACTACTTCTCAGAAGCCAGTGCCCAAGAGTTGGGAACCAAAGCTCACCAAAAGTAGGAAGTAGTCTTTTCCAAGGTAGACCAGACAAGTGGTATAAAAATCACTTCCCCACACTTAAATCAAGTGCAGAAAACATCAAATAAAGTGAATTAATCTTTCAGTTTTGTTTGCTTTATTATAATTTTAATTTATACACCACTTGAGCAAAAGTCAAACCAGAAGACTAGAGTACCACCCTAGACCTACACCCATGGACTACCAGCCAGGCCCAGATCCAGGAATGGCTGGCATTCCCTATGACTCCTCTGCTCCTCCTATCCCTACAACCACAGTAGAGGTGGGATGGTCATCCTGACCATCCTCAGTCTGGCCAAAGTTGTCATTCCCAACCTTGGTGCCTACTGCCCCTTAGCTGCTGGATTGCTTTACCTAATCTTTTCTGCTCCATTTCTCTACTGGGCCCTTGTTATGTGTTATCTGGATGTATTCAGCTCCCCTTTGATGCCTTGGTACATGACAGCCTCCGGCCATGACAGTGTTTCAGGTAAATATTTTTAAATACAAGCTAATTATTTTAGTGTACAAACCTTTCAAGGATTTTTTCATATTGGTGAAAAGCTTTTAAGAGGAAAAAACTTTACCCAAAAAGAAGTTTGCAAGTTATGCTTCTCATTAAACCTTACAGTTGATCCAGAATATGAGTAATAATTTATAAATATCTTAATTTACTAACTTAATATAATTTTTAGAACTTTCAAAGGGTGTACAAAATCTTTAATGGCTCATATTAAGAAAAAACACCCTGAAGAACCAGAATTAATTGAACCACCCTTAAGCAGAAAGAGGAAGCTGACTAGGGATTCATCTGTTGTAGGCTTGTCAAGAATTAAGTCCCAAGAAGACCTTATTTGACAGGTTATGATATGGATTATCCAAGCAGGCATGCCCTTTAGTGTTGTTGAGGATCCAATCTTGTAAAACATTTTTGAAGAATACACTTTATTGCTGGAAGGAAAGTGGTTCAAAAAAGCATTTCCAAAGCTTGACTATTTTTGAGAGCTTTTACCAACAATACATCAAACTTATGACCAAGAAAAAATAGAGTCTTTTGAACAAGGTTGATACAAAACTGGCAATAACAACTGATGTTTGATTGTCTGCAGATGATGAGTCTTATATTGGATTCACTGCACATTGGGTTACTTCTGGGTTTGAAGTGAAAAGAATTTTACTTGCCTTTATCCCATTTCCAGAAAAGCATACTGGTGAAAATATTCTGGAAAAATATACCACTGTTGTTGAAAAATATGGAATTTCTGAAAAGGTAAATTTGCCTTTATATTTTAATGCATAGTTATTAACTTTACTATGGCTTTAGATTTCAACAATTACTTTGGATAATGCATCTTCAAATAAAAAGTTTATTGAGCTTCTGTCAGCAAGTAGATCCTCTTCAAATTTCTTTGATACAAAAGAAAACTTTCACATAATATGTATTGCTCATGTATTACATCTTGCTGCACAGACTCTCATTCTTGGAATTGATGGCATTGAAGTGAAAACAGAGCCTCCTATTCAAGTATTTCTTCCTGGTGTGAGCTTTGGGACACAAGAAGCTCTTGATGAGCTAATGAAAACATTTGAAGACACTCCTACATGCTCTCAAAATGATGGGACAAAAAACTCAATCTGACTTTCAATCTTAAAAAATTACTTTTTAAGATAAAAAGATATGAGCAGCTTCTACAAACACTTCACATTTACCAAGAGTATAGCTGAATAGATAAATCCAATCCTATACTTGACGTGAGAACTAGATGTAATTCTACCTATGTCATGTTAAAATGGGCTTTAAAAAACAAAGATATATGCATCATAAATTATTTTTTAATAATATATAGGCAATTAAAGGAGTTGTCACTTCTGAAAAAATGACATCTTTAAGATGGGACATTTTCAAAAAGCTCACTCTCTGGCTGGAGATATTTGATTCAATCACCTCTCTGGTCTGTCCAACTAACTTCTGCACTTTATCATATGCCCTGGTGTCAATTATAAATCTTAAAAAAATCTAAGTGAAAAACTTAAAGTGTTGCCATCAGATGATTTGCTTTTCTGGCCTCTAGAACAGACCAAAAAAAATTGAAAAGTACTTTGAATACTTTACATCAGATATATATCTGGTGGCAATAGGCAAAATTAACTTTAATCAAGCTGACTTTTAGTGCTTGATCCAGCGTACAAGCTCTTTTTTAAGAAAACAGCACCTGAGCTGTACTTAAAAGCGGGAAAAGCCATCAAGGCTATTTATCAAGAATTTAAAGATAAATCTGCTGATGGCTATAATGACACGCCTGTTTTAAGCTTTAATGATATGCAAAGAGCCAAATATATCTTTGAGCTCAATAATGAGCACACTGAAAAGGATGAAGGGGAGCTGGATTTTTACCTAACTGCTAAGCCCAGAGCAACTCTCATTCTCCAATTCTGGATGGTAATATGCTAAGATTTAAATAACTAATTATTATATTTTAGATGTATAGCCAGCAGTACCCTACGCTAGGAAGACTAGCCAGGACTATATTGGCTTGTCAGGCTACAAGTGCAGCCTAAAAGTGGGAGTTCAATGGGGCTGTTGACATTCTGGGTCTTAGAATATCCCATATGGTCCCAAGTACTTTTGCCCAACTTAAAGAGGCACAAGCAATTTTAAAAAATGAGTTTAAAATAAACCTTATCTAATTACAGGATCTATTATATTAAATATTATTTTATTATTTAATTTTTTAAATTTTATTTTATAATTAATTTTCAGAATATAGAGCTAATCTTTGGCTTTAAAATGAGCTATTAAATGTTAAAATTGGTTTAGTATTTACTGAGATACTCTGGTTTTTAGTTGTAACGTTTATGAAAAGTTAGTAAAGATTTCGAATCTTCTTACCTTTTATTTATGCCAAGCCCAAAGTGCTGGCACACACTCCTGGCATCTGGTGGAGAATCCACTGGATGCCAGCCGAGTGGCACTGGATTCCGAAGGAAGAATTTCTTCTTCCTCTGGAATCTGTTTTCGTCGTTTCGGATTCCCCCATATTAGGGGAATACGAAAAACGAAAATAGGGAAGAGCGAACGGGTGATTACGGCAAATGCCGTAATCGTCCCGTTTCTCTTCTGACGCAGCCTTACAATAAAGGGACTGAACCTTCACTTGTCTCAATATGACCTTCTTGCTTTAAAGCTGAACGATAAGAGGGTTGTTAGGTTTGGTTTGAGAAGATTGGCAGCATCCCAAGAGTTTACCTCTTTAAATGTCTTTATTAGTACAATATTCAGATAGTGACTTGGATGAGAAACAAGAAAGCCCTGAACCTCCAATCAAGAAGCAAAAGAAAAAGTGCGTTGTTTAGCTTTTTTATTTTACTTTTCACTTCCTTCTTGGGTTTGATTTTTACTTCATCCATGCGATTTGCTTTTTAAACTTCATTTTTTGAAATAACTAAACTATAAAAAGCGCACTTCCACCCTTACCAGATTTCCTTGAGAATCTGTTTCCTGATAAAAGTAAGTCTATCTGCATCATTTTTTCAAAAAGTTTATTTTCCCGCCGCTTAAGCTTTTATTATTTATGATGCTGAGATGTTTTGGGTATCCCTCCTGAACTATAATATTTGGTTTGTCTACCTTAAAAAATACCTGAACCCTTGGATTAAGTATTTAAAAAGTTCTCTAGAGCAGATAAATCCTAGTTTTATTGAAGCGTATCGTTGGATCATCTTTTCTACTTGAGATACATAGAGTATGTACTTTTTCTCTTGGTCTGGAAGCCTTTGAGGGATCACAAGATCCTTTTTACTCTAAAATCATAATTAAAAGGCTTGATGCTCCTACAACAGGTGTGGATTTAATTGAAAAAATCTAAAGCCTGCCGTTGTAAAAAAGATTTAATGTATATCCAACCCAATTGTTTTAGTTACTTATATATTTATCATTGTTTACTTGTTTGAGGAGCGTCATTATGATGGTCAAAGTTTTTGCCAAAATAAGTTATTCATAATTAATTCATAAGATTGCATTCGTGTGTTTTGGGCATAGGAGTTTCCTTCAAATTTATCTCGATATCCTTTGATTAAATACAGGCTTAATCAAATCACGCTTTAAGAAGTCTCAGCGAAGAGGATGTTGCCCTGTCATTGAAAGAATTTTAAGTGTTCCAAATAGTATTGATCCATTATCATCTTTCAATCTTTTGTCTTATACTTGACTTTGGATCTCAAAGTATAGTTTTCAGGTGAAACACCTACACGAAATTTCCATATCCACAAATAATTTTGCCAAGCACAGTTGATTCCTTACTTCTTTGCCTTAAAATTTATATTTGATTAAGCCTTTTGTACATTTTGGCCTTTACAATGGGATATCGAAGGCTATAGAAACGGACTTTTTAGGTTTAATTCTTAAGCTTTACGCCAATCTTTTCCCCATTAAAGAATTAGTTTCCCTGAGGCTCATATATATTTAAGGTTTGCTTGTTGTAAATCAACTATCGAGCCTGCACCAAGATTTTGAAGTATCTCCATATTATGTATAAATCCTTTAGCAAGATGTTTTATCCTTTTAATTTCTGGTATTGAATGGCTTTGGTAGGAAAATCAACTGAAAGCACAGACCACCAAGGACGTGTTCGCAGTATCCCCCATAAGGAAGGTGATTGGGCAACTTTTGTGTTTATAAAAAGTAAGGATATATATGCGAAGTAATTAGAATCTTTTGCAATGCAGACTTGGAAGACCTTACTTACTTTTTGTCTTCTTTAATGTCATAAAACTTTCCTTGATATCGTGGTCTTACTTAAATTTTAACTAGAATGCGATACTTTATTTTTTAACTTCTAACAACTTGCAGTCCCGGTTAGCAACGAAATTAGGAAATGGTTGGGTGTGCTAGAGAGACAGTCAAATAAGATCTATTGTCAAGAGAATAAATCTGGCGATTTATCTAAAACTTACATTCAATCCTGCATATCTGTTTCAAAGCCCTACTTGTCACTTTCTCTATCACGGACAGTATATCTGAAATGGGCACATATAGAAAGGTTCAAAATAATGTTGGCTGAAAGTATTCAATCTTCAAAGAGGTAAGCCGCAGGAATATTTTTCATTTCACATGCTTGAATTTTCATATCTTATAGTTGGAATAGGGACATTGTACTTCTTAATTTTCTCTCTTTAGTGCTAACAGTAATTCATTTTTGTCTTCAAATTTGAATACCATCAAAATTTTTAAATAGTATTTTTATTAAGCTGATCTTTTTCATATTAGCAGCTTTAATTTTAAGCATTTTGTTAAAATTATAATACATATAACATAGAAAGATAGACATTAAAAATTTGTTTGGCAATAGATTTAGTGAGAATCTTTTTATAATTGTCTATTCTTTAAGATAAGCTTAAAGTGGATCATTATAAATTACTTTTGGATTTTTGAATTAACTTTATTTTAGTTTCAAACCCTAGCTTTATTCTAGTCAGAAGTTTAAAGTAGCCATCAGTTTTTATTTCATATTCCTGCAAACCTATAGCTCTATAATATCTCTGCTTTCATACTCAGTTGATTGCTTTAGGCAGCTTTGCATGTGACTTTTTTGGTCTAATAGCATATATTCTGCAAAAAATTGTTTCCATGTTTCCTATTATGTCTTGCAGTCTAAGCAAGTGTTTTTCTTATCTGTTGACAAAATCTTATAAACTAATCAATATATTTCCCATAGCTTTGATCTAAGCTTTTCTGGATTAGTTACATTCGAGAATGAAGAAAAAACCAGATCTTTTCTGAGTTTAGACGTACACCCAAACTCTCTAGGTCCACCTGCTCTTCATTCACTTCTAAATAAGGTGGATGCTGTCATGAAAAAGCTTCAATTATCCACATTTTATCAGGTAATTTATACAGGCAGCTTAAATTTAGGGTTCTTTAATCTGTTACACCAAAATTATTAATCTTATTACAGTAAAAAAATCCTTAAGTCTTTAGAGAAAACCATAATTTATATTTAAACTACCTTGCCTTACCTTATTTTGAGTTTTAAATGTGGATGCTTATAAATTTTGTTTGATAAAACTACTTTGCGCAAACTCTAGCTCCCCTGTACATTTAACTAATCCAGTCATATTTTTAAATATTATACATTTATCTTATTGGCTTGATTTTCAGTCATTGACTCTAAATTTAATTTAGCAGCAAAAATTATTATTCTGGCTAGTTTTGTATTTCAACTTTTTTCTGAGCTCTTTTTAAAGGTCCTTTTAAACGCCTTGCCATCTTTTAAAATTTCTTCCCTTTATGGCTTTCAACTGATATTGATTTAGCCACCAAAGTTTCATGTCTCCCTCCTTTGGACAACTCCCCCAGAGAAGTTAACAGAAGCCCTTTGTCAGAGAATCCAGGCTGACCACCCAGAACTTTTACTGGAGCTGGCAGAGTTTGAGATCCCGGTGGGGCAAGTGAGCTGCAAAATAGGCAAAAGAATGGTTGGGTTTCCACTGAAATAAAGCACCTTATAAAGTTTTTCCTCTAAGCCTTTTAAGCAAAGCTTGGGCTCTCTAATTTTTCTGCCACCCTGTGCATGAGAGATCTAACAGTTTTTATAAAAATAATGCTCAAATTGTTCTCTTCTAACAAAGTGTTTATATCAAAAGCTGACTTTTGTAGCAGTAAACTCCATAAAGGGTTTGTAAGATTTCTTATATTTTTCTACAAGGTTGTCCTTCACTATTGTGATATACTTCCTGAAAGAATATTAGGCAAGAGAAAGAAAATCATAAGAGAATGCTGATTTGATTAAAAATAAGCAGAGCCCTTTATAGCTAAACCAGGACCACAGCTATGTCCATTAGGTAGTGTGGTACTTGGAAAGATTTTTTAAAAGCTGAGGCTTTGTTCAAGTAGTATATTTGAATTGGGATCAGGCTCTATGGTCGTTCTTTGCAAGCTTCTGAATTGCCACTTGGAGAAATAATTCTCTGAAGTAAGAGTAATAAAAAATGTTATTTACTCACACTGGCATATTCAAAGATTTAAAATTAGGTAATTTCTTGAGAGGATCTGAAGTATGAACCTGATGTTTGTCCAAGGTGGCTTTAGCTATTAAAAGATCAGAATTTTTATTAAGCTTGTCTGGTTTTGCAAAAACAGAGGAAGTTATGATACATCAGTTTTATGAGGATATAATCCTGGTATCTGTAAGGTCAGAAGCTTCTTGGAAGATGATTGTAAACTGATACTTTAAGGTCCAGTATATTTATGTTAGTTAAGTACAAAAAGGTAGACAGGGTTTGCAGAAGTGACTGGATTAACATACCTGATAAATTATAAGAACTAAAGTGGGGACTCAATCTCTTTTTTAAACTTAAAAAATAAAATAAAATCAAGTCTTAATAGCATATTGATCTAAGAAACCAATTTCAGATATGGATAATTGTTAGAATCAATCACAAAGTTGAATCTATCAAGCACCAGAGCCTGGGTCCTGTTATAAAGGCTCTTTAATTAGAAGAACAAGAAATCAGATGGAATTACAGCTAATATAAATTAATATATAGTAGTTTTCAACCCTGTTGAGCTAAAAAATAATATTTAGTTCAGAATGCATAGGTTCAGTCAACAAATTCCAACTTTTTAGATAGAAATAGAAGCTAATTCCACAGAAAATATGGGCTATTTGGCAAAAATGTCCAGTCACACAACGGCAACCTCCAGAATTAACTCATACAGCATGGAACATCCTCCATGTTGACAGTTTTCAAAAATATTTTTCTTGTTTTCAATATTCAAGGTTATTTTTTCTGGCTTAAATAGTAGACACTGATAATAAAAGCAATGTTTAATTTTTACTTTGAGTTTTTAAGTGAAATAATAAAAGATAAAGAAAAAATAAATTTTGAAATTGTTGACACAGGGGTGTTCCATGCTGTATGAGTTAATTCTGGAGGTTGCTCACATAACTACCTATTTAATCTGGGAACAAATGTATGATGATTTAACAAAAAAATATAACAAGCACTAAGAAACAAGTTTCTGTCACAAAACAAAGCTACTATGTTTACTATGATTTTTAAGATGAGTTAATTCTGGAGGTTGCTCACACAACTACCTATTTAATCTGGGAACAAATGTATGATGATTTAACAACAAAATATAACAAGCACTAAAAAAACAAGTTTCTGTCACAAAACAAAGCTACTATGTTTACTATGATTTTTAAGAATACATGAAACTCAGTCACAAAAGTTAAAAACTTGATCCAGCAACAAACTCCAATAGCAACTGAAACAGACAACAAAAATATCAAATATCAAAACAGATCAATGAATCTATAATGCTGCTACCAGTTCATTCTAATTAAGATCTACAATCTAGAACATAAAATGGAAATAAATGTTCTGAGTGTCTGTTTTTGGATTAAACTATCAAACAAATCAAATAAATTTATACATACAATTGCAGGTCCACATGCACAACCAAAAATAATTAATATAGAAATTTTAAAGCCTAATTTGAAATAAACGGTAGTGACTAAAAGCTTTTATGCTACTAGATTTAGACAAATAAGAATTACAATAAATAAATCATTTAGTTAAACTTATTTAAATTTATTTTATTTTTATCTCAAAATGGACCCACCACAACAACAGAGCCAAGAAGCCAAAGGAGTACACTGCAGACGTGAACAACTCATAGGCCAAAGAACAGAGTGACTGTAGTCCAGGAGTTGGAAAGTGGGAGTTGTGCTAAATTAGGTGATGAAACCCAAACCACACAGATGCCATAACAAACTCAGGGCAGCCAGACTGGAAGAGTGACTAGTATTGATCCAAAAGTATCAAAGCTGTCTAGGAAAGCCACCAAAGTCACTACCATCTTAATGATAAATAAAACCACTACTAAAAGGGTGTCCTTCGTATACAACTCTGTATACCACCAATATGGTATTTTCAACAGTCTTATAGAGATTGTTAAACCTGTTCTGGATACCATCTATGAGCCTTACATGAGTGATGGCAAAGAGCAAGATGACAACAAAGAGCCAAAGTATTGTTACCTGTGAATGGGAAGAAGGTGCTCAAAAAGGTCACGGCGTTTTATAGCCAAAAGACTATGACCTGTGTCTTGGCAGAACCTCCAGAGTCAATGCCTATCACCAAAAAAAACTAATCATGAGGTGATCCCAAATTCTACCTGTGAAACCCTCATCAAAATTATCAAAGAAACTTGGGACTACAAGAAGGTTGCAGCAACTGTTGGTGTTTTGGAAAAATCAGGACATAGGCTAAATAGTAAGTCCCTGAAGACCAACAATGTTCTCCTTGTGGAGAACCCAAGCACTAGTTAACCATTCTAAAAAGGAGCACATCTGGGCAATAAAGCAGGGTGTCAGTAATTCAGGAATAAGTAGAGGCATTAGGTAACTGAGGACAGGGTACATCCAGGCCAGTGGGTAATACCCATCATAGGATGTGTGCTAACTTGATAATATAGGATAAAGATTGCCCAAGCAGAGACCAGGGCCCTGAGTTGGGCACTAAGATTCTATCATTCCTGTTAAAGTAATGTAGATTACTCCAAACAGTTGAGTGGACATGGTCTTGGCAGCAGTGGGAGTTTCCATTGGGTGATTGGGCCATGGGGTTAAGGGCAGAGTCATGGGAACAAAGTAGGCAGGCAGATAATTGTACTTTTCTTTGAACAATAAGGGTGGCACCTTGATCCTCTTTCCTTTGTGTCCTATGTACTTAGTCTCTCTAGTCCTTGCCAAGGGATTGGCAATAAGGATTGTTTCCAAGTTGTACTCTGAGTAGGCAGGGTTGGGTGGTTATTCAGTAAAATTCACAGGTCCAAAGGGGGCTCCAGGGGGGACAGTATAGTGCCAGAGGCAGTTTGGCAGGCTAGTCTCTAGTGGGGGCGGTTGCCTGGTTGTCTACTTGGCTGGAGTTGAGATGAAAGATCACTAAAACTAGATAAGGTAGGATTTGTTCAAACCAAAGGTTCATAAAACTGTATTATCAAAAATGACAATGGGGTCATCCTCATACTGCCAGGGTTCTTATACCATGTGGTTTTGTTTTTTTTGCTTTTTGCAGACTTCATGCCTGTGGCCAGTTCACTGGCAGGGCATGGTCCTTGGCTTCTGGGTTTGAGGGTGGAAGATCCTAGTTGTTCTTTCTCTGATGAACAGAAGTGGCAATGCTTCATTCTGCCGTTACTGTTCACCACATCACCTGAGCAGTCAAATTGTATTACCTGTTTTGGACTGGAAACTGGCACTAGCTGGTGATCATTGGTGGGCCTGGCAGGAGGTCTTGTTATAATCTCCTTTAGGCAAGCTATAACTTCTGCGTAGGTCTTTGGTGTCACAAGGTTAACAGCAATATTATGACCATTTGGGGAATCATTATCAAGAGTCTGGAGGGCCTCAGAGTAAGTCAACAACTTGGGTTTGCAACTCAGCAAGTTGGTGGGTCCCTGTTCATTCTGGGTGACCCAATTAGCCTTTGGAGGGTCAGGGTTTGATTCTGGGGTTTACATTGTTGATATTGAACTCCCAGTCTCAACAATTGGTAGGCTGGAAGGTTCCTGTTCCTCCTGGTTGGGGCAAAGAATCTCTGGCAGGACAGGGTTTGTCCCAACAGGCAGTCTGGCGGGCTCCTGTCTACCCTGGTCAGCACAAGGCTTTTCCTGAGGTCTGGGGTTTGATTCCTAGGGTTTCAATAAAAGTATTGAAATGTCATTTGTAACATCATCCTCTTTCTTCCTGGGTCCCTTCCTTCCTAGTCTTCTTCTCAAGGTATTTTTGCTTGGCTAGCTGGGCGTTGATTAGGTTGCTTAACAGTTCCCAAGTGCTTTCTTTGGGCAGATATCCCTTCCATTTGATGTAATACTGTAGGGTTTTCTAGTGGGTACGGTCTCCATGAATATACTCAACTTTGTATTATTCAGAGTGTCCTACTTGGATGGGAGGAGGGTCAGTCTTGAGTTTCTGGTGGGGTAGGGAGTTTCATTTTTTTCTTGAATACTAGCCACAGTGGAAGACATTATGTATTTTCCATGAGTGGGGTAGCTCTAGTTTTAATGCTACTTCATCTACTAGTTTGGTGATCTTGTAGGGGCCACTTCTTCTGTGGGCTAACTTCTGGCAGGGAACTGACAGGGGCATATTTTGTGAGTCCAAGTAGACCTCATCACCTATCTTCAATGTTTTTCCGGGAATACTCTTTTTTTCAGCAAAAGCCTTATAATTTTGGACTGCACGGGTCAGGTTCTTAAGACAGGTTTCTTGGGTATTGTGTATCTGTTCAATCCAGGTTTGTCCTGACATTTTTGTCTCTTTATTGCCAATGCTGGGATCCCAATATGAATCTAACCTGTAATTGGCTTTAAAGGGGGCATTCTGATAGATGTGTGGTCTTTGATGTTGTAGTTGTACTGTGCCATGGGTAGCATCTCAGCCCAGTTATCTTGGTTAGTATTGGCGTAGCATTGTAGGCATTAATCTAGGATTTGGTTGACCCGTTCAGTTTGTCTGTCTGTTTGTGGGTGGTAGGAGGTTGACACACAGTGTTTTATTCCAAGGTCCTTCATTACTTGGGTCCAATAGTGAGAGGTGAACTGGAGTCCTTGGTTGGTGATGATTTCTTCTGGTGTGCCGTGTTGAGTCAATATGCAGTTATGAAAATGTCTGGCAGTCTCAGCTGCTATACAATGGGTAGTGGTCAGAAGGAAGTAAGCCATTTTGGTGAAACAGTCAACCATGACTAGAATCACGTCAAAGGATTTTGAGCAGGGAAGTTCCACTACGTAATTCATTGATACTGACTTCCAGAGTCCAGCAGGAATGTCCAGAGGCCTTAGCAATCCTTCTTATTTCAAGCAATGTGTCTTGGTTCTTCCACAGGGTTTTCACCCATTGATGTAGGCTGCTACTTCCTTGTCCATACCAGGCTATGAATAGTTCCAATTGATTCTTAGGAGGGATTTGTGCCTACCAGGGTAGCCAGCCATCTCTGAATTGTGGTGGCCAATCAATATGTTAGTTTAGGTTGGGCCCTTGGGTACATAGATTCTGTTGTGGAGCAGCAAGGTGGTGCCCTTCAGGGAGTAACCTTTCTTTGAGTGATGGCAATTAGGGTCCTTTACCAGGGCATTGAATAGTTCAGTTGAGTAGGTGTCTTGCTTCTGAGCTTCTATTATGTTGGGTTTTCTGGCAGCAATCTTCAAGTACTTCAGTTGTATTACTAGGCTGACGGGGTCTAGTAGTGTATGGGTGTTGCAGTCCTTGATTTCTGTGGAGGAGGGGATTAGGTTGGCTCTTCTGCTCAAGGCGTCTGGTACCACATTCACTTTTCCTGGCTTTTAGTCTATGATCAAGGTGTAGTCAGCTAGTTCCAAGGCCCATCTTGCTTGTTGTTGGTTCAGCTGGTGTAGTTTGAAGAAGTAGACTAGATTCTTGTGGTCTGTCAGAACTTTTACTGGATGTTCAGCACCACATAGGTATCTGCACCAATGCTTCAATGTTTTTATTATGGCTAGCATCTCCTTGTCATATATTGGGTAGTTCCCTTCAGCTGGTAGCATCTTCTTGGAGTAATATGCTACAGGATGTAGCATACCATCCCCTCCTTCCTGAAGAAGGACCCCACCCACCGCAAAGTCAGACGCATCTGTCTCCAGTACAAATGGTTTGGATGGATCTGGCATGGCCAGGACAGGGGCCAAGGTGAAAGCAAGCTTCAAGGCTTTAAAGGTAGTGGTAAATTATGGGGTCCAGAAAAACAGGACCTTGTCAGAGCAAAGACATGTCAGAGGCAGGGTAATCAGAATTTTTTTGAATGAAATCCCTGCAATAATTTGCCAGGCCCAAAAAACTTCTCATGTCCTTTCTGCATTTGGGCACCGGCCCGGCTGTTACTGCTTCTACTTTGTCCTGAGCCATGGAAAAACCGCCAGTCTTTACCATGTATCCCAGGAATTTGACCTTGGACTGAAAGAATTTGCATTTCTTAAGCTTGGCGTGTAAGTTGGCCTGGGAGATTTTTTCCAGTATAAGGTCCAGGTGTTGGAGGTGCTCTTTGTGTGACTTGCTGTAGATGAGAATGTTGTCCAAATATGCAACACAAAATTGGTCAAGGTAATTGCCTAGGACAGTGTTGATCATCCTTTTTAAAGTGCTGGGGGCGTTGCACAGGCCAAATGGCATTACTAGGTACTTGTATAACCCATATCTGGTTTTTAAAGCTGTCTTGTACTTGTCTCCATCCTTGATTTGGATTTAGTTGAACACATATCAGAGGTCAATTTTTGAGTACACCTGGGCTCCAGTCAGTACATCACAGAGGTCATCAGTGTTGGGGATGGGATAAAAGTTCTTCACTGTAATTTTTTTTTCAATTTCTGGTAGTTTACGCATGGACACATTCCACCATTCTTCTTTCCTACAAACAGCATGGGTGACAAGCAGGGGGCCTTTGACACTTGGATGAAACTCTTTTTTTTCATGTCTTATAGGTATGCTTTAAAGGCTACTTGTTTATGGTGGTTGCAGCTGTAGATGGGGCTGTGGTGTGGTTGGGTCCCTGGTAACAGGTCTATAGTGTGATTGTAGATTAAATGGCTGGGTAGTTTTATAGCTTCTTCTTTGCTAAACACATGGTCCCATTTCTGCAGGGGGTAGGTAATATCCCAACACTAAGTTCCATCTTTATATTTAAGAGTCTGTTATTTGGGGCTCTGCCATGGCTTATACATAAGGGAACATTGTCACAAGATTCAGGTTGTCCCAATGTGGCAGTCTGTTTGAAATAGTTCAGTATCAGGCCATGTCTGTCAGACCAAGAGTTGCTCGGTATTAGGGGGTGAGGTAATTCTGGCAAGAGGATCAGGGGCAACAGGTACATGTTCTGTCCAATTTTCAAGGGAAGTTCTTGTTTGCATTCATATCCAGTGTCAAGAGAGCTGTTTCCCATGATTACTTGTAGGCTGTGCTCTGAAGCCGTCAATCCTAGTTCCTTTGCCAGGCTGGCGTCAATGAAGCTTTTGTCAGCTCCTGTATCAATAAAAGCTTTGATCTGGCGCTTGTTCACCAATAGTTCTATGGTCACTTGGATGAATTTATAAGATTGCACAGAGGTGTTTATTTGTGCCAAGGATACAGGAGAGTAATTCTTCTTGGGGAAAGCTCTGTTTAGATTTCCTGCCTTGTGGCAGTAGAAACACAACCCATCTCAATAGTGGGTTTGTAATTCTTTGGGGGACATTCCTGGTTGGTTTGGCGTTGCGGCTCTGCCAAGACAGATGGGATATAAGCTCTGGACTTCTTAATTCAGACTCAGGCCTTTTTCATAGAGGTAGTAGCTCCTCCAGGCTCAGTGTGGGTAGGTGGTGTTTCAGCAGGTCTTTCATGGCTAGATCAAATCCCTTTATGAAGATTATGATGGCTAATTCATCCTCCAGTTGAGTGCAAGTATTCAGTTAAGGAACTCATAAATATAGGCTTAGATGAGGTAGTTCCCTTGTCAAATCTCCAACAGGGAGTTCAGCGCGTAGTATCTGATGTCTTGGTTGTTGCCAGTGCTCATGAGTTTGGCCTCAAATCTTGAGTAGACAATGCAAAATTTGATATCTTCAGTGGTGGCTTTTAAAAACCAATATAGCGTGTCTCCTGAAAGCATAGCAACCACCCCAAGACCTTCTTGGTGTAACTTGGGTAGGCATTGGTGTTGGCCTGGAAATAGAGGTTGAGGACTGACATGGCTTGGCAAGCTTCTTCTAAGATGAGTTTGCTCATCTGTGGCATGTCCACATTGGTTGTGGTCTGGTTTACAATCACATTTTTTACTTGTGATGTGGCTGGGTTCTGGGGTTCTGCGCCAAGTGCAGGGTCTTTCAGCTCTTTGGCGGGTTGGTTGTTTATCCATGAGAGCATCAGGGAGGTAATTGCCTTATGGGTGTACTAAGTGATTATCACAAAAAAGTATACAAGTAGCCCCAAGTGTTAACAACATCTTGGGGCCCAGTTTACCATGTTTGTAAAAGATCATCATAATGCCAGGAAGTCAGGCATAGGAAGCAGAATTAGGTGACTGCAACCGTACAACAGTCACTGTCAAGTATTTAGCCAAATAAATACTCCAAGATATAAAGTGCTCAGTTTTTGCTAATTGTTTTATGTAGATAGGTTTGATTGGAATTCTTCAGATAAAGGTTCCTGGAAACTTAGTATCTATATTCAATAAAAGAACAGAAGGCAAGATTGACCAAATCAATCTTGGAGACTGGGCGTCTCAAAATCAAGTTAATTGACCAGAAAGGTTAGTTAATAAAGATTGCAATATAATTAATGAGGATTTAATTATATTGGTTAATTGAATTGACTGTGTCAAGAGGTATGGTTATGTTTAACCATAGGTAAACCCCTGAATTTGGGTTTAAAAACACTGTGGTGGTGTTTTGTTTGGGTTTGAAGTGTTTTAACGGGTTTTTAAGACACAAGAAAACCATTAAATGTAACAATAACTGAATAAAGGTAGTGATGCCTAGGAATTCAGGTTTGATCAGCTGGTTCCCAGTTGGAACATTGATAGCTGAGTTTTATAATGTGTAATCCACAGGGTTTTGGCACCAGGAGCTGGGAAAGCTCCATGCTGAGTTGATAAATTGGGATGAATGGCGTCAGGTGACTTCTTCCCATTGTAGGTTGGTTCTCATAGATTGAGAAATATTGGTGATATTTTAGGTAAAGATCTAGGTTTAGATGACTCAAATGTCATAGACCACATGATATGAATCATAGGTTGATTCAGGAACCAGAAGGGTTTTCAGCCAAATATATCCCAAATGGTATATAAGCAAAAACAGCTACTTTTAAATAAAGATATATTGTTGATTTCAACGCTTTCCCCTCAAATACTTTTTAATTATCATGTATTCTTTATTACTATTTGAAAGAGAAAAATTTGGGGTGCTTTGTGTCAAGGCTGCTGCTGCAAGAGAGGAAGTTCCTACCAGCTTGCTTGAGGAGGCTTGGACAAGTATGGAGGTCTCTAAGATTGCACCTGAGGAATCTTTGATAGAAGTGAAAGTGGCTTTTGAAGAAATATACTCTAACTATTTTGCCAGAGAGGGAACCCCGGCACAAGGGAATTGAGTTTATGCATGGGACTCCTGGAACTTGCTGTTAGGGTTCAATGAAATTTTGCAACAAGTAAAGGACAGAGCCAATTGTGAAGTTGAGGTACTAAGAAATAGAGTGAAAAAGAGTTTCAAAATTATGGCTTGTTGGAGAAATGATAATAAAGTATTGTCTCACAAAATTGCCTCCCTGGAGGCAAAGCTCTTAAAGCTTTGTCACAGAAAGGTACCAGTAACAAGAGAGAAAGCAAGATAACAGTAAGTTTGACTGGTTAGACCTGGATCTGTCACAGTGACTCAGGGCGGGATACCGTCGGGCCATTGGGGAATGCCCACCATAGGATGGGTGCTAACTTGATAATATAGGATACATATCACCCAAGTAAAGATAAGGGCCTGTAGTTGGGCACCATAGAGTCCACCAATCATGTCAAAGTAATGTAGAGTACTCCAAACAGTTGAGTGGATGTTCTCTTGGCAGCAGTAGAAGGTTCCATTGGGCAGTTAGGTTGCGGGGTTAAGGGAGGAGTTATGGGGACAAAGTAGACAGGCAGGTGATTGTACTTGTCTTTGAACAATCCTGGCAGCCTCTTGTACCACTTTCCTTTGTGTCATATAATTTTGGTCTCTCTATTCCTTGTCAAGGGGCTGATAACAAGTATGTTCTCCAAGTTAAAACTCAGAGTAGGCAGGGTTAGACGGGTATTTGGTAAAATGCACAGGTCCAAAGAGGGCTCTGGGGGGACATTATAGTGCCTGAGGCGGGTCAGCAGGTTGGTCTCTGGAGGGGGCAGTTGCCTGGTTGTCTATTTGAACAGAGTTGATATGAAAGATCACTATAACTAGATAAGGTAGGCTTTGTTCAAACCAAAGGTTCATAAAACTTTATTATCAAAAACAACAATATGGTTATCCCCATACCGCCAGTGTTCTTATACCATGTGGTTTTGCTTCTTTGCTTTTTGCAGACTTCAGGTCTGTGGACACTTTGCTGGCAGGAAATGGATCTTGGCTTTGGGTTTTGAGGGCGGCAGATCCTGGTTGTGCTTGCTCTGGTGAACAGAAGTGATAATGCTTTGTTCCGCTGCTGCTGTTCACTATATCACCTGATCAGGCCAATTGCATTACCCATTCTGGACTGGAGACTGGCAGCAGCTGGTGATCATTGGCATGGCTAGCAGTAGGCCTTGTTTTAACCTCCTTTAGGTAAGTTACAACTTCTGTGTAGGTCTCAGTCTTTGGTGGAACAAGGTTGACAGCAATCTGGTGACCATTTGGGCAATCATATTTAAGAAGCTGGCGGATCTCAGAGTAATTCAACAACTCAGGTTTGTGGCTCAATGAGTTGGCAGGTTCCTGTCCATCCTGGGTGATTCAATTTGGCTTTGGAGGGTCAGGGTTCAATTACGGGGTTTCTAATGTTAATATTGAGCTTCAAGTCTTAATACTTGTCAGGCTGACAGTTTCCTGTCCCTCCTGGTTGGGGCAAGGCATCTCTGGCGGCCCCAGGTTTGGCCCAACTTGTCATGAATGACATTTCAATACTTGTATTGAAAACCCAAGAGTTGAACCCCAGTTCCCTGAAGGCAGATTGAACCCTCCAGGACAGTCCAAGACCCGCCAATCTGTTAAGCCATAGGCTCAAATTGTTAAATTACTCTGCAACCTGCCAGCCTACTACAGAGGATTCCCTGAATAGTTGCCAGTCTGCCGCCAAACTGGTGCCAATGAAGACCCATACTTGCAAAGGAGATGTAACCTGGCCAATGGAGGTTGGGGAAGGACCTACTGCCAACCTGCCAAGTGTCAATACTGGAGGTTTGAAATCAACATTGGAGACCCTGGAATTAAACACTGACCCTCCAAAGACTGCTCAAGTCACTTAAAGTGGACAGGAACCTGCCAACTTGTTAAATTGCAAACCCGAGTTGACGAGTTACTCCAAGATCCGCCAGTCTCCCAAGGACAATTCCCCAAATGATCACCAGATTGCTGCCAACCTTGTGCCACCAAAGATCTGGACCTATGCAGAGGTTGTAGCTTGACTTAAGGAGGTTAAAACAAAACCTACTGCTAACTCAACCAATGACCACCAGCAGCTGCCAGTCTTCCGTCCAGAATGGGTAATACAATTGAACTACTCAGGTGACATAGTGAACAGTGGCGGCAGAATGAAGCATTGCCACTTCTATTCACCAGAGCAGGCACAACCTGGATCTGCCGCCCTCAAGACTCTAAGCCAAGATCCATTCCCTGCCAGTGCCTTGGCTGCAAACCTGAACCTTGCAAAAATCAAAGAAGCAAAATCCCATGGTATAAAAACCCCGGCAGTATGGTGAAGACCACATTGTCATTTTCAATAATAAAGTTTTATGAACCTTTGGTTTGAACAAATCTTACCTTACCTAGTCTCAGTGATCTTCCATCTTAACTCTGTTTAAGTAGACCATCAGGCAACCACCCCCTCTGGAGATTGACCTGCAGATCCTACCCAGGCACTATACTGTCCCCCAGGAGCCCCCCCTTTAGACCTGTGCATTTTACTGAATACCCGCCCAACCCAGCCTACGCAGAGTACAACTTGGAGACCATCCTCATTGCTGACCCCTTGGCCAGTACTAGAGAAACTGAATACATAGGCTGTGAAGGAAAGTGGTACAAAAGGCCGCCAAGGTTGTTCAAAGACAAGTACAATTATCTGCCTGCCTACTTTGTTCCCATGACTCTGCCCTTAACCCCACAACCCAACTGCCCAATGGAGACACCCACTGCTTCAGAGACCACGTCCACTCAACTGTTTGGAGTACTCTATATCACCTTGAAAGTAATGGTGGATTCCATGGTCTCTACCTCTGGACTCTGGTCCTTACTCAGGTGATCCATGTTTTACATTATCAAGTTAGCACCCATTCTATGGTGGGCTTTACCCGCCAGCTTGGCCCAACCCCATCCTAAGCCGCTTAATGCCTCTACCTATGCCTGGTTTCCTGACACAACTGGCAGTCTGGCGGGTCCCTATCTACTCTGGTTGATGCAAGGCATTTCCTGAGGGCTGGGGCTCAATTCCTGGGTTTTTAATACAAGTATTGAAATGTCATTCATGACACTGTATGCCTTGCCAAAAGCCAATCAAATAAATACTTGGCTTATCTTTTATTTTTATTGTATTTTGTTTTAATTTTATTTTTTAAAATTGTTTTTAATAAAGTAGTTTTTAAAGCTATGGCAACAACCAAAAATACCTCAGATTTAAATACAACAATTTCAGATTTGAACAAAATCCAAGTCACATGATATTTAGGATTCAATTAATTTAAAAAATTCAGTTAATAATTAAACTGTCAAACAGAAAACAAAATATCACTAGCCCAGTATACAAAACTATAGCAAATATCAAGCGGCATTGTTTAAACCACAAACAAAATGAACTGACGCAACAAGTGAGATGAATGGATGCTGTTCTGGAGTATATTATAATCCAATCAGGATTCATATAAGGCACCAACAGAAGGACTAAAATGAAACAAAATTTGAGCAATCTAGAAGCAAGATTCCACAACCACAAAATAAAATGGAGTCACACAAGATGTGTAGTATGAGCAGCCTAAAATAGAGAAATAACATTAATACAGCCAATCAACAGCTATTCAATTTAGGAACAGAGGCATTTTATTCATTTTCATGGATCCTTATTTGTATGGAATGTTTTTGAGAACCTTCCAAATATGGACTTGAGATTACAATAAAAATAAATCATAAAATTTTAAAATTTCTACTTTTAGTGATTTTATCCTAGGTTTTGTTTCAAGATGGTTTTTACTAGCAACAGCATTTTCAATGGCGCCAGCAGCCAAGCCAGCAGCAGCCAAGCCAGTTTCAATGGAGGCAAGGCTCAGAATGTAGAGGCACCCATTTACACCCAAGCCTTTGAGGCAAGTAACAGGGAAGCTGACTTGTACCTGACCCCCAACCCATATGGCTTTAACTTGTTCAATAGTCACTTTGAGTCTAGATCTGCCCCCTGCTCCCGTACCCACCCCTGCATAAGCTGCCCACCAACCAACCAATCAGGATGACAACCTTGATTTGGAACAACTTTCTGCCACCAGCCAACCTGCCCCCCTTAGCCAATCAGGCTTCAGCTCCTGAGGCCCAGTGCCCCAAGCAACAAATCATCACCACCCAAATTCTCCCAGAAATTGTGGCACTGAACCTGCAGGGTCTGTCCTGGGAACAGATTGCTGACCAAAGCAATTTACTCAAGCCACCATAATGCGGGAGTTCAACAACCTAATGAATAAGGGGAATCCGATTGGGCAGCCAAGAAGCCCAAGAAGATCCTCAAGTCCCAAATCACAGAAGCCTACCCAATCATGCTTGATCTATTGCAGCAGGACCCCAAGCTTCCCTTCACCCAGGTCCATAAGCAACTTGCGCACCATGGCATTTGGGTGTCTGAGCGCATGGTGCAGCTCTGGATGTATGGGAAGGTGGCTTCAATACGGATTCTAAACAATGTTGCCAGCAACTAATGGGATGCACTGAGGATTCCCTGTATGATCTTGACATCAAATTAACCCTGGTCCAATGCTTGACAAGCTTGTCTGATGATGTCATGTTTGTCTTGTATTATAAGCTATCAATAGCTTTCAACAATTTTGGTGCGCAAGGAAGAGCTGCCACCTAAAAAGGAAGGAAGAAGGTCAAGAAGGGGACGTTCATTGGTGCATTTCTAGCTGTTTCAGCTAAGGGTTTTATCTACTATTGGACAAACCCAGATTATACCAATGACTACTTGTACAGCCACATCCTTGGTGGATTAGTTGACTCCTGGGATGGCTCAAATTCCAAGCATCAGGTTTTCTTGAGCCATCAGATGGAGGGTAGCTCCACTGCCCTTGAGGCCATCCAGCAATGCGGGCACCAGGCCTCAGTCTACCCTATCAGCCATGCAGAAATACATCGGGGTGATGTTGTCTTCTTCAACATTGGATCCACATTACAGGAGCACCACCCTCAGGCTTTCAACGACCTCTATCTTGAGGTCCTTGACCACAATTCTCTCTTGGGTCACCAAATGATGGCTGACTTCTTTGCCAAAATTATCTTCCATGTGAACATGGGCAACCAATCCCTTAATAATAAGCACCTCCTACCCTGTGCCACAGCCATCTACCAGCCCATCCAGCCAATGACAAACGAGAAATATAATAAGCGTTATATGGCAGCCATCACACGCAATCCTCCTACCCCTACCCCCACCCCCCACCTTCCAGCCCCACCCACCCAATCCCAAAACCCCCAGGCCAGAACTGCCTCTATGTCTTCCTTGCAGCTCTATTCTGCCAACTAGGCATCACTCTTCCCCACCCCAATAAACCCCCTATTGCCAAACTTTTCTATTTATATTATCTTTATTTTGAATTTCAAATGTTCATGTTCTCTTTGTTTATAGTTGGGTTTATTCTTTATGTTCAGCTTATTTCTATAAAATCATATATTTACTATGCCATGCATCTAGATCCAGAACACAGTTATTTTTAGCTCTTTACACAGCCTCTTATGATAATATTAGCAATGATTTGGTGAACAGCTAAATTTGAATTAGAAAATTATAGGTTACTGTATTTAGATAAAGTTGTTACTGATTGGAATTATAAACATTAATGATAAACTTTAAGCCAATCAGGAGCCAAGTGATAAAGGGATTGTTGTGACATAGAGGTCATTCAATAATTCTTTGGTGCATGTGTGCTAATTAATATGATTGGCTGGATCTTTTGCCATTGTGCGCCATTGCTGCTATGGCGCACAATGGAAACAAATCCAGCCAATCATATTAATTAGTGCACATGCACCAAAGAATTATTGAATGACCTCTATGTCACAACAATCCCTTTATCACTTGGCTCCTGATTGGCTTAAAGTTTATCATTAAGGGTTTGAATTTGGATCAGTAACAACTTTATCTAAATACAGTACCTATAATTTTCTAATTCAAATTTAGCTGATCACTAAGTTGTTGTTAATATTATCACAAGGGGTAGTACAAAGCGCCAAAAATAATATGGCAGTTAAGGAAACAATGCCAACACAAAGCAAACAACATATATTGAGTTAAGCGTAAAACATATACACAATGGGTAAAAAGATGGGTTAATGTAGTAAATGGGAAAACAAATAGGGATAAACAAAGAGGCAATAGTATCAGAATAACACAGATTTTATTGGGGTGAAAGCCATAAAAACATATGGAAAGGTTATAAAATAATCAATGAGAGAATTGGAGAAGCTTCTTAAAGACCTTGACTCTGCAATTGCAGAGATCAAAGAAATTGACCGCAAGGTCAAAGCAAAATTAAGGTCTGCCATCCTCAAAGGCAAGAAAATTGACAAGGTGTTGGCCAAGGCACTTATGGACAAAATAACTGACATCCCTGAGAAGACCATCAAGTGTCTTCTTAACATCCATAAGACAGTTGTGGATGGCTTTCAATTCAAGTCTTACGCCCTTTCTGCGCCGTCCGTCTGGACCAATGACCCTGAGATGTATGAACATCTTAAACCAACCAAGAGGGCCTGCAAAGAGGACACTGAGATGCCTGCACAACTGCTTGCGCCAAGAATGGCCAAGCTGGCCAAGGCTGCAGGCAAGGAGGAGACTGTAGAAGGTAACCTAATAATCATAATTAATAAAATTTTCCAAAAACTTAGCCTTTTTTTGTTAGAAAATGTTGACAGTGAACTCTGCTGGGTCCTGGTCTCTTTTGTCCCCTCACCTTTTATGCAAATTATGCCACTCATGTGACCAAGCAGCTGCATCTTTCCCTCTCTGTCTTGCAGGAGCTTGAAGACAAGATCCATGATACTTTTCTGATGTCATGGGAGGCATTAGCTGAGCTAATGCATGCCAGGGGGCATCTGAGTGGGCAGTTACTGCCTACAAGGATGCCCAACTGGTCTTCCTGGACCCGGTGGTTCTCAGTGGAGTTTACTATGTAAACTTCATTAAGCTTGTTTGGGATGTCCTGGCAACGCTCCCATTCAAATTTATACCGGATATGGGCCAAGCTCATATGGCTGCTTGCTTCTGCTTCCCGGTGGAGCACACCCTATCTTACCTTCTGAACAACTTTGGGCGTGCAGTAGAAAAATTGGCTGTTGCAGACACAACAGCTGTAAAGAAGACAAAAATCCTCCTGGAGGACTTCAGGCTGGCCTGGAGTGCTGACAAGACAGGGATCCCGCAAGTGATGGAGCTGACCTTTGCAAAGCCAAAGCATGAAAAGAATATTTGTACCGTGTATAATAAACTCTGTGAGTTTACAGAAGCCTTTGCTGGGCAAAGGCTTCACCTTGTTGTTTACCTGGGGTTCCTCTTCTACTTTGGGATGGACACATCTGTAGAGGACCTGGATGGGGTCCTTCTCAGGGTCAAAAAGGCTCAGCTCTCACTGGACGGGAAGAAGGTCCCCCCAGGTACAACTCAGTTAACCACATAATCTAAGATGCCCTGGTCCTGGTGGGAATCTATGGGTTTGCAGCCCCACCAGAGAAGCTGCTCCTGCATTCTCACCTAACAATACTCCCTTTTACCAGCCGTCACAAATATTTTAATAAGGGTGTATCTACTTTTCACAGTGTGGCAGTGGAAGTTGTGCGCCACCTCCATTGCAGGGTGGGTACATACCGCCAAACCCACTATAGGTGCTCACAATATATTCTCTATACCAATAAATATCTGTACACTTTAGATTATTTTTATTATAATTAATTTTTCTAGTGTTTATTTTAGCAAACAAGTTTGCAAAATAAATACTGGAGAAGGTCATTATATAAGCATAAATATATTTACTCTAATAAAATTTACTTCTATTGTGCACACTTTACATTTAACTTTTTTAATTTGATTTTCATTTCATTTGACAAAAGGGATATAAATATATTTGCGTAATTCAGTATTAAGCATTTGGGATAAACTCAGATGGCATAATAAAATAATATAAAATAAAAAAATAAAGTACTAACATCATTGATGGTCCTGCTGAATGTGATTGTGGGCTTAGAAGCTTCTAAATATAAAATAATAATTAATAAATCTTAAATAGTAGATTATAGAATATAAAAAAAAGTTGGACACACTAAGCCTTTAATTGATTGGCTGTTTGGCTAGGCATGCAGGGATGAACAAATCAGTGTGGCCAAATTCTATGGCCACAGTCTCAGCTGGGAGGGTGTGGATCCCAGCCTGGAGCAAATTAAACAGGTACTCAGTCCCAGTTGGGGTTCCTTGCTTGACAACTTGCTTGAGCCACCCAAAGACTTCCTCAATGGGATTTAGGAAGGACAAATAGGCAGGGAGGAAGAGAAGACGCAAATTTTCTGTGGCCAATTGCTGGGGGCCCACTGCAATGCTAGTGTCAATCATTGAAAATTCCTTGAGAATATCAGCCACCTTATGAAGACCAACTTTGTCCAGCACAATTACATTGGTGAAGCCCAGGCTTGTGCGCCTCAGGTGCTCCTGGACCAATTGGAGAAATGATAGAAAGGCCAGGCTATTGTGAGATCTCAATATCATTTGGTACAGCTTGACCCCCTTTGGACCAAGGAGAGCCACCATCAAATAGGCTTTGGCACGGACTGCAGCACGCCAAGCCATCCCGTCATTTGAGTCTTTGGGGACATTCCCATTGCACATTGACAAGGCAAATGCTGATTTGTCAATGTACTAGAATTCAACTTTCCCCTTGGCTTTGAGGGCAGTGTACGCCTCTGCGTATTTTTTCCAGATGTCAATGTTGGCTGGGCTATTACAATTGTAGGGGGATACCCTGAGCTTTTTCCAGGAAAAGTGCATTCCCTTAAGCAGATGGTAGTAAAAGTAAATTGAGGCCTCAATACTAAAAGTAGATTTGGCCATGGCCTGTATATTTGCCAGTTCAAGATGGCAATCTTAGTTTATCCACTGGTGGATTTCCCATTTGTGCTCCTTGGTGAGCATGGTTGACACGTGCAAGGATTTCTCCGCGGCAAGGAATTGACCAGTGTTGATGAACTTGTTGAAGGTCTTGATGGCATACTTGGGATCCACTTCAACAAGGGCTACAGCCGCCTTGTAATCACCAGATTCATGCATTAGCTTAAGCAGGATGATGCGTTTGATGTCGGGGATGCGCTTCTGGGCAGGCTTTTTAATGGTGGGGATTGACTTGTTAGCACTGGGAACAACACAGGGCATAGGTACCTTGATATAGAAGGCTGTAACTTTTTTAAGCACTAGCTGTCCCTCATCAGTTTGGTAGAATTCAGGCTCCTTGTCTTCTTCCTGGTCTCCATCACTGACGTAGGGCTTGTAGCTAGTATCAAGTACAGGCTTCACCTTCTCCAACATGGCTTATGGGACCAACTATTGCCGGTACACAATTTTGAACACATACAAAGTAAGTTCTACCTCCTTGTTTCTAACTTTCTTGGTGAAGGTAACCTTGGTGGGCTTCTGGGTCAGCTTGGGGACCTGAGGTTTTATGCTCCACACCCTAGCAGCCTTTTCTCCTCAAACTGGCTATGTCAGTGCAGCATCACTATCAAACTCTCCTCTCTTGTCTCCTTCATGAGTAGGCATTCAGGTTGCATTAACTCTGTTCTTTGACCTGCGGGGGCAACTGCAACCGCGGCACACAACGGGTGCATTGGTAGTCTGTTGCTGTGTTCCTTCCATTTTAAAATTTAATAAAATATTAAACAAATTTCAATTAAGTTACTCCCTAATTTTAATTTTTGCTTTTATTTTAATATGGATATTTAATTAGAGTTTTTCCCACCCAATATCCCAATTATAGATTTTTTATTTCTTAGTTAATTGTTTTTGGGTTTACCACACCCATTTTAGAATACCCAAAATAATTTCCACCCATTTTCCCAGATTTTACGCCAAATTAAGCACCCAAAACAATATTTTTAAAATTTATGTTTCAGATCTCATGTCTTATTTTAATACCTTGGTATTATTCTTGAATAAAATCCATTGTACACAACATTTGAGTGATTTTGTTTACATAGTGAGTTGCTATTCTGTTTTGTTTTTGGATTGAGTTTTGACTCACCTTGTTTGGATGTATTTTGTCACCAATTCACATAGTAAACATATATACACCAAAAGTTAAATCACACCATTTTGTTTGTGAATCAATGTATTTTGGATTGTATTTTGAATATTTTTGCTTTGCGTGTGAGCACTTCTTTGCTGTGTTGACTCATTTCTCTCATTAAGGCCAAAAAACCCTGTTAACAGAGTGTATATTTTAACCTGATAGTTGGATTTTGTTCAAATCTAAAATCAACCTGTTTAAATCTGAGGTATTTTTGGTTGTTGCCATAGCTTTTAAAACTACTTTAGTAAACTATCAATGTACTTGTTACAATTCTGTATAATATACTGTCAGACATAATAAAAAATAACAAAGCAAAGAAAAATGAATAAGTGAAAATTTTAATATTCTGATATATATTTATTAGGTTTTAGATAATTGTCTGTAAATCTAGAAGCTTTTAATGAAAAATATAATAAGTATTATGATATTTGAATAGGATTGAATGAGATTTATTGGGGATTTGATGGTAGGAACTCTAAGACCTGTTTTTTAATTGAAGTGGCTATTTCTATGGCTAAGGCGTAGGTTGACATGGCTCACTGATTATATAACTTGCAGCAACTTGAATACAGCAATACTGTGATACAATTGGAAAGGAGTATCTTTTCTGGAGGAGCTGAAATTCCATAGATGACTTCAATAATAACTACATCTTGGATAACATGCTCAATTGAGTTGTAACCAGGTACAATTTTTTTCTGTCTATATATTGTTGAGCTTTGTTTAGTTTAATTTTAATGTCAAGTGCTTCACAAGCCTCTGCTTTAATCCCCAGCATTATAAAAATACCTAGGTAAAAAATTAAGTGAAGTTAATGCCCTGCAAACAGAGCTGAGAACTCACAAAATTTATTATATAGGGTACTTATTTTATTTTCAGGGAGGCTGTTATAAAGGTCTTTTTCATGGTGTTGAGTTGCGCTTTATTATTTGGCATAATAAAGAACTCAGGCAAGAGTCTAAATATGGAAGAGATGTGGTTTTGGGTTTAAGCTCATTTGATCTGGTTATGATTAATAGATATCTTCCTAGAAAATGAAAGATGAGCACCAAAGATTCAATGTCAGAATTAATGAGAAAAATGACCTTATTTTATTGGAGGAAATTATATTCAAATTTATACTCAAAGATTTGATCCTAATAGACTAAGCAAGGACACCCTAGGTGGCAAGAGGCTGGTAGGGATCTAGAAGGCTCAGTTATTGATGTCAACTCATATTTGGATAAGGAGAACTCAGCAAGGTGAAAGTGAAAGCTAAGGCTTTTGCATGAGTCATTCTGCAAACCACCATTCACTAGGCCAATTGTAAATCCTTGTAAATTCAAATTCACAACACATGTTCAGTGGGATGCCAGTCTTGTTGAAGCACCAGGAGGCCCCAAACTCTCCAAGGACGCCCACAACGCAGGCCAGGATGGCAGAGTAACTACTTGTAAGGTTGGATAAGTTTTCTTTAAAAATTTCTAGCATGTATGATATTGTATAATTAAGAAAAAAACAGGTCATGAATTCTTTTTGTACTCTCTTCATTACAGTATGTTTTATATGGCATGGCTCTAATGAAGTCCCAGACAAGAAGGATGAAGGGCTTTTGGAAGTTGGGGGCCAGAACAAAGTGGTCCAGGGAGATCTTTGGGGGATGGTCAGAGCTGCAACTTGTCATTTGAAGTCTTCTTGTGTTGATTGGAGTTTGCCAAGCTTATTTTTATTGATAAGGTAATGTTTATTTGATTTGTCTAGCATTTCAGATTGGATGGCTGGCGTCAGAACCAGCTGACAGTCAATATGGGGAACATAGTTGCTGTAGAAGGTCTTGGTTACATGTGGTTTCAGGAATTTTTGTAGTGCTCCTTCATTCTCACCTTAATAAAAGAATGTTAGGATTTGTTTTTATGTATTTTCTTACCTTCTCTTATATTCTCTCCAGTTGCCCCCTTAACAGGGGCTGCTTCATGTGTTTTCTTGATTTTAAGTTGCTGGTCATCTTGTTTTGGTTTCTGTTTTTTTACTTTTTAATTATTTGAACATCTCTGGATCCTTTGCCCACACCTCCGCCGTCATGAACCCCTGTGGCTTTAATTACAGGTCTGCAAGAACATATTTCTGACTGTTTAGGAGCTTGGCTGCAAGATTATCTGTTGTATTAGATATCTTGTTTTTTATGCTTTAACAGAAAGTTTGTTCAGCTTATCACCTTCTAGCACCACCTCCTTGAGCTTGTCCTTCACCTTTTGCTTAACCTCCTTAATCTTGGACACTGCTGCTTCCAACTCATTGATCCGTGCTTTTAACTCTGACATTCTCATTGTACTCATCCCAAATCCTTTTATACCAATAAAAAACCATCCCCAAAAATACATATAATCTTTTGAATTCAATAAGACTGAATAAATATATCATTACATAGAATTATTTAATTTTACCAACTTTATGTCATGAATGACATTTCTCCCAAAAGAAGTGATAAACTCCAACTAGGAGAATAAAACTTGGGATCAGGATCTGATGGGTTTGGGGATCCTGCGGACTCTTGGGCTGGCCAACTGTGTTTTTTATGGCTAGCCAGTGAGAGAGCTGGAGGAAGGCAGCAGTTGGAATAGGATTAATCAGGGGGATCTGCCAGCCTGCCTGATCACAAATTTGCAGAGTGCAGAGGAGCATCATAGGCTGGTGATTAACCCAGACCAATCTAGATCACCAGAAGCGCTGGACCAACATGGCGTCATGCCTGTCATAAATGACAGGCTGTCTGAAAAAGGGGTCTGCTGCTCATCATGAAGAGTCAAAGTCCAAAGTGATTTCATATGATTGGCTAGAAGTTTGGGCCCCCTGGCCATACAATCTCTGGCCAGACAGTGACCCAGAAGTTACTCCAGAAGATGCATAATTCATGGGGCAAAATTTGACCCAGCTTGTGGTTTCTGAGGGTCTCATGATCCAGGATGACAGGAACAACAGTAGCAATGATTTAGCCATGAAGAGGTTATCTTTGGACTGTCAGATGGAGGTCATTCCAACAGAAGAAATGTCAGGCCAGAAGGTCCAGAATGGGCCTGGAACACTTGGGCCAAAAGAAACTGAGCAACTCAGCTATCTGGTGGTGGTTTAATCCAAACTTAGCATTTTTAATGATATTTAAACTCTGTGAAGTCTTTTTAGAATGGTATTGCCATCCTGAGATAAATAAGATTATGGAGCCTTGGTTCTACCATTTTATTCCTTATTCAATCTTGGTTGCTTTCCACTTCACTACTGTTCCACAGAAAAGCTTGGCCCACATTCCTGAGGAAGTTCCTGAAACCCAGCCCACGGTTTATTGTCCGCCCAGAGCACCCTTTGGCCCCCTGTATTTATCTGACTACCCACTTAAGCCAGAATACAATGAGTTTGCCCTGGAAAATATCCTCCACTTTGACAGCCTGGCCCAACAGAGAGCTCTACAGACAGTCTTTCATAAAGGTGCCTGGCATGAGCATCTAGCTGCCATATTCTGTGAGAAGTACAACTATTTGCCTGCCTATCAGACAGATATGGAAGCACCCCCAACACCCAAACCTGACTGCCTGCCCAGATCCTTCTCCTCCCACAGCCAGTCAATATGCAGGCATAGCCTACATTAACTTGGATGGGTTAGTTGACACCATGATGCTGTTGCAACTGAACCAATGATAGCTCAGTATTTGATTGGGGAAGAGAACAGTCTAATAGAAAGGACAAGAACAAGAAGAATAAGATAAGGTTTATTAATTGATATTGTGGCTAATATACTATATGGGGAGAGTCACAATACCACTAGGGGGTGGCACAATGGCGGGTTCTGTGTAAGTTTTGAAGCTGAGTAATAACTTGTTCTGGGATCAGTGATGTTGAATTGGCAGCGCTCTTAATTAGGAGATAGTGCCCGTAGCTTGGCATTGCCAAGGGATTGATCCATGCCATTAGATATGCCATGGGGCAACTCATCCAGTCCCCCCCAGTGTATTGTGAGATGTGTTGGCAGGCAAGAGGGGGATCTTGGTTGCAACATTGCTCTCCACCCAACCTTGGGCCTTGGTAGGCCAATCAGCATCTTATCTCATCAAGTTAGCCCCCCTTCCATGGTGGGCTTGTCCCTCCTCCCAACAGAGCAGGTTGGCAGCCAAGGCAAACAGAACCCCAACTGGGATGGGGTATCCTGACACTTTAAGTGCATGATATTGAACTTCTGTTGATATCTGATATAGTTTTGTATATATCAACCCACTCTGAATATTCTAACTGACATTTTTTGTCCCAGTAAAACATCGCTTATTCCTATTTTAGTATAAAAATTATAAGCCAGCACACAAATCTATTGAAAATGTCAATCACTTTCAGGGGTATATTGATATTCTGTATAGTGTTTGGATCTATCCACCCGCTCCAGGTATTCCAAGTACCATGGCTTGTCCAAGCGCAGCAGGGTTTGGTCTTAAATAAGTCTACCAGCCACGCTCCAGAGCACAAGGCTTATTAAAAACAGCCACTGCTTCCAATGGTGATACCCAGATCATTTATTTTGGAGCGCCTAAACCAACCCACTCTTGGTATCTTGAACAGCACGCTTTGCCCAAGCACATGTTTTTTCCAAGTCCAGCATGGTCAGGTCTTGACCTAGCATGCTGATCACCAGACAAAGTGCACACCTATTAAAAAGGATCACCACCCTGGCATTAGTTGGGCTGCATGCTAGAATGGTCAAAGTGATGGATGGATTTGATCCTTATTTCAAGACTGTTCCACACCCAGATCCATCAGATCCAATAGAACTGTTGGTCAAGCTGTAACATGGAGGCAATTACACTCAAGCCGCCTGTTGTATCCCATCAAATTGGGTTTGGGAGCTGCTAGGAATTGCTGTAAGGGGTAGCTGCAACTGCAGTCCACTCTCTATGCAATGGGCATCCTCCTTCTCTGGTCAGATGGTTGGGATTGACCTGGATAGGCAGGGACGGGGATGCAAGAGCCTGGTGGATCTGTAATTTGGTGGAATGTTCCTAATGATGGGGCAGGTGTTGATAACACCTCTGCAGCCATGGTGCAGATCTAGTGGTATATACCTTCCCTTATTTTCCCCAACAATAAGCACATTTTTACTCACTTGTCTTTTTGTACACTACTTGGTTGTTACATTAGATTTAGGAGGTAAAGACTTAAAAGTATCTAAGGCTTGTGTTGATTTGTGTATAGGCCTTGCAACTATACTCTATAGACCTAGCAGCCAAGACATCAGTACCCAAGACATCCCCAAGGCCCAATCCACAGCATGTATGATTGCTATTGCAGCTGATGTCAATTGCTTCAGAATGGGATGGGTCCATGTCTGTCTTGGATATGGGTTACTTCTGTTTGCAGTTGCATGTTTGGGATTCTGTACTTGATTTTGATCCTGTTGTGTGATTGACCATTTTTGTGAACTGGTCCTAGATAGAATAGGACTTTTATTGAGTAGGTTGACCTTTGACTGGAGCCAGTTGAGATTGGCTATGTGGCTGAACCTACTTGTTATAAACTGAAGTGTATTTGTTTATCTTCACAGATTGTAAGGCTACTGTAACAACTGGGTAGACAATGAAGGTGGATGTAACCTTGTTGCCCCCAATGACCTTGGTGCAGGTAACTTTGGTGGCAATCTGCAAGAGTGGCTTCTGGCATGGATGTAACTTAGTGCATCTGGCTTGAAAAGTGGGAGGCATTTGACTGGAAGTAACACCACGGGAATCCCATGTCGTAGGCTCAATGCTACTGCCCATGGCATTGGTTATATCTCTAGCCCCCTTGGGGTGCCCTCCAGGATGGGCTGTACTGTGTCCTATTGCTAGAGCTGGTTGGGTATGGGATAGTCCTTCCATTGAAAAATAAAATGTAGACTATTTTTAAATCGGTGTGTATGTTGATTCTATCCTTTAGCTTACCCTTTAGGTATCTTTTCTCCCCTGGTTCATCCCTATATAGTATCCTGGCTTCTAGTTCAGTGGTTGTAGTGCATGGTAACTGATCAGATCCTGCTTTGGTAACTTTATATCCCATGCGGCTTATGTGCCTAGACGTGGGGATCCAGGATGTCTGGTCCCAGTTCACCTTTAGTATATCTGATTCCAGATCCTACAACCGATCTTCAAACCTGGTAGCGGCATGGAGATTTGGCTGCAACATTATGTCATTCTATTTTCTAGTCCCAATAAAGCGATGTAGGATGGATCCCACCCTTTTGAAGGGTTTTTATTTGAAGCTGGTTCCCATGACTACACGGCTTATATGCTATGCAGCTATCGGCTGGGTGTTCTTGAAACCTTCGTTTCGGCTGGATATCAAGTCACAGCTGTACCCGCCAGTGCAGCTATGAGTTAAGCATTTTCCCTGATCTGGACCCAAGCTGCTTTAGCTTGGATCTGCATTGGGGGTTGACGGACCACCTCCGGCTAGCTTCCGGTTTTTGGCGCCAAGGTTGATTTTATAATGTTTAAATATTGAACGGAACCATTCTGGCGTCCGCCAGATCTTTCAAGCGAAAATCCCTTTAATTTCTTGTAGAGGTTGGATTCTAGTTAAGAACACCAGAAATAATCGAATTTGTTTAATCATTTGTTCCTTTTCTCTACCAGATCACATCTTAATCCAGGCACCCAAATTTACTCTATTGGTTCGTTGGCTTTCAAATTTCAGCCTTGATATTAAAAAATTGGCTTTCAAATTTCAGCTGTAGCGTTACCGACTTTAATAAATATCCACTCTAATGCTATTCGATTGGCCAATGAAAGCTTTATGAGGGGAGGTCGAATGTTGCTGAATTCTGGGTAAATCTTATAAAATTTGGCACCAGTCGTATCAATAGTGATCCGAGTTAGCTTGCAATATGGGGCGCATGGCCGCAGCAAGCTTTGAATCTGATTGGTGCTACCAGATGTCCAAATCATTAATTTATCGCTAATCCATTTGGCCTAAGCCCTAGTTGTCACCCATCCCTTGGTGAGGTATTATTATTGTTTGGAAGTTTTGACCAAATCGGGTTGTGAACATCTGAAGCTTGGGACTTGGTTTACTTGGGATGCCTTCAGGTTTCACCCAAGGGAATATGCGCCAGGCTTTGCCAATATAGATTTTGTGCATCAGGTTTATTATAAACAATAGGACGTGCCCAAAATGATGGATTTGTCAGTGAGGGGGCTGAATCAACGGGCCGGTTGTTTTACTCCAACTAGAATATAAATGGCTTCGAATAAATTCAAGTGGCTACCTGGAGGAAAAGTTTGGGTTGGATTGTTCTTTTAGAATATATTTTATACTAGAGGGGTACAGAAACATTTAACTTTGTTCCTAATCTTATTCCTAGGGTATGCAGTGGCAGTAAACATTTGTATTTTAGCTTGCAATTGATAATCTCTTGGGGGTCTTGATAACTGTTAGGGTTCTGCTTGAACTTTTGATGTTGTAACCAATCAGCACAGTAGGCTGCTATATCCTATATTCATATACGAAGCAGATGATGTATAATTGCTCATGAGCAATTCTTAGCAGCGACATTGAAATTCTGAGCTTGGTTTTAAGCTCTAGTTTAAAAATGTTTTTTAAAGGAACCAAGAACAAGCGGATCTCTAGTTCGTAAATTTCGATTTTTGGAATTTCGGTTCCTGGCCAAATCCACCTGGATTTATTTTGGAACTGTAGCAAGAGATATATAATCAAGCCTGGGGCCTGCATGGAAGGTAACCTAATCGTCCTGGAAAATGTAAGTTACTTCCTTAAGCTTTGCTAATCAGCCAGGATCAAGAAGAACGGAAACAAGCGCGCATGTGATTTCTGTCGCCGCCGCAAGATCAAATGCACTGGCGGAGTGCCGTGCGAGAACTGCACCCGCCTGCCCAACGCCACGTGTTCCTTCTCCCACCCCGTCAAGAAGCGCGGGCCAAAGAAAAGGACGTCGAATATAGACACCTCCCCCGCCTCAGCACCGAGCTTCAACGTGACCCATCCCAACTCACAGCCTGCTGCTGGCCATCCCCCAACTAACCCTGTAGACCTGGGGTTGACGTACATGCACAATCCCTTCTTTCCCCAGCCCCTGGTTGACCCCTTGGCTGCGTTTTTACAGACCTTTGGTTACCTCTTCGAAGGCTATGGGGTGGACTACTTTACATGGCAAGCAAAGCATAGCTACGACGGCCCAGAAATCTACACCTACATAGACCTCCTATCGACCTTCCCCATCCAGAACCCCAAGCTGATTGACGAAGCCATCCACGCCGCCATCCAGTGCTATACCTGCCCCCCTGCCCCAGCCAAAGTGATCCTTGAGACCGCACTTGAAGCCCTGACCTATTACAACATGCAGCTCCTCCAGTAATCCACTATTTAACCCCAGCTAGATCCCTGTTGCACTAATAAAATTAATCTTTGCTTTGTAAACCTACCTTAGCCTAACCCCCAATTCAGCATACTTCTGGGAAGCCTATAGCACAGAAGAGAATGCTGCAGTTTTTAACCCTCTTATAACCGGAAATACTCCACATGATACCCATACATATTGCATGAATGTTAGGTCCCTCCGGAGACAAGCGTTGATCCTAGTGGCATATCTGGATCAAATCTCCACGCCACTCCCAGCTATACGTTTCCAATAGGTTCTCAGAAAACCATCTCCTACCCAGGAGTAATAAACAGCACTACCCCATCTCCCCCGGGTATGGCAGGGAACAGCATTGACTGATTTCTTGAGGGGTCTGGAATCAGGCTTGATACTAGGGTTGGGACGGGCACCAAAATCTACACAATTGGTTTTGTGACTTTGCCAGTTGAGCACAATTCATTTTGTGACCTTCATGTCACATCACAATTAATGCAGATTGGTTTGTGTTTTTAGGGAGCAGTACACAATTTCAACTGCCACATTCTGTGCCCTGCTCCAAAAGTCACAAAACAAATCTGCATGAATTGTGATGTGATCAAGCACAATCTCATGTGGTTTGTGTTCTGTCCAATCATAAGTATGCAAGCTATTCCTTTCAATTTAGTAGATATTTATAAATATTTTGATTGGTTTTTTAATATAATTATCTAAAGAAAACTGTGATACAATCAAACTTATCATTATGAGGTAATGGCAGATAAAGCTTTAATAAACTCCATTTAAAAAATAAAATCCCACAGTTGAACTTGCCCTAATCTTACATCCTGTGCCTGGCACAAAATGACACCATCTGTTTCACCCTTGAGAACCATTCTAATTTTACATCATGTGCCCCTTCACAAAATGAAACCACATGTTCCTATTTGAAAACTGCCTTCTTTTCATAGTTTGTGATCTACACAATGGGGCGAGGCACAAATTGTGACCTACTCCAAAAGTTGCGGCACAAACCCACATGGATTATTTTGTGACCTGTCAAGATTTTGTGGTCTTGAGAAAAGATCTTTATTATTCATTATAGTGGGGATGTTGATATAAATTGTATAAGGACAATCTTTGCTACCAATCAGGTCTAGGCGGGGCTACAGCCTGGCAGTATTCCAAGTCTGTAGGAGAAAATACACGGGTCTGCAAGTAACAACAGCGTGTTCTACTTGGATACTTCTGACTACTAGGCATCAGCTATTAGTGATACAGCAATAGAGATCCTTTAATCTCTATCTTCAAGGGTGAATATTCTTCTCAATCTCTAATCAGGAGAGTGCCTTATATAGGGTGGATAAGCCCTCTTGCCAGATTATAATCTGACGCTTCCAACTCTTACTAGTTAATCTATCTGTTCCCCAGACTGCTAGTTTCAGCCCCCAGAGTTAGGCAGCCATGCTGGTCTGGAATGGGACTTCAATAGATTACTGGGCCTCAGCTTATCTTATCAGCGTACTGGCAGCATCTGGTTTGTAGTTTATGCATGTGCAAGTTTGGTTGCCCTGTCAACTGGGTTTTCGCATCATGCATTATTTGACCTTCTATTTTGGTCATAGAGTTTGAGGTGTCTCCAAGCGCAAATGTTTGGCATAAACCATCTTGCGTTATTATCCTTGGGTTCCATGTCTTATTGGCTGAGGAGTGTTCTGTTCTTGTGGTTAGGAATCATCAAGCTTGTTCAATCAGGTTTGATCCAATGGGAGGATCAGTATTAGATCAGGATCAATCTTCAGAGTAATACTAAGGGTACTGATTAACCAAGGCATGGGACAAGATCAGCTGATTATTCCTTTAAGTTATCCAGCTTTCTGGCAACTGGTTGTCTTGGCCAATAATTAAGGGGAATAATGGTCAAGTCTATCATATTATTCCAGAGTTCTGACATGACCCAATCCAAAACATCCAAAAAAAACTGGTTTTGTGACACTGTGTTTACACAATTGCTGTTCCTGTTCCTACCCTAATTAGGATATGGGCAATTATATAGTTTGAGTGAACCATGGATATCAGGAACATAATTATGATGATCATTTGGTTGGATGGTTAAGGGGTGGCTTGATCCTGGTAATGAGTCAAGTGCTTGTGACCGTACAACAGTCACTATTGAGTATTTAGCCAAATAGATGCTCTGAAATATAAAGTTATCTCTGTTTTTCTGATTATTGCATGTATATAGGTTGGATTGGAAGTCTTAAATTCAAGATTCCTGAAAACTGGATATCTAGGTTCAATAAAAGAAAATAAGGCAAGATTGGCTGAGTCAATCTGGGAGATGGGATGTCTCAAAAACGGTTTGATTAATTGGGAAGATTAATTAATAAATACACAGGAATATAATTAATGAGGATTTAATTATATTGGTTAAATTGCCTTGACTGTGTCAAGAAGTTTGGTTAAGGTCAACCATAAGTAAACCCCCAAATTTTGGATTAAAAGCGCTGTGTCGGCAAAATCATTGGGTTAAAAGCGCCGCCACGCCGCCCAATGGATTTGAGAAGCACCGAGGCGCCACTATCAAATTTTTTTCTGGCGCTGAGGCACTGGGGCGCCGCCTGGAGAAATTTCTGGGCGCTGCAGTGGCACCTGGTTCAAGTTTCAAAGCATTTTAACGGGTTTTAAGGCAAAAAACCATTAAATGCAAAGATAACTAAATAAAGGCAAGGATGCCTAGGAATTAAGGGTTGGTCAGCTGGCTCCCAGTTGGAACATCAATAGCTGAGTTTTGGGATGTTTAATCCACAGGGTTTGGCACCGGGAGCTGAGAAAGCTCCATGCTGAATTGGTACATTGGGATGAATGGAGTCAGGTGACTTCTTCCCATTGTAGGTTGATTCTCATAGGTTGAGAAATATTGGTGATCTTTTAGGTAAAGATCTAGGTTTGGATGACTTGAATGTCATAGACCATGTGAGATGAATCATAGGTTGATTCAGGCACCAGAGGGGTTTTCAGCCAAATATGCCCCAAATGGTATATAAGCAAAAACAGCTAAACTTTAATAAAGATATATTGTTGATTTTGACGCTTTCCCCTCAGTTACCTTTTCAATTATTATGTCTTCTTTGTTGAATTTTGAAAGGGCCAAATTTGGAGTTCTTTGCATAGAAACTTCTGCTGCCAGGAAAGAAGTTCCTACAAGTTTGTTGGAGGAAGCTTGGGCAAGCTTGGAGGTCACCAAGACTGTGCCTGAGGAGTCCTTGGTGGAAGTAAAGGCTGCGTTTGAAGAGTTATACTCCAATTACTTTGCAAAAGAAGGGACTCCCGCACAAGTAAACCAAATCTATGTGTGGGATTCCTGGAACCTGTTAGTAGGATGGGACAAAATCTTACAGCAAGTGAAAGCAAAGGCAAATTGTGAAATTGAGGCTTTAAGGGCAAAAGAGGAAAAGAGCGTTGAGATCATGGCCCATTGGTGGGATGATAACAAAGCATTGTCCCATAAAATTGCCTCCCTGAAGACAAAGCTCCTCAAAGCTTTGTCAAAGGAAGGTAATGGCAATAAGAGTCAATGGCAGGATAATGGCGGGATGGACTGGTTGGACCTGGATCCGTCACAGTGCTAAATCAAGGCATCCCCATATAGGATTGTCATCTGATCATGGTGCTGTTTCAGGAAATTTGAGTTTACTTCCCCATTTGGCTACAGGTCACTGGGGGTAAGAGAACTATTTATTTTACACAAAATAAGGGAAATATTAAAATTAACCACTTTGAAGAAACATAAGAAAAATTAACAAATTTGAATGTGGATTCCAATTTGAACTAGGATCTGAAATTGGTTGATTTAACACTTAACAAAAGGTGTTTAAGATCTAAAAACAAAAAATGATTTCATATATATTCTCCAGATCAAAGGGGAAACAAAAACAAAAGCAAAAGGCAATTAGTTGACATAAATTCTACTATAAATCATCCCTGTGAAACTCCAGACAACAGCAACAACGTAAATGAGTCTAAATTGTCAATCAACAGCTCAGAAAACGTCCAGACTCTAAAACAAGCCAATACACATTTACCAAATGCACAAATATATCTAATGCATTGCCAAAAAAGTCAAAGGACCAATAAAAAACCAAACTGAACCAAGCCTTAGAACTAATTATCATCCAGAACAGCCAAACCTGCCAGCACATGGAAAAATACCCAACTTCATTGTCAGAAATTGAGCCATTTTTGCTATTTTGATATGGCCTTTGAATATTGATACTTGCAAATACTTGATTGGATTTTCTTTCAATTTTGGAATTTTTTCACCTTCCTCAAATGGGTTAACACCAATGCCCACCCATTATGAATTACCCTACCTGCACCTGACTGATCCTGGTACAAGTTCAGTTCATAATGACCTCATCAGCCACACTGTCTACCTAGTGAATGATCAACACTGTCAGGGCCCAAGGGCTTCTGAATCTGAACCATTAAATTTAAGATTGAATGTATTTGATTTATTTATTTCAAGGACCAAAAATGACCAAAGATGAAGGGGAGGGGAATCAGGCTCTTTTAATACCATTTGATATGATTCTTCCTGATCATTCTCAGAGGCTCTTGGGTCTTCATCTAGGGGCTCATTCTGTGAGTCTGAGATATAAGCTGATTGTATGGCTTAATATTTCTTTGGGAATATTCGAACTTCACGCTTTGCTTTTGTTTATTATCCAAAAATAGCTCAAATTGAAGCGCCTGCTTTTTGGCTTCAATTTGAGCATAAGAACGTCCAAATCTGATCAGTATAAGCTGAGATACACTAGTATTTGTCTGTGCAGTGTTGATTGTTGTCTTTGTAGGCCCAATACCTAATTGCATTTCCCTTTTGGGACGTATCAATGAGTTCTCCTGGGCTGAATATTCAACTCTGATTAACTTTTGAACTAGATCACCTAGGTAGACCATCAAGGTGTTGTTTTGATGGTAAAAATCTGCTCTATCAGCCCAGGTAGTTAAAACGCAACTTTCATAAATAATAATTTCATGACAGTTCATGACATTTGCTCCCAGTCTACTATTTAAGTAGAATAATTTCTCCTAATAAAGACAAGTTTATCCACATTTGTGTAGGCTTTTATAATCTTCAAGCATTTTCTTTTTTTTCCAAAAGGAACTTTTCTTTGTGTATTCTAGGAATTTAAGGTATATGCCCTTAATTTTTCCCTGAAGACTAACCCAAGGCTAGCTTCAAACCTCAAACCTTTTGTGATAAAGGTTTCTCGCCATTTCCTCTTAGATATTGTCCCCAAGTTCCAAACACAACAAAATGGGGCTCACTACAGGGGCTGCCAGCCCCTCAGTTACTCTGTTCCCCTGCACATTCTCTGGTTCTTCTCCTATTATTACAGAAGTACCTGAATCTCCTAAAGTTTTGAGTCCCCCTCTTGAAGAGGATATTACCAACCTTCCAAAGACACCTATGGTAATGGTGTTGTTTCCCAGGCTCTTGTGGGTCCCTCTCCCAGATTTCTCCTTGAACTATGAACAAGCTCGCGCCACCACTTGCTCCCTCCTCCATACTGGTACAGTAGCCATGCATACAATTCCTGGTCTCTGTCCTGGTTAAGCCTCCAAAGACTTTTACCCCTTACTGTTAGATTTTGGCCTCCCCCTAGTTTGATGGAATCAATGGAAACCGTTGGATGCTGGTAGACCGGTTCATCCAGCCTGCCTTGGTCCACCATCAACTAGCGCTGGGATCCCAGAATTAACTCCTGTCTGCTATGACGTCTGTGGTAACCAACAATCATGCTCATAATATGGCCTATCAATAATGGGCTTGCAGGCTCTTTGCTTGGATTTCAGATAATCAACATGATTCATTGGCCTCCCAAGAATACCTGGCCTCATTGCTGAGCACGCTTTGCTCCTCTCTCCCAAGATACATTAGAGAGAAATTGTATGAACTAGATGAGCATCATGCTGCCTGAAGAGGAAAAATTGAATCCAACCTTCTAAGATACTGACAAGACTTTGAGACCTTAGTAGATGAACTCAACCAGTTTGAGAGCATACCAATGCTCAGGTAGAATTGGTGGGGTCCAGTGTGGACACTTGGGGCCATAGGTTGTAACAACAATACAATGTGGACAAGGTTATGTTGATCAATACATTACGCCAAGTGCAAATTTATTGTTGCACTGGGGTTAATGAGGCAACTCCTTTCTGTAATAGGGCGCAGGGTACTTGTCTCAGATACTATCATATGTGAGGATATGATTAGTATTGTGGCAGAAGAACATATAGGAAGAAGAATTGATAATTACTTTTGAAAAAGGCTTCTGATCACACAGAAGTACTTTTTGATAAATCAAGGACATTTTATTACCATCATAGGAAATGTATTTATATCCCCTGAGAGAGCACTTTCTTGAGCTGTTGGCAATATCTTCTAGGACATTCCAACACACTCTTATTTTGGGTAATTATTGATCTGGGTTTGGCCGTTTTGAACACGTCAAACAATGAGATTTAATTGCTTCACGCAGCACAGGTGGCCCTTGCTGGCATGAGGGTTTGGTATGTTTTAGGATCATGCAACCTGTTTAGTTTTGAGTCTTCATATCAACTGCCTAGACTAAAGTCAATTTAGGAAATCTGAGATTATGGGGAATCAAACCCAGCACCTTGGCGCCTGTAATATTTGCCAGGTGGTGCTTGCAAATATTTTTAGTTGGTGTGTCATCACTTGACATAAAGGTAGTTTGGCACCTTGGCGCTTAATCCAATTGCTAGGTGGCATAGCGGCGCCTGTATTTTTTCCAAAGTTGCATGGCAGCAAAAATATGTATTCTCAAGCACCGCAGCAGCGCTTATTATTAGTTGGTTTAAGGTTCAGGTCAGAAGACTACTGCTGATTCAATGTGCATCTGATTTATACTACCAATTTATGTTATTTGGCAGCAGCAATTCATATCTGCGGGCTCTGTCATAATTAGATCATTGCTTGGTCAAAATTCCCAACATATTCCCCCACTTGGCCAAGCACTACTTTATTTCTTTCCAAAATGAACTCAACCAATACAGTAGTTTTAAAAGCTATGGCAACAACCAAAAATACCTCAGATTTAAACAAAATAATTTCAGATTTAAACGGATTCCAAGTTGCGCAAGATTCAGGATTCAAATAATTTAAAAAAATTCAGTTAATAAATGAACTGTCAAACAAAAAAAATTCACTAGCCCATTATACAAAATTATATCAAACATCAATCAGTTTAGTTCAAACCACAAACAAAATGAATGACACAACAAGTGAGATGAATGAATTCCATCCCAGAGTAAATTATAATCCAATCAGGATTCTTATGAGGCACCAACAGAAGGCATAAATGAAACAAAACTTGAGCAATCTAGAAGCAAGATTCCACAAGCACAAAAAAAAATGAACTCACACAAGATGTGTAGTATGGGCAGCCTAAAATAGAGAAATAACAGTTTAACAGCCAATCAACAGCTATTCAATTTAGGAACAGAGGCATTTTATTCATTTTCATGGCTCCAGATTTATATGGAATAGTTTTGAGAACCTTCCAAATATGGACTTGAGATTACAATGAAACTAAATCATTAAATTTTAAAATTTCTACTTTTAGTGATTTCATCCTAGGTTTTAGTTCAATATGGTTTTCAATAGCAACATTTTTGACGGCGCCAGCAGACAAGCCAGCTTCAATGGAGGCAAGGCTCAGAACGTGGAGGCACCTGTTTACACCAAAGCTTTTGAGGCGGGTAACAAGGAATTTGACCTGTTACTAATCCCTGACCCATATGGCTTTGACTTGTTCAGTAGTCACTTAGTGTCTAGCTCTGCCCCTGCTCCCGTACCCACCCCTGCACAAGCTGCCCACCAAACAACCAATCAGGATGATAACCTTGATTTGGAACAACTTCCTGCCACCAGCCAACCTGCCCCCCCTTAGCCAATTAGGCTTCAGCTCCCGCAGCCCAGCGCCCCAAGCAACAAATCATCATCACCCAAATTCTCCAGGAAATTATGACACTGAACCTGCAAGGTCTGTCCTGGGAACAGATTGTTGCCCAGTTGCAATTTACCCAAGCTACTGTCATGTGGAAATTCAACAACCTAATGAACAGAGGGAATCTGATTGGGATAGCCAAGAAGCCTAAGAAGGCCCCCAAGTCACAAATATCTGAGGCATACCCAATCATGCTTGACCTCCTTCAGCAGAACCCAAGCTTCCCTTAATCCAGGTCCGGAAGCAACTTGTGCACCATGGTATTTGGGTGTCTGAGCGCATGTTGCAGCTCTAGATGTATGGGAAGGTGGCTTTAATACGGGTTCTTACCAATTTTGCCGGCAACCAATGGGATGGCGCTGAGGATTCCTTGTATGACACTGCCATCAAATCAACCCTAGTCCAATGCATGACTAGTCTAACAGATGACATCATGTTTGTCTTTTACTACAAGTTATTGATTGCGTTTGACAATTTTGGTGAGCAAGGAAAAGCCGCTGCCAAGAATAGAAGGAATAAGGTCAAGAAGGGGACATTTATTAGTACTTTCTGGCTGTTTCAGCCAAGAGTTTTTTCTACTATTGGACAAACTCAAATTTCACCAATGGCTACTTATACAGCCACATTCTTGGTGGATTCCTTAACTCCTGGGATGTCTAAATTCAAAGCACCAGGTTTTCTTGAGCCACCAGATGGAGAGTAGCTCCACTGCCCTCAAGGCCATCCAGGAACGCAGGCATCAGGCCTCTGTGTACCCAGCTGATCACTCTGACATCCATCTGGCTGATGTTGTGTTCTTTAATATTGTAGATACACTCTGGAGTTCTGCCCTCAGGCTTTCAACGACCTCTATCTTGGGGTCCTTGACCACAATTCTCTCTTTGGTCACCAAATGGTGGCTAATTTGTTTGCCCAAATTGTCTTCCATGTGAACATGGGCAACCAATCATTTAAGGATAAGTGCCTCCCATCCTGTGCCATAGTCACCTCCCAGCCCATCCAGCCAATGACAGACAAGGAACATAACAAGTGTTATATGGCAGCTATCACACACAATCCTTCTACCCCCCACCACCACCCCCCCACCTTCCAGCCCCACCCACCCAATCCCAGACCCCCAGGCCAGCACTGCCTCTACGTCTTCCTTCCTGCACTATTCTGCCTACTAGGCATCACTCTTCCCTTCCCCAATAAACCCCCTTTCCCAAACATTTTCTATTATATTATTTTATTTTGAATTTCAATTGTTCATGTTCTCTTTACCTTTAGTTGGTTTTATTCTTTATGTTCAGCTTATTTCTATAAAATCATATATTTACTATGTTGTGTATCTAGATCCAGAACACAGTTATTTTTAGCACTTTGCACAGCCTCTTGTGAAAATATTAACAACAATTTGGTGATCAGCTAAGTTTGAATAAGAAAATTATAGGTTAACTGTTTTTAGATAAAGTTGTTACTGATCCAAATTCAAAATATTAATGATAAAATTTAAGCCAATCAGGAGCCAAGTGATAAAGTGATTGTTGTGACATAAAGGGACATTCAATAAAACTCTGATGCATGTGTGTTATTTAATTTGATTGGCTGGATCTTTTGCCATTTTGCGCCATTGCCGCTGTGGCAAGTTATTGGTGGACTAGTGCCCAATCAGCTGCTGGGTTAGCACTAGTCCATCAACAACTTGCCACAGCAGCAATGGCACATAATGGCAAAAGATCCAGCCAATCATATTAACTAGTGCACATGCATCAAAGAATTATTGAATGATCCTTTATGTCACAACAATCACTTTATCATTTGGCTTCTGATTGGCTTAAAGTTAATCATTAAGGTTTTGAATTCAGATCAGTAACAACTTTATCTAAAAACAGTTAACCTATAATTTTCTAATTCAATTTTAGCTGATAATCAAACTGTTGTTGATTTTTTGACAAGGGGCTGTGCAAAACGCCAAAAATAATATGGCAATTAAGGAAAAATGCCAGCACAAAGCAAATGACACACATATTGAGTTGAGCGTAAAACATATACATAATGGGTAAAAAGATGGGATAGTGTAGCAAATGTGAAAACAAACAGGGATAAACAAAGAGTCAATAGTATCAGAATAATACAGATTTTATTGGGATGAAAGCTATAAAAACAAATGGAAAGGTTAGTAAAAAATCAATGAGAGAATTGGAAAAGCTTTTGAAGGATCTTGACTCTGCAGTTGTGGAGATCAAAGAACTTGACCACAAGGTCAAAGCAAAAGTCAAGGCTGCTGTCCTCAAAGGCTAGAAACTTGATAGGGTGACATCCAAGGCATTAATGACAAAAATGCCTGGCACATCAGAGAAGACCATTGAGTGCCTGCTCAACATTCAAAAAACGGTGGTTGAGGGCTTGCAATTCAAGTCCTTTGCCCTCTCTTTGCTGTCTTTCTAGACAGATGACCCTGAAATATATGCCCACCTAAAACCTACCAAGTGGGCAAGGACAGAGAATAAAGAATTTCCTGTGCAACTGCTTGCGCCAAGAATGGCATAGCCTGCTAAAGCTGCAGGTAAAGAGGAAACCCGTGAAGGTACATAAAAAATTATAATTAATAAAAATTTCAAAATACTTACCTTTTTTTGGTAGAAAACATTGACGGTAAACTCTGCCGGGTCCTGGTTCCTTTTGTCCCCGCCATGTTTTATGAAAACTATGCCAATCATGTGGCCAAACAGCTCTATCTGTCCCCCCTGTCTTGCGGGAGCTCAAAGACAGGGTCCATGGTATCTTTCCAATGACAAGGGACACACTAGCCGGGCTGATGCACACCAAGGGGGTATCCAAGTGGGCAGTTACTGCCTACAAGGATGCCCAACTGGTCCACCTGGACCTGGTATCCCTCAATGGAGTTTACACAGTAAACTCCATTGAGCTTGTTTGGGATGTCCTGACAATGCTACCATTCAAGTTTATACTGGAGATGGGCCGGTCCCATGCGGCTGCTTTCTTCTGCTTCCTGGTGGAGCACACCCTATCTTACCTTCTGAACAACTTTGGGCGCGCGGTAGAAAAATTGGCTGTTGCAGACGCAACAGCCGTAAAGAAGACAAGAATCCTCCTGGCATACTTTGGGCTGGCCTGGATTGCCAACAAGACAGGGCCCCACAAGCAATGGAGTTGACCTTTGAAAAGACAAAGCATGCAAAGAAAATCAGTACTGTCTACAACAAACTATGCAAATTTACAGAAGCCTTTGTTGGGCAAAGGCTTCATCTGGTTGTTTATATGGGGTTCCTCTTCTACCTTGGGATGAACACTTCTGTAGAGGACCTGGACAGGGTCCTTCTTGGGATTGACAAGGCCAGGCTCTCCCTGGATGGGAAGAAGGCCCCCCAGATATGACTCAGTGGACCATGTTATCCAAGACACCCTGGTCCTGTCTGGAATCTATGGGTTTGCAGCCTCACCAGAGAAGCTGCTCCTGAACTCCCACCTCACCATACTCCCTTTTACATGCTGCCAAGAATATTTCAATCAGGGTGTATCCACCGTCCACAGTGTGGCAGTGGAGGTTGTGCGCCACCTCCATTGCAGAGTGGGTACATACCAAAGGAGTCACTATAGGCGCATACAATAAAAATATGCTTCCAATAAATTTTATTATAATTTATTATTTTTATAATAAATAATTTTTTAAGTCTTATTTTAGCAAACAAGATTTGCAAAATATATCCCAGATAAGGTCTTAATAAACACATAATAATAAATTTTAATAAAATATACTTCTAATTCATACATTTTTACATTTAACTTTTTTAATTTGATTTTTATATTTATTTGACAAAAGTGATATAAATATATTTGCGTAATCCAGTATTGAGTGATTGGGATAACCTCAGATGACATAATAAAAAAATATAATTTAAAATACATAAATTACTTACCCATTGATGGTCATGTCAAATGTGATTGTGGGCTTAGAAGCTTCTAAATATAAAATGATTTTTAATAAATCTTAAATAGTAAATTAGAGAATATAAAAAAGTCAGACAAGCTAAGCTTTTAATTGATTGCTGTTTGGCAAGGCACGCAGGGATGAACAAATCAGTGTGGCCATAGAATTTGGCCACGGTCTCAGCTGGGAGGGTGTAGATCCCGGCCTGCAGCAAATCAAAGAGGTCCTCAGTCCTAGTTGGGGTTTCTTGCTTGACAACTTGCTTGAGCCACCCAAAGACTTCCTTGATGGGATTTAGGAAGGGTGAATAAGCAGGGAGGAAGAGAAGACGCAAATTTGCTGTGGCCAATTGCTGGGGGCCCACTGCAATGCTAGTGTCAATCATTGGGAATTCCTCAAGAATATCAGCCACCTTATGAAGACCAACTTTGTCCAGCACAATAACGTTGGTGAAGCCGGGCTTGAGCGCCTCAGGTGCTCCTGGACCAATCAGAGAAATGCTAGAAAGGTACAGCTATTGTGGGAGCCTAGTATCATTTGATAGAGCTTGACCCCCTTTGGACCAAGGAGAGCCACCATTAAATAGGCTGTGGTGCAGACTGCAGCACGCTGAGCCGTCCTGTCATTTGAGCCTTTGGGGACATACTCATACCTATTGTGCATTGATGAGGCAAATGTTGATTTGTCAATGTAGTAGAATCTGAATGTCCCCTTGGCTTTGAGAGCAGTGTATGTCTCTGCGTATTTTTCTGGACATCAATGTTGGCTGGGCTATTCTGATTGTAGGGGGATACCCCAAGCTTTTTCCAGGAAAATTGCATTCCCTTTACCAGATGGTAGTAAAAAGAAATTGAGGCCTCAACCCCAAAAGTAGATTTGATTATGGCCTGTATATTTTCCAGTTCAAGATGGCAGTCCCAGGATATTCACTGGCAGATTACTCATTTGTGCTCCTTGGTGAGCATGGTAGGAAAGCGCAAGGATTTCTCTGCGGCAAGGACACAACCAGTGTTGATGAACTTGTGGAAGGTCTTGCTGGCATACTTGGGATCCACTCCAACAAGGGCCGCAGCCACCTTATAATCACCAGATTCATGCATTAGCTTAAGCAGGATGATGAGTTTGATGTCAGGGATGCGCTTCTGGGCGGGCTTTTTAATGGTGGGGATTGACTTGTTAGCATTGGGAACAACACAGGGCATAAGTACCTTGATATAGAAGGCTGCAACTTTTTTGAGCACTAGCTGTCCCTCATAAGTTTGATAGAATTCAGGCTCCTTGTCTTCTTCCTGGTCTCCATCACTGACGTAGGGCTTATAGCTAGTATCAAGTACAGGTTTCACCTTCTCCAACATGGCTGACAGGACCAACTATTGCCGGTACACAACGTCAAACACATAGAAAGTAAGTTTTACCTCCTTGTTTCTAACCGTTTTGGTAGTGGTAACCTTGGTGGGCTTCTGGGTCAGATTGGGACCTGAGGGTTGATGCTAAGCACCCTAGCAGCTTTTGCTCCTTGAACCATCTGTGTCAGTACAGTGTCACTATTGAACTCTCCTCTCTTATCTCCTTCTTTAGTAGGCACTTGGGTTGCACTAACTCTATTTTTTGACCCGCGGGGGTGACCGCAACTGCAGTGCACAATGGGTGCATTGGTACTCTAGTGTTGTGTTTTTTCCATTTTAAAATTTAATAAAATATTAAATGAAACTTAATTAAGCTATTCCCTAATTTTTTTGCTTTTTATCTGAATATGAATATTTAATTAGAGTTTTTCCCACCCAATATCCCAATTATAGATTTTTATTTCTTAGTTAATTGTTTTTGGTTTTACAACACTCATTTTAGAATACCTGAAATATTTTCCACACATTTCCCCAGATTTTACGCCAAATTAAGCATCAAAACAATATTTTTAAAACTTATGTTTTTGATCTTGTGTCTTATTTTAGATACCTTGGTATAATTCTTGATTACAATCCATTGCACAAACTGATTGAGTGATCTTGTTTACATAGTATGTTGCTATTGTGTTTTGTTTTGGGATTGAGTTTTGACTTACCTTGCTTGGGTGTATTTTATCACCAATTCACATAGTAAACATATTTACACCAAAAGTCAACTCACATCATTTTGTTTGTGAATCCACGTATTTTGGTTTGTATTTTGAATGTATTTCTCTATGGGGTGAGCACTTTGTTGCTGTGTTGACCCATTTGTCTATTGGCACCAAAAATCCCTGTTAGCAGAGTGTATATTTTAACCTGATAGTTGGATTTTGTTCAAATCTAAAATCAACCTGTTTAAATCTGAGGTATTTTTGGTTGTTGCCATAGCTTTTAAAACTACTGTACCAACAACAACTGCCAAAACATGCGCCAAGCATACAATGCCAAGATGGCTTCCATGAGCAAGGAAGAGTGCAATGCCTTCCGTAAGATGCCCCACTCTGTTTGCATTGCCTTCCTTGACTGTCTTTGCTCTAGTGAGGATTAATTCTTCAAGCAAGACTGTGCAATTACCGTGGCTGGTTCTGCGCCCAATACTGCTCCTAGCTCCAATGCTGGCAGCCTTTTTGATGAGGATTCTATGTTTGATAAGCCCCTTTCTGTCCCCAGTGTGCCTCCTGCCAGCAGCCCTTCTGGTGTTTTGCATCTCTTTGCACAGTGTCTTCCCTCCTCTGGTGTGCCTCCTGCCACCCCATCATTAATGCTTTGTGCACAGCACAACTCAGATGAGGTTCCAATGAATACCTGGACCTGCTGAGCAAGTTTGGTGTCTGTCACCACAAAGAAACTATCTATAAATTTGTCCAAGCTATGCACTCCAGTAAAGATACCATTAATACCATCTGTGCTGGGGAGCTGTATCATGGCAGATACAATGCTTCCTGCCTGGCAGCTGAGGTGCGCCTTGATCTGCAGTCTTCCTCCTTGGCACCTGGTGAGATCTCTGCCCAGAATGCTCACACTATAGCCATCTGTAACAAGTACATCAATGAGGTGGTTGGATTTGGGCTCTTAAACTTGCTGCTGACCCCTCCTTTCACCAGACCCTGGACCTAACCATACAAGCCAACACCAGCTGGTGCTTCTCAACTACCTTCAAAGTGTTCCTTCAGATGGTGGTTACTGGCAACACCAGCCTTTATCTTCCCTTGGCTGCCGCCGCGTGCCACTTCATGTGGTATGCCCCCCAACAGTTGCCAGCCAGGGTACGATGGTTGTTGTATGAGGCACTATGGTGCTCAGGCCTATCAGCTCTGGGTCCCTTTACCTCTGGCCTATTCCTTTGAGGAGGCCGCCCTGGTGGACCACCTGTCAATCGGGGCTGTGTTCTCTGCCCGCAGTGGTTGGGTTTGCCTTGTACCAGTCAGCCAGCTTCACCTCCCTCTCTGTAACTGGTCTTCCATGTTGCAGAATTCCCAGTTTTCATGGGCTCAGATGCTGGTGATCCTTGCACATGTGCACCAGCATCTTGATGATGATTAATACCTCTTCTCTGCCCATGAGCACCCTGTCATAACTATCCAGTATCCCGCCAAGCATCCTCAACGTGCCAACTGCCAGGTCACTCCCCCTGCAGCGTCCTCTTCCCAGCAGCGTGGAGGTGCCCCTACAGCCAGGGATTGTTCCCAATAGTCTTTCCTTTGCCATAAACTTTCTTGGCTTCCACGCTTTATTATATTGTGTAATTTTTAATTTCTTATTTTTCTTTTAATTTATCAGTTTATTTTAGTATCATTTTTTCCTTTTATCTGATCTTTTTTAATTACTTTTTAATCTTAGTCAAATTGATTTCAATCTTTTTCTTTTCTTCTTTTGGTATTTTTTTAATTATTTTATTATTCATTTAATCCAATATTATATATGTGATATTATTTTGTTTTATATCTATTTTATTTTTTATTTTTCTTTATCCATTTTATTTCAGTCCTTTCTGATAAATTTTCTCAGAAAATTGGCGTGTACTTGGTTGACCAGGCGCCTGTTTTTACGTCCTTAATAGTGTAAGCATCTGTGAATGTCTTGTTTATGATCTTGAAGGGCTCTACCTAAATAATGGCTAACTTATGAGCCTGCCTATTGCCATGGGTATTGTGAAATAGCACCCAATCTCCTATGGCGAAATTGGGCAGGTCAAACCGTTTCTTTTTATCCCTATCTTGGTCTCTTATCTTCTTAGCCAGTGAGTTCAAATATACCTCTGACTGTAGCTATATGAGAGTGCAAGCTAAGCGTTCCTGGTACATGTGTGGTGATTGAAGCCCCTTCTCTCCTATGCATGAGTACAAGATAAGCAGCAGCGCAGGATGCCTTCCATAGAGTATCTGGAATGGCAACTTCCCTGTTGCTGAGTGTACAGCAATATTATAATCAAACATGGCAGCAGGCAAGAAAGTGTTCCATTCTGCTGCTCTATTGGCCTCCAGCTTCCTCAGGATACTTACTAGGGTACTGTTTGCTCTCTCAATCATCCTGCTTGACTCAGGGTGGTATGGTGTAAAGAACTCACCTCTGATGCCCATAAGCTTGTTCAGTTTGGTTAACACATGAGACAAGAAGTTTGTTCCATTGTCAGTGAGTATAATTTGTGGACAGCCATGCCTTAGTATAATGTTTTCTAAGACAAACTTAGCAGTGGTGCCTGCTCCCAGGTCTCTTACTTCCTTATTCTCTACCCACGTTGTCAAGTAATTGATGGTAACTATGATATATTTTGTGTGATAGTTGCTGACAGGTAATTGTCCGACCACGTCAATGGATATGGTGTGTCAGGCAAAGTTAGGGTGTGCCAACCAATATGTTGTTGTCTTCTTGAATGGTTTTTCCCCTTGGAATTCCTTACAGCAACTGAGCGCTTCATGTACGTTGAATGCCATTGATTCCCAGAAGTATGATGATTTGAGTTGGGCCAATGTCTTGCGGAAAGCTCCATGGCTGACTGCTTTATGGGCACATACAATAAGGTCAGTGTTTTCTGAGGGTTGAGGCATTACTTCTATTCCTTTGGTTGTATTCTTAAAGATTATAATATTTTTGACTCAGTGCTCTCCAGAAAATACCTTAGGATTCTCTGGACCTCTGGTGGTTCATCCTCAAATTGGCCGTTTAACATTTTGTTGTATAGGAGATCCAAGATGTCAGCTAAATGGGCTACTGTGGGGAGCCGCAATAAACCATCTACATTCTGGTGTTTGGCCCCTTCTCAATGGGATATCTCAAAGTCATATGCTTGTAGGTTAAGTGCCCATTGTGCCAAGCGTCCTTATGGCTTTTTTAGGTTTTGTAGCCAATGTAGTGATGCATGGTAGGTTATCACTTTGAAGTGTGCTCTGTTTAGGTACACTCAAAATTGCTTGTAAGCATATATCACTGTCAGGCATTCACGCTCTGTTACTGTATAGTTGCGCTCATGGATGTTGAGAGTACAGCTACAGTAGGCAAAAGGATGTTCTTTGCCTTCAGTATCAATCTGTGATAGCACACCATTAATTGCAGTCAAGGAAGCATCTGTGTGTACAATGAATTCTCTGCTGAAGTTAGGGTATCAAAGAATGGTTTGGTTCATGAGGCTGAGGCAGAGCACGTCAAATGCCTTCTGACATACAGGTGTCCATTCAAATTGAACATCACTCTTCAATAGATGGAAGATGACCTCTCCTTTTCTAGAGAAGTCCTTCACAAAGCGTTGTTAGTATCCAATCATGTCAAGGAATACTTGTACATTGTGTTTGTTAGCTGGAACCTTCATCTTCTCTGTGGTCTCAATTTTGGCAGGCTGCAGGCAAAGTCCTTGCACATTCACCACAAATCCTAATTACTTGAGTTGGTCCTTAAAAAATCATATTTATATTGTTTGATATTTGGTTTTTCTGCTGCAAGACAACAAAATACCTCTTCCAGATGCTCTAAGTGCTCAGTGTATGGGCAATAAAACACATTAATGTCATCCAAGTAGATAGTTACACAGCTCAACTTGAGGTTGTGGAGAATATTGTCCATGGCTTGTTGAAACATAGCTGGCACATTACAGAGCCCTTGTGGCATGTGTGTGGGTTGGTACAGCCCTTGGCTGGTGATGATGGCGCACTTCTCTTGCCCCTTAGGTGGGATTTTGATCTTCCAGTAACCTGAGATGAGATCCATAGCAGAGAAGAACTTGGAACTGCCCAGACAATCAAGGGCATCATCAATGTGTGGGAGCAGGTATGAGTCCTTTTTTGTGATGTTGTTCAGTTTACAGTAGTCAATCACCACACAGTTAGTCACATCCTTCTTTTTTACTATCAGCACTGGGGACAACCAAGAGCTCTTGGAGGGTACCAACAATCCTAGCTATACTAGTTTCTTGATCTCTTCACCCACAGTGGCATCTGCCGCGTGCAAACTCCTGATAGGGCAGAGACAGATGGGCCGTTCATCTCCTGTGTCAATGTAATGGAGAGTATTCTTGGTGCACCCCAAATCAAAGTTGTCCTCTGCAAATATGGATCAATATTTCTCAAAGAGAGTCATTGCTGCGTCTTGTTGTTCTGTGGATAACCCAGACAACTTTTCCCTGGGTATTACAGCACCAACTAATGGTGGTTGACTATCAGAGGAGTCTAGCCCAAATTCCTCCAGAGTGCCAAAGCCGTGTACCCCAGCAACCTCTTCTACTGGTATGAGGTGCAGGTAGGCTACTAATTGGTGCTGTTATACTCAATTTGGGTTTTGGGTGAGGTTTGCCATGAGTACTTTGACAGCCCTGTGCCCTGGCAGCATAATGCCTGAGGCTATCACGGGTTCTAAGCAAGAAAAGCTGCAAGGGGACTGTAGTTCACCATATAGTCCTTGTGGAACATCAAGATCTAGGCAAGTCTCAACTAGCACTTGGTGTCCAGCTGGGATCTCAATAGGAAGATTGGCACAAAGTGGCAATCCTTTGTATTCCTCCAGTTGGTTAGGCAGATGCTTAACCTTGCAGCCTGGCTTCTGGTACTGGATGGGTGCCACTCCATTCTTGTATGCCAATTTAATGCTAGTTATGCTCTTGTGTGTACCAGCATCCTTTTTGCGGAAGTAGTATAGCAAAATGGTATGGTCTAAGATTTCAAAGGTATCAGCAGCCAGATTAGTCCTGACTTTGTATTGCCTCATAAATAAGGTGCCAATCAGGATATTGTATTAGTTGTTTGGCAAGCCAATGACAGGCTCTGAGACTGCCAGGGAGCCAAAATGTAAAGGTAACACAATATACACCCCTTGTGTAGTGGTGACTGTCAGGCCAGCAGTGCCATATTGTTTCCAATGGTTGATGTCAGGGGCTAGTCTCAGGCGTTTTACTAGATGTGTGGAGACAATGTTGATAGGGGCATCCATATTAATGATAGCCTATACTTTAATCTTATTCACAAATATGTCTGCATAAGTACATTCAGAGTAATAGGAACTTATTTTGCTTACTAAGTGTATATCAAGATTGTCTGCCATGGAGAGGAACTCCTGAATGCTTGCATACAATTCAGGATGGTAAGCCTTCATTGTGTCCATTAGTATGGCCACATTTACCCCTTTAAGTATGAGTTGTCAGTGAAAGGGTCAGGGTCTTTTTCTGGAGCTTCACCTAGCAACTGGTGGGCATAAGACTAAGTGTCAGGATACCAAGAGTACCATGGAGCTCTAGAAGGTGAGGGAGGAGTCAAATCAGGTACTGGCATGGCCCACCAGATGATGGGACCTAACTTTACCAGGTAAGAAAGGGCCTTCCCAGCCACATCTGAGGGCCCAGTTGCTGGCAAGGCAGAATCAATCAACCCTGTGAGCACCAGATAAAACACTCCCAGGAATTGTCTACTCTGGCCAGTGGCATCAGAAGTGGGTGGGGTTGAGAGGGTTGGTTTGGGTGTTGGAGGTGGTTTCATGGGGATCAGGTAGGCAGCAGGATTGTTGTACTTCCTGTTGAAGATCAAAGGGTAAATGGTGATTGCTTTGCTGTCACAGATAATTTGGTAGGGTTCCTTGGGGGCGCTTGGGCGGTTGTACCACTGCAAGTCTTCTAAGGTCCAGGGTTTATGATCAGGGTTTGGGGGATACTCAGTGAAATGCACAGGGCCAAATGATGCATTGGGTGTTGGTAGTAGTCAAAGGCTTTGTTTTTGTCAACTGGATTCTGGCTATCTATCCCAGTGGGTGGGTACTGACGCTTTGGTGTTTGCAGATGGAAGAGTATCAAAAATATGTATAGAAACAGATCAGTGGACCAAAGGTTCATAACAACTTTATTTGATAAGGATGATAATACAGAACTTTTTAAGTGCTTCTGATTTAACTACTTACTCACATGCAGGTGCCTCTGGGCATTCTTCTGGTGCTATCTGTGTGGCAAGGCTTGGCATCTCAGGTTTTGCTGTTAAGTTGGCTGCTTCATGGTCATTTTTGGGGTTTTCAGGAACAGTTGTTTGGCTTTTTGGTGGTCCATCTTGTCTTGGCTGACCATTGATTCTGGCAGGTTTAACTTTTAGGGTTATGGGTTTTTTCCCAATTTGATCACCATTTTAGGCTGGCTTGACAGGCTTTCCTGAGACAAAAGAACTTGATTAAAAAAGGGGTCCCTGATTGGGGACCCCAAATTACTTAATGGAGGTTGGGATTGATCTGGGTTTACTGGGCAGCTAAAAATAACCTGCCCAGGCCCAGCCAAATCCACCAAGGCTTGAGCGTAGCTTTTGGGGCCCAGAATAGGCCCCACAGCTGCCACCAGGGCAGTAATGGTTCCCACACCTGGATTTTTGCTTTTTAAAGCAAATCCAGGTGCAGGAAAATCTCCCCCCGCCCACTAGCGCCACCTGGTGGCTAGGATCAGGTTCAATTCTCACCCAGAGCCTCAAAGCTGTTACTTTTGTAACACTAAGAGATAACTGCTTGAGCCTTGCCTTCAGCCCTTGTCTGGCTGCGTGTTTGCATAGTGTGTACATCCTCAACAATGATGTGGTGCAGGGTGTTGCCTGAGTAGCTGATGTTGGGAACAAATATCTCAGCTCCATCTGAGGTTTGACTGACATCAGAGAGGGGATCTGCGGGCGCTTCTGTATTCTGGGTGGGGAAATCAGGTGGAACATTTGAGACATTGGTAGGGGTATCTATAGTAGAGTGAGAGAGTCCTGTCTCTACTCCACTTGGGCTTTTCCCCAGATGATGACATCCTGAGGTGGCAGTATATGGACACCTGTCTTAGAAGCGCAGGTGTTTGTGTAATGCCCTTTGTGATTACAGAAGTGACAAGTAACCTTGGACATGTCAGCCTTGGGAGCAGAACACCCACTTCCTTTGGTACAGATGGGAGAAGTAGGTAGAGGTTTAGGTTTGACCAATGCGTTAGGAGGGCCAAAGGTATCCCCACACTGAATGAGGTATTTCACCATGCCATCAATAGATCAATTGTCTTGGAATTCCAGCATCAAGGTACAATACAACGCCTCATAAGGTTTGACAGCAGAGTGAAGGGCTATGTGTGCATTATGCACAGTAAGTACCTGGGCCTCCAGATAGAATTGATCTGCAAAGTCAGCTATGGATTTATCCTTTTGTAATTGGATCATCAAGAATTTGTTCTTTTGTTATGTAACTCTGGCCACACTCCCAAAAAACATAAAGTAGTGCTTGCTTGACAGCAGTATAGGACCATTCATTCTGTGGCATATGAGGGATACTGAGGTCAGTACTAGCGGCATCCAGCTGGTTCAGGAGTGTGGTTGCTTTGTCCTGATTGTTAGCTCCATACATTGACATTTTAAAGAGTCTAATGAATGTATGGATGTTCCCTTTGGATCAAACTTGGGAAAAATCATGGGTTTGAATCTGGGAGCATTCTCTTCTGCATACTGGTGTCTTGGCAGGGGAGGGGTAGAGGTGTCCTGTCAAGCTCAAGCAAAGAAGTTTTGTCAAGATGCCCCAGAAAACTCTGAGAAGTTGGGGCAAGGAGTCTCCTCTGGGGTGGGAGGGACCACAAACACAGGCAGTAGACTTTGTCTTCCCGAGGAAGACAAGATGGAATTTTCTTCCTAGGCCAAGCTGATTGGTTGGCGTAGGGTAGTGCTCTCCCCAGATCCATCATGGGGCACACGTGGAGTAGAGAATTGTGTGTGGGCACAGTGGCACCTTCCTTTCTGCAGCTCAGATCTAACTTTGGCTAATTGGGCTTCTAATCCTCTCATGGCGCCGCAGAGACGTTCAATAAGGGCCTTGAAATGCATCATCCCTTCTCTGTGTTCCTCTAAAGTGGACTCCTGTGCGGCTATTTTTTCATTGGCTTCCCATGCAGTAGCTTGAAGGTCGTGAATCTTGGCTCAAAGGGCTGCCTGCTATTGATCATGTTTAACATTCACCTTATTGATTTCCAGGAACACATCATTGTTCAAGATAGTCAGACTGTCAATATGGAAACATACATCTTCCATCTCAGGAACAACATTAGCTGTATTTAGGGTCTGGCTTGTTAGGAGTAGCTTCTCCCCAATCTCTTTGCAAAGCGCAGCTGAGCTCTCCTCTAATACCACTTTAAGATGATCATCATATTTCAGGAAACTATCCTTCAGTTTGACAATCTTGGCCCCTGCAGCGCTGACAAGGTCTTTGATTATGTTGAGCTCTGACTGGTTGGCCTGGTGGGAATCCTCAAATTCTTTGGCTAGGGTCTCCAGCTTTGAACGCACATCTACTAGTTCAGATGCACAGCAACCTGTCTCTTCCTGATGACTAGATCTGCGGCAGGTAGCATCCTCAATGTAGTGTTCTACTGCTAGGATGTGGCAGGTTACATTGCGGCACCAGGGCTGAGAGCCCCCTCTCAGATCCAGTATCTTGTCCACAATGCTGGGCAGCTGAGTATTCAGCTTCTCCAAGAGAGCATTGAGGTGCTGTGTGGTCTATGCATGATGTGCATGATTCTGGTGGACATAGTCTTGAACCTCAGCAAAACTAAGATCCAGGTGGTAGTCCAGGGCAGCTTGGTACTCCTGTTGATGGTTGAAGTAGGCCACCAAGTCCTGTACCTCCATGTAATGATGAGCTTGTACACCCAGCAAGTGATGGATTGATGGGTGAACAAAGTTTTGGATGCAATTGCTGACCCGCTTGACATTGGGAATTCATTCCAGGCTTCCTGCCTCTGAATTGAGGATGCCCCAGAAGAATGCCAACAGCCTTCAAGTGTTGGGGTGTTGGTGGAAAAGGGATAACTACACACTGGCAGGTTTGTGGGCTAGTTGGTACCCTGTAATAAAGTTTGAGGCCACATCAATGATGGTGGCTTGATCTACATCTTCAGGGCAGTTAAGTGAGAAAAAGGTAGCTCAGTGCACCTGCTTTCTGAGAGAATTGGGAGGTTGTTTATATCAATGATTTTTTCTTCTTGGAAGAACCAACAATCTCTTTCTACATTGCTGATCTCCATGGGCGCACCAACATAGTGCTCATGAAAACCAGTGAGTAGAGGAGGAGGAGATATGTTGTCTTCTTCCACAGGCAAGTGCATGGCACCCCTGCAGTGAGCACCATTTGTTGTGCTGGGGTTATTGAGGCGGCTCATTTCTGTAATAGGGTGCAGAGTACTTATCTCAAATACTGTCATATGTGAGGATATGATTAGTATTGTGGCAGAAGAACATATAGGAAGAAGAATTGATAATTACTTTTGAAAAAGGTCTTCTGATCACGCAGAAGCACTTTTTGATAAATCAAAGGCATTTTATTATCATCATGAGCAATGTATTTATATCCCCTGAGGGAGAACCTTCTTGAGCTGTTGGTAATATCTTCTAGGACATTCCAACACACTCTTATTTTGGATAATTATTGATCTGGGTTTGGCTGTTTTGAACACGTCAAACAATGAAATTTAATTGCTTCACCCAGCACAGGTGGCCCTTGCTGGCATGAGGGTTTGGTATGCTTTAGGATCATGCAACCTTCTTAGTTTTGAGTCTTCATATCAACTGCTTAGACTACAGTCAATTTAGGAAATCTGAGATTATGGGGGAATCAAACCCAGCAACTTGGTGCTCAATGTAAAAGTAAGGTGGTGTCTTAGTACCTGTAATATTTGCCAGGTGGCGCTTTCAATAATTTTCAGTTGGTGTGGTGGTGCTTGACATAAAGGTAGTTTGGCGCTTAATCCAATTACTAGGCGGCGCGGTGGCGCCTGTATTTTTTCCAAAGTGGTGTGGCAGCAAATTATGTATCCCCAAGAGCTGTGGCAGCAATTATTATTGGTTGGTTTAAGGTTCAGGTCAGCAGACTACTGCTAATCCAATGTGCATCTGATTTATACTACCAATTTATGTTATTTGGAAGAAGCAATTCATATCTGCAGTCTCTGTAATAATTAGCATCATTGGTTTTTATACTGCTAATTTATGGGTTTGGTTGCAGAAACCCCAATCTGTGTGCTCTGTCATAATTGGCATCATTTCTTGGTTGAAATTCCCAGCACTTATGTTGATGAAAAGATGGCTGCTGTAGCTGTGGTGCCTCCTAAGCCTCCTCTGGAGGCCTTAATTAATCATAGGCTAAATTTTGGGAAGCCATCATAGAGCTCAAAGCAACCACTCACTATCAGGATTCTGCTTCCAATCTACTTACTGCTGAATCTGTACCAGACCCTCTTATTACCATCCTGACAGATCAGGTGGCTACCTTACGGGGCAAGATTACTTATCTACATCAGCACCTCTCAGATCAAGACAAATCCTCTTATGAATCCAGTAATAATGCTAAGGAAGAAACTTTTGAGGTACCTCCCATTGACAATCACAGGTACTGCCAAGGTTTAGAAGGACAAACACACATATATTGTGCCCTTGCTCTGGACAACTTGGTGGTGGTGACCAATGATGTTGCAAATAGTCAAGACTCTTTAGAATGAGAGGTACAAAATCTCTCCTGCTTATATGAGACCATAAATGAGAGGCTTTCCCCATTGATACCCCAGGCTACTGCCATGATCACTCAATTCAATGGAGTTGCAGGTACGTTGGCAGCTTAACATATTTGAATTGATGAGATCAAAACTGTTATGTCTACAGCCAGAGACATTGGAGGCTGGAATAGCTCCATCCAAGATATTTTAGAGGAAAGCTGTTGTCTTCTGTGGGCTAGACAACCTGCTGCCAAATCTGAGTTTGAAGGGAACCCCCATAGAGTAGTTTTAAAAGCTATGGCAACAAGCAAAAATACTTGGGATTTAAACAATTATAGCTCAAATGTAAATAAATTAAAAATAATAAATTTATATCAATTTACAATAGATTTATTTATTTTTAATTTTGTTTGCATCTGAGTTATTTTTATTTGAATCTCAATTATTTTTGCTTGTTGCCATATCTTGTAAAACTAATGTATCAATGTTCTCAATCCAGGCAATAATAGCCAATCTACATCTTCATCCATTGATCCCAATTATAAGCCCAACTTCAAACCAATCTTTGACCCTGAGACCTCCACTATTGTTGCTTTCCTGAAAATCTATGAGATGGCCATGAAGAGGGCTACTGACAACCTCAAAAAAGAGCATATCCTTATGTTGTAACTGTGCTTTTTTAGCAGAGTTACAAGGGGGAAATATTTAAAAACTAGATAATAATCTTTATTAGGAGATAGGTATTATATAGTAATTGTGAATTGTGGCTAATAGGATCATGATAGTGTTGATCACACGGTGGGATGATGAAGGAGGTGGCCTGATCCTGGTAACAAGTCAAGCGCCAAACAAGGTATCCATTGTAAGGGATCATCATCTGTTCATGTTGTTGGATTTGGTAATTCAAGTTGACTTCCTAGTCTGGCTTCAAGTGACTGGGTAATTGGATTGCAGGTCACAAACCTGCTTACTTGGAACCTTGTTGGCGGGTTGAGTCTGCTGTTTTGACACTTACCTGTTTACATCCCACTTGCCAAGAGGTGGTAGTCCCCAAGCTCCCTTTCACAGTCACTTGGGAAGACATGAAATGCCTCCTCATCAAAGAGTTTGGAGGCAATCTCAGTCTGGAGGTTAAGAAAGATGTCTTCATGCATATTGCCTTCAAACCTAAGGAAATATTGGCTTAGTTTGCTGACTGCTTTTACATTGAAGGTCAACAAATTGTTACCAGTTGCCAATTGATTCCCAAGGAAGTGTACACCCCCTGCTTTAACGCTTTAAAGTAAACCAACTCTTTTGTTTACACTTTAAGGTGCACAAAGCGTCTCTCAACTCTATGAAGAATTTAATATCCTTCTACAAGATATGTATCTGACTCATGGTGGGACCATGTTTTGAAAAAGTAAGGCCAACAACTCTGGAATTACCTCATATCTCCCTTGAATCATGTCTCTTGGATCCAATGGGCAACCCAAACAACAAGGTTGCCACAACTGCAGCCAGATAGAGCACCATTTGCAGTCCTGTAATAACCTGCATGTAGAAGGATTTAATCCTAAGGAACAGTTGGGAAAAGAGAGGTCAGCTTAGAGGCAGAGACACTCTCTGCTTATCAACCTCCCCCCATCTCCTCCTTATTTCCCATCTGATGAAGAGTTACCTCCCTATTCTGGAACAGCTATTCTCCATCTATTCTATGATCTCTCAAGTGATTCCAAGCCCAAGGATTCTGAAAACAATTACTCTGATAGTTATGGCTATTCTGTGCTGGCTGTCCCTGAAACTGTATCTGTTCCTTACAAACTCTGTTTTGGGAAAACCATCACCACAGCTTGTTAACCTTCATTTGAGTCCAAATCTATGGTGACTTGTCCTTATCTAGCACAAGCTCATCAATCCCTCCATCTTGGTAGACTGCTAAGAGAAAGCTGCTGAGCTAGCCAAGGCCCTCTTTCAGAATGTCTCTGTATCTCTGATGTTACAAACTGTTTACAGGAAAACTCCTGCCTTGAAATGCATGTTGATAAAGTGGAAAAAAGAGCTGAAAGCCTCTCAATATGTCCTGGAAGTCTTACTCCCTTTTGGAACAGATACTACCCGCGTAGAAGTGTCCATCCAAAAAAAACTATCTTGGATACTGGCTCCCCCGTTAATGTTGTGTTGTCTAAGTTGATAAAGAAGCTCAAATTGGCTCCCAATCTCAACTACACTCAATCTTACAGGACTGCTGTATGGCCCAGACCAGGGCTATTGGCACTTACTCTGCTCTGCCAATGAGGTTTGGGAAACTCCTCATTGCCTCCCCTAATGTTGTTCTAGAGAACAAAAGCTATGACCTTTTGGTAGGAACCCAGTTCTTCCAAGAGTACAATGGTATTTTCAACCTTCAAGATGGATATCTGTCTCTTCTAGGATATGATGTCCCCTTAATCTTTGAGGAACCTCCCAGTATCTCTGGAAGAATGCTTAAGCCCTAAGACCTTAAATATCTCACTGACATCTTCTTGCTAAAGTACTGGACTTTCTCCTCTAACATGCACTCCCCTACACTGTCTTGCTCTGCTGAGGATAGTGTCCTGCTACTTGCCCCAGCTGCTATCACCATCCCTCCTGGCTCTCAGGTGATGATTGACTCCCAGATATTCTATGAGTTTCCTGAGAAATCCTTCTTGGAGTTATACTCTCCTGAATCCCTAAGTTGCAAAGAGCCCTGTTTATGTCCTGGGATCTTAGACCAAACTCACAAGGAGCCTGTGCCACTATTGCTGGAAAATTTGACTGCTTCCCCATGCAGGTCTCAAAAGATCAAGTGTTAGGACATGGTTGCATCTTAGGAGCAGGACAGGTGGCCTCTCTCTATCCTTTTGGGACATTTGGTGACTTCAAACTACCAGAGGGGGATCCACAAGTGCTCTCCATATTTACAGCTGCTGATTTTCCTCAACTTTTTGCCTATCCAGCAGAAGGACATACTTGATATCTTAGATTGATTTAAGGATATTTTTGCCTCTGGACCTAATAACTATGGTTTGAACAAAGATTTTTCCATCAAATTGATACAAGTGATGCTCCCCCCTTCCGTTCCAAACCCTAATGCTGCAGTAGGGTAGAAGATGCCCAGGTTTCCAAAGAACTCAAACAACTATTGGATGCTGAGTTGCTAGCCCTGTCCCAGAGTCCATGGGCCTCTCCTTTTCTGATCCTCAAAAATAAAGGGGGAAGGCACAAAATTTTCATGGACTATCAATGTCTTAACTCCCTTACCAAAAAGGACTTGTACTCTCTGCCTCAAGTTGACAATGCCCTTAAATGTTTGGGAGGATCTAAATTCTTCTATGTGATGGACTTGGCTTCTGGATACTGGCAAGTAGACTTATCCCATAAATATTGTGAGAAGGCCGCCCTCCTTACGTCTGAAGGACTTTGTGAGCCAACCCAGATGCCTCAGGGACTTTGAAATGTACCTGCTACTTTCCAGTAAGCTATGGATTACATCTTGTAATATTTGAAACTTTCTTGTGTACTTGTATATCTTGATGATATAAAAGTGTTCAACTCTACCTTCACTGACTATTTGAATCATCTCAAAGCTGTATTTGTCAAACTTTGTAATGTTGGCTTAAAATTCAAGCCCTCCAAATGTGCTTTCTTTAAAGAGCGGCTTGAATTCTTGGGCCACAAAGTCACTCAGACTGGAATACGCCCCATGAACAATAATGTAGAAGCCATTGATAAGATGCTGCCCCTCACCAATCTGCGCAAAGTCCAAGTATTTCTTGGTATAATAGGGTATTACCACCAATTTCTCACTAATTTTGAGGAACTGATCAAGCCTCTGGTTCAACTGCTCATAAATGTCTTCTTTGAATGTACAAATAGTCAACAATAGTCATTTGAGGCTTTGAAAGCTGAGCTCAAAGGGGCTCCTATTCTGGTCTAACCAGGCTCAAAAAGGAGTTTATCCTGTATAAAAATGCTAGTGGAGTTGCTGTGGGCACAATCCTAGCCCAGATTGATGATGAAGACATAGATAGACCTGTGTTCTACTCCTCCTGTATGTGTAACAAGCATGAGAAGAATTTAGTGTTACTGAGAAAGAATGTTGGAAGTTCTACACACTGTTAAACAGTTCTGACACTATATCTATGGGACCCACTTTACCGTAGTCACTTACCACTCATCTCTTAAATGGCTACAACAGCTAAAAGAGCCTGGAGGTCAACTGGTTTGTTGGGCCCTGCGCTTACAAGTGTATTTTTTCACTGTAGTAAACCAACCTGGTGCTCAACACCAGAACGCCAGTAGACTGTCTAAAATGCCTATACTTGCCATTCACCCTGTTGATGCTGATTGCCTGTACAAAATAATAGGTTATCCTGAAGCTTGGGCTACTGAGCCTGAAGAAATACAGCTGTCCCTTCAATCCCTGGCAAATGATATCATTGTTTGAGATAAACAGTTATTCAAAAAGGTCAACAACAGCTATCTGCCCTACGCCCCCCCAGGATGAGAATAGCCATTATCCTCCAAGCTCACATTGATACTGGACATGGAGGCATAGAAAAAACTCATGACTAGTTGTGCAAAAAAAACTTCTATTGGGAAAACATGTGCCTCCTAATTCCTGAATTCCTTGCCTCCTGTCTTTCTTATCAACTCCAACAACCTCAATGTTCCCAGCATCAGTTTAAGCTCATTCCTCCAAAACACGCCTTCTGCACTATAAGAATTGATACTGTTGGCCCCCTCCCTTTTTCTCACCCTGGGTGTAAATTTATCCTGGTAGAAGTATATCACTTTATCAAATGGGTCAAGGCCAAGGCTACCAAAGATATTACTGCCAAGACTACCTCTAATTTCTTGCTGTAAGACATATTCTATTGATATGGGTGCCCTCAAATGCTACTCTCCATTAATGGGACCAACTTCAATGCCAGGTTTATCATGTCTATTGTCAAGGCAATGGGTAATAATCAATCCTTATCTGCCCTATACAATCCCTCAACTAATAGAACAGTTGAACGTGCAAATTTGTCCCTTGTATCAATTATGAGGAAGCTTACCCTATTGGATGCGACTAACTGGGATAAGTTCCTGCCTGCTGCCCTTTTTTGCTTATTGTCTGAGTAAAAATTGGGTAACTGGGCAATCTGCCTTTGCCATGCTCTATGGACGTGAGGCTACTACCCCTTCAATTTTGGACCCCCCATTGATTGAATTTGATGCTGCAGCTAACCCTGAAACCCATGTCAAAGAATTAACTAACTGCATCATCAAAATCCAAGCAACTGCTTACTTGATTGCATTTAAGGTCAAGAATTTAGATTTGTTGCCCTTCAATGTGTCTAGGGCTCCTCTTCCTGAGCTTTAAGTGGGTGACCTTGCTCTCTTCTATCAGAACCAATTTGATGGCAGAGCCCACAAGCGGGATTCCCTCTGGGTTGAGCCTTGTGAGGTCACTTACAAGAAAGGCGTCAAGTACATCATCAAGCTGCTGTTGTCTGGTTGTACCATTGCCCACATCCATGACAAGTTCCTTCACAAATATCAACTCCCTGTGACCAATATTGAGGGGTAGATGTTAGAAATTGTGCCATTTTTGCTATTTCAATATGGCTTTCAAGTATTGATTCCTGCAAAGACTTGATTGGATTTGATTTTGACTTTGGAGTTTGTTCACCTTCCTTAAATGTGTTAACATCAATGCCACCCATTATTGATTACCCTACCTGCACTTGAATGATCCTGGTACAAGTTCAGCTCAGAATGACCTCATCAGCCACACTGTCTACCTAGTGAATGATCAGCATGTTCAGTCTACTATTTAAGTAGAATTATTTCTCATAATAAAGACAGGTTTATCCACATTTGTGTTGGCTTTTATAATCTTCAGGATTTTCCCTTCCTTTTTGCCAAAAGGAACTCTTCTTCATGTATTTCAGGAAATTTCTGCATGTGCCCTTAATTTTCCCTGAAGGCTAACCCAGACTAGCTTTGAACCTCAAACCTTTTGTGATAAAGGCTTCCTGCTGTGTCCTCTTGGATGTTGGCCCCAAGTGTCAGGGACCAGAGTGCCCAGGACAGTCAGCTGGCCTCCTTAGAGGTGATAAAACATGCAGCTTGGAAACCCTCACAAAGCACTTTCTAGGGCAAAATACCTCCTTTTGACTAGTGAATGGCCCAGGATTTGAGAGGCACACAAGCCTCAAATCCCTGGCATTGAGCATGTTATGAAATTTGGGCCACCTACCTATCAGGAAATGGCACATTGGGAGCGCAATTTTTTGATGGTGCAATTGGACAATCAATTCATTGCGGGAGCTAAAAATAACTGTAACAACTTGCCATGCTACAAATTCCAAAAGGTTAATGTTATAGCAGCCAATGAAATCTCACCCTCTTGGCCAAGCACGCAAATTCTGGTTAAAATTGAAAATCCAACTCCAAATGACGCCATCAGTTCTCTGGTGGCACAAAAGACCACAGAATCATCAGTAAGTATAAGTAGTGAGGGGGAGAAGCCCTCCTCACTGTTGACATCTTAATAAAGCAAGTTTATGCCTAGAAATTATTATCTTATTGCAGGAATTGTCTATTTTTGCTCAAATTTAATTATTCTCTTTGCATCTATTTGTGAATCCACTACTTAATACAAACTTGCATACCCATATATTCTTGGCCATACTCCTGTTGTCCTTGCCAAACTGTCCTGCGCCCTTGACCTGGAGTATTTCCATCCCCATCACCTGGACCTACCACCAGTAATGAAGGATATTCCAACTGCCCCTCCTCTCCCCAATGTGCCTCCCACCCAGGACTTCAGCAAACTGGGGTTTGTCTATATAACAGTATTGGGGCTGGCCGACCAAGTTGTGCCCCATACTGGGAGTTGGCGCCTCCAAGCCACTGCTCTAAACTACCTGGTCCGCATAGTGCCTATTGTGTACATGGCCTTTCAGGCCCAGCCTGCCTCCCCTGTGGGAGTCAAGCTGGACTCTAGTATGGGCCGTGACAGTATGTCAACCATATCTAAACTAGTAACCCTGGGCCCATATTCTTCTTTGATTATAGGGGCATCTTATATGCTTTTATTTATGACCTCAGCTTACTACCTAAGACAATATTTGATCAAAAAACAAGAAACAAACAAATGCCAAGAAGAAATTGTCACCAAACCATCCCAAGTCCAGACCGTGACCATCTCCACCTCAATCCAGAATACTGCTGCCCCCACGACCTTTCCTGACCTGCCAAAATTGGACTTGGCTGGTTTCAGAAAAGGAATGATCATGATAAACGCCTTGTTCCGTGCCCACCCTGAGAGCTTCAGAGACAATGCCCAGAAGGTTATGATGGTGGCCGCCCAACTGAAGGATGATGCCAGAGAAACCCTCTTGACCTGCCTCAAGGAAGACCCAGACCTCATACTTTCCTACAATCAATTCCTGGAGAGAATGAACTCTGTAACTACCCCTGCTGGGGCCAAGACCCAAGCCTACATGGGGCTCATCTGCCTGACCCAGGGAAGAGACAACCTGGAGACCTATATACAACAATTTCTATGCCTGGCAGATGCAGCCAAGATTCCTGACAACATATCAGGCTTGCATTTCAGAAATGGTCTGAACCCACACCATGCCAGCCTAATGAGACACCACCAATGTGACCTTCCCAAAGACAAGCTCCTGGCTATTGCCAGAGGCATGGACCTCATCCAACCACAAGGGTACCACGCTGGCCAACCCCGGAACAACCAAACCCCTGGTACAAGTAGTCCCTGCTTGAACATGACCCCTGAGGAGTACCAACACCACGTCAGAAGTGGATTATGCTTCTATTGCCACCAGAGTGGCCATTTATCCAAGGACTGCACTAGCCGCTCCAATGGAACCCAAGGAGCAACTATCTCAGCAATAAATAACGCTTTACAATCTTATCCTATCATTGACACTACCTTATGCTATAATGACCATGAGGTGAACACTGTAGCTCTCCTAGACAGCGGGGCAGCCCTCAACTACATGGAACGTAGCCTAGCAGAGAAACTTGGTGTACCAATCCATGGAAATTCCCGACTGGTAACCTTGGATAACAAGACAATAGACCTGTCCCACAAATGTGAATAGTTTGTCTCCCTGAAGTTAAACAAGAGATTTCTGCCCACCAGATTCCACATCATGGAGAAGCTTCTCAAACCTGTAGTGATAGGTTTCAAATGGTGGGTTGACCACCAATTGAACTTGGATTATAAGAACCATCAAGTGACTTTCACTCATGAGAGCCAAACCTTAGAAGTCCCCTGCCTGAACCCTCAGCAGACGCCTGAGCTAAACAACATCACCATGAAATCCTTCAAAGCTGAGATCCCAAAATGTTTGAAGCCTTGGGAGTCTGTCTTCTCCAAAGAAGAAGCCACCGCCTTGCCAAATCATAGCCAGTTTGACCACGCCATTGACCTCCTCCCCAGAACCCAAACTAAGCATGGACCAGTCTATAGTTGTAACATGAAGGAACAAGCCGCCATAAGAGAATACTTGGACAAGATGTTGAAGAAGGGATATATACGCGTCTCCAAATCTCCTTGTTTATCCCCTCTATTATTTGTTAAAAAGAAGGGTGGCAACTTACGTCCTTGTGTCAATTACCAGGACCTAAACAGCATCACAGTGAAGAACAGATACCCCGTACTCAATGCTGAAGACCTCTCAGACCAGCTTTCAGGAGCCAATGTTTTCTCAAAGGTTGATTTGAGGACGCCTTTAACCAGATCTGGATCAGGCCTGGCAACAAATGGAAAACTGCCTTCAAGACTAGGCAAGGTCTTTTTGAATACTTGGTTATACTGTTTGATCTGTTCAACGCGCCCAGTACCTTTCAAACTATGGTGGACGTGGTCTTGGGAGGACTCAAGGACCAGTGTTGTGTAGCCTACTTAGATGACATCCTCATTTACAGTTGCACACCTGAGGAACATGTTGAACACCTTCAAGCTGTCCTACAACGCTTCAAGGAACACAGACTCTTTGTTAAGCTCTAGAAATGTGAGTTTTTCCAAGAAGAAGAAGTGTTCCTGGGCTACAATATACTGAAAGGAGGTTTTGCAATGACGCCTGATAAAATAGAGGCCGTGACATCATGGCCTGAACCTAAAAACTGCAAGGAGGTCAGAATTTTCCTGGGCCTGGCAAGCTTCTGCCGGGAATTCATCCAAAAAATTTCTTTGATCTGCTTGCCTTTGACCCTCCTCATCTCCAAGAAACACCCTTTTGTGTGAGATGATACTGCCAAGTTAGCCTTTGAGTCACTAAAGAATGCCTTTGTTTCTGCCCCTGTCTTGGCAGTGCCGGTTTACAATAAGCCCATCATTGTGGAAACAGACGCCTCTGACTTTGCATTGGGGGGTGTTGCTTCAGGAGGGGAATGATAGTAAGCTGCACCCTATAGCTTACTACTCAAGAAAGTTCACTCTTCCTGAGTTGAACTACCCATATCTACAATAATGAGATGCTTGCTATCATCCAGTCCTTGAAACATTGGAGAAGATACTTGTGTGACACCAACCACCCTGTGAGAATCATGACCAATCACAAGAACCTGAAATACTTCTTCAAACCACAACAACTGAATCAGTGACAAGCTAGATGGGCCTTATTCCTAGCAGATTACAACTTATCAATCAGCTACAAGCCTGGCAAGATCAACATTGTACCAGATGCCTTAAGCTGACAAGTAAACCTTTTTCCTAGTGCCAAAGAGATTGAAGAATTCAACACTTAATCCTTGCTGTACCCAAACATGATTGAGCCAATGCTCCTATTCCTGGGGCTAGCCAGTAGAAGAGAAGAAATTCAACTAGCTAAGACCGTAGACCAGCACTGTATCTCTATCATGGAAGACTTAAAGAAAGATATCAACAGTCAATACTACCAAAATGATTACTCCCTACATGGAAACACCCTGCAGCTACATGGATGCACCTATGTACCAGAAGGCCCAATGGGCTTAGAGATACTAAAGGAAACCTGAATCCCCATGTCAGGACACCCTGGTTGTACAAAGACTCTCAAAAGAATTCAGAGAACCTACATGTGGCCCAGGATGAAGCCAGAGATCAAAGGATACCTCAGTGGTTGCAAGACATGTGGATGTACCAAACCTAAGCAAGGAAAGCCAGAAGGATCACTACAACCCCTTCAGATTTCAGAAGGCCCTTGGAAGTCAGTTTCCATGGACTACATTGTGGAGCTACCAAATTCAAAAGGATTCAACGCCATCCTTGTAATTGTCAATTGATTCAGAAAGATGGCTCACTTCATTCCAAAAACAACCAAAGTAACTGCAAAGGAAACCGCCACTCTATTCCGTAACTGAGTATTCATGAACCATGGACTCCCACAAGAAGTGGTCTCAGACAGAGGCCCATAATTCACCTCTAAGTTTTGGGCCCATATCCTAAAGGAATTGGGAATAAAAAGATCATTGTCTACTGCATACCACCCCCAGAGCAACAGACAGACCAAGAGAGTGAACCAGGTCCTCAAAAAGTACTTACAATGCTACTTTAACTCAGAACAGAACAATTGGGTAACCCACTTACCAATGGCTCAGTTTGCGTACAACAACCAAGACCACAGCTCCACTGGTATGTCCCCCTTCAAAGCCAACTACGGATTCAACCCCACATGGGATGCCCCCCCACAGAGGAAGCTGACAATCCCAAAGGACAAGACTGGGTTAGCAACATCCACACGTTCCAAGAAGAATGCGCCAAGAACCTGAGAAGAGCAGTATAAGTATGCAAGGATTTTGCCGACAAGAAACAAAGCCCTGGCCCACCAATTGAAGTAGGAGACCTTTTGTATCTCAGCGCTAAGAACATCAAGACCACTGCCCCTTGTGCTAGCTTGAGCCCCTGTCAAAAAGGTCCTTACAAAGTCTTACAACACATTGGCACTGTAGCATACCAACTAGAACTCCCCCCAGATGGAAGATTCACAACGTATTCCACTGCTCCCTGTTATCAAAAAAGAAAGGACTCTCTCTCCTGCACCAGATAGTGATAACAGCTCCCCCACTCATCAAAATAGGAAGCTTCACGTAACACAAGGTTGAAGCCATCCTACTAAAGGAATATAAGTCTTGGAGTAAAGAGTTGTGCTCTTCAAGCTCTACTATGGTAGGGGATTATTTCAGGGCCCAGAGTGCCCTGGACAGTCAGCTAGCCTCCTTAGAGGTGATAAAACATGCAGATTAGAAACCCCCACAAAGCACTTTCCAGGGCAAAATACCCCTCTTTTGACTAGTGAATGGCCCAGAATTTGACAGGCACACAAGCCTCAAATCCCTGGCATTGAGCCTGTTATTAAATTTGGGCCACCTACCTATCAGGAAATGGCACATTGGGAGCGCAATTTTTTGATGGTGCAATTGGACAATCAATTCATTGTGGGAGCTAAAAATAACTGTAGCAACTTGCCATGCTGCAAATTCCAAAAGGTTAATGTTATAGCAGCCAATGAAATCTCACCCTCTTGGCCAAGCACGCAAATTCCGGTTAAAATTGAAAATCCAACTCCAAATGATGCCATCAGTTCTCTGGTGGCACAAAAGACCACAGAATCATCAGTAAGTATAAGTAGTGAGGGGGAGAAGCCCTCCTCACTGTTGACATCCTAATAAAGCAAGTTTATGCCTAGAAATTATTATCTTATTGCAGGAATTGTCTATTTTTGCTCAAATTTAATTATTCTCTTTGCATCTATTTGTGAATCCACTACTTAATACAAACTTGCATACCCATATACTCTTGGCCATACTCCTGTTGTCCTTGCCAAACTGCCCTGCGCCCTTGACCTGGAGTATTTCCATCCCCATCACCTGGACCTACCACCAGTAATGAAGGATATTCCAACTGCCCCTCCTCTCCCCAATGCGCCTCCCACCCAGGACTTCAGCAAACTGGGGTTTGTCTATATAACAGTATTGGGGCTAGCCAACCAAGTTGTGCCCCATACTGGGAGTTGGCGCCCCCTAGCCACTGCTCTAAACTACCTGGTCCGCATAGTGCCTATTGTGTACATGGCCTTTCAGGCCCGGCCTGCCTCCCCTGTAGGAGTCCAGCTGGACTCTAGTATGGGCCGTGACACCAAGAGCCAAACACAACATAGACCAAATCACTTCTGTGGCCTTTGGGCTAGTCTACAATTGGGTCATTCCCAGACTTCAGCTTCAATTTAATCAAGCATAATACTACAAATTAATTATTGCTCTGCAATTTCTACAACATCTTATCTTGGTGGCTGGTTCCTATGATCTCTTGCTCTTGTCCTTTATTCAACCTGCTGTAAGGTCTCATGGTCTGGGGAAGATGATTATAAACTAAAGCTTTTAACCCAGTGATATTTATATTAGTCAAATACAAAAAGGTGGGCAAGGTCTGCAATAGCAACTGTACTAAGGCTCCTAAAAGCTTATACGAGGTGAAATAAGGACTAAGGCAGCTTATTAACCCTAAGAAGATAAAATAAAGACCATTCTTAATGACTGACAATTTGGTTAAAAAGTCAATCCCTAAGTCTGGGAAATGGTCTGCACTAGTGGGAGGATTAAAGCTATCAACAATCAAATTGTGTGTGCTACTATAAAAACTACCTAACTGATGAAGAAGAAAGTCAAAAGGAATCATGGGACCAAAGATTTAACTAAAACTAAAATTGAAGAGGAACACAAGCCACAAAATCTAACAAGTACTTTTTTGGGGTACAAGTCAAACAATCTCAACTTAGTGTTGAGACTGGAAAAAACCAAGCCTTTTATTGTGCTTTGTTTGTAGAATGCAGAATTTGGGGTGGAAAGTTCAATCATTTTTGTTTAGAGAACTTCTTGAAAAAAAGAGGTCAAAGGCATCAAGACATTGTAAATTTAACTTAGAATAGTTAAACTAACGTAAAGGAGACCAGGAAGACAAGAAGGTGGTTACAGTGATGCTCTGGAAGTAAGAGCAAGCAAAAAAGTAAGGAAAACCCCAGTCCAAAGCTTGAGGGGACGTAAGCAAGTGTATAGTAAAAGGTAAGCTTTTTGGAGCTAACTTTCTAATCTTCCTTGTGTAGGTCCAGGGTTCAAAACCTGGTGTCAAAAGGTAAGGGATGTTCAAAAAAATATTAACCATCATTTAGAACATAACTAGGCTTTAACAAAGCCAAAATTAAACCCCAATTATGGAAAATGATGGGGAAAAGAAGGAGATCATGAAATAAGTAAAAGAGACAATCCTGATAAATACTTACAAGCCAATGAAGGCAAATAAATATAAAAAACAGAATAGCAGCTAAAAAGGTGAATCCTGACACCTGCTTTGTATCATCAGCATCTGGTGCCAGGGCTCCACATCCAAGAATTCTTGTCCCTTCATACCCCTAATTCTAATCATTGGGATCAGTCTGCTGCCTATCAACAGTGGGATCACTCCCTGGTGTCTGATAACCAATATGACTCAATTGTTTCTCAATCTTGCCTGATTGATTTATCAAACTAGTACGTTCATTCATTCCTGAGTATGTCAGAGAGCAATTGCATGAATTTCATCAGTTGCAAAAGCCCTGTAAACCCCAAGTAGATTCCACCCTTAACATCTATCATTCAGATTGCAAACAGCTCATGGAACAACTCAATGAATACAGTGCCTACTCTTTTGACCAGTTGCAGCAGGTTGCATCACATGCTGCCCAAAGTCTCCAAACTTTACAAGAAGAAGTTTCCCAAGAGAGATTTTCCTCTGTGATTTCCCTTGTTAAGCTCCAGGCCCAAGTAGATGAGCTGTCTATGCCCAAGGTGGATGTCTTTCCTTTTCCTCTGTCTGATGATATGCTAGACAGAAAGCAGAAATTACAGGATACCATCCAAGAGTTATGTGCATCTTCTTGCAGTCAAGGGTAACCTGAGAAGGCTCCTCAACCTTATCCTCAGGTAGCTGTCTTGACTTCACAGGTTACTGTTGTGCAACAATAAGCTACTATCCTACATGTTGCTGTGACTGACACTAATAATTCTTCTGGACCTGCTGATGGCAACATTTGCTTCCTTGGGCTTCCTGGAAGACCTTGAATCTATTGCTCTGGGGAGTTGATTGCCCTAGTCAATGAGATTGACTACCTCAAGAGAGGTCATGATATCTTAGGCATAGATGTCCTAAAAATGAGTGAGCTGGATGCATTAAATGAGATATTCTCCCCTTGCCTCTCTTTGAGGCCCTTTTTGACCTCTTGTCTTGCTGAACTTTCTACTGTAGTAATCATGCAAGGGCTTTGGCTAGACATTTCTGAAAAGCATGTTAATTAAGCTAATAACATGAGCTCCTGCAACAGTGCTTCATTGGCTACTCTTAAGGAAAGTGTTTGCCAACTATGGGCAAGACAGCCCCCCTCCAAATCTGAGGCTAACTTTTACCTGCATGTCAATTTGCTAGATAGTAACAATAATGGACCTAACCCCAAAACTCATTTCAAACCTACCTTCAATAAAATCTTTGGCCCTAAAACTTAAACTATTTCTTTCTTCCTGACCATCTACAAACCTGCCATGAAAAGAGCCTCTAATAAAGTTAAAAGGGAGCATATCTTGACTTATCTGCACCCTACCTGCCAAGAAGTAGTTGTACCTGAGTATCTCACTATCAACACCTGGGAAGAAATGAAGCAGCTATTAATTGATGAGTTTGGTGGTGACCTCATTCTGGATGTGAAAAAGGATGTCTTCATGCATATGCATTCAAACCAATGGAATCCCTGGCCAATTTTGCAGACAGGTTCTATATGAAAGGGCAACAGTTGATAACAAGCAGACAGCTAACAACGCATGAAGCCTATATGGCCTGTACACAAGCCCTCAAAGTTAACCAGCTCTTGTGCCTCCATTTAAGGCCCATAAGGCCATTCTCTTGTCTATGAAAATCAAAGCGTCTTTACTAGAAAGACATGAACTTCATTCACTCTGTCTCTGTTTTGTGTGAAGATTAGTCAGCCACCACTCTGGCTCTTTCTCCTGCAGCCCTTTTATCCTTACCATGAACTTGCAGAATCCTTCTAGACAACCAGGGTGTCATAATTATGGACATATAGGCCATCAATCACGTGTTTGTACCAATCTGTGTGTTGAAGGTGCCAATCCCAAGGATCATGCGGGAAAATAACAGTCAACCTAGAGGCAGAGACACTCCAGGTTAGAAATTATTCCCAGTCTTCTCCAATTCCCCCATCTGTGGCCAATTCCAAGTCTACTGATTCTCAAGATCCCCCAAATCTGCTCTTGTTCCATGAAATCTCTGATAACTCTTACATGGATAATTCTGATACTAAAGACCCTGATAAATATGGATATTTAGTTCTAGCAGCTCCTAAAACCATTGCTGTCCCTTACAAACTATGCTCTGGAAAGCCCACTACCACTGTCAAACCCCTGACTGAAGCTAAGGAGGTTGTCTCTTGCCCTTAACTCACTCAAGCTAAGAGTTCTCCTGTGTTAGTAGAATCTTCTGAAGAAGCTGCTTAAGCTGCCAATGCTGTCTTTAAAAAATTTGGTATCACTCTGTTGAAACAGCATGCTTGACCTGCCAGCAAGGTTCTGAGTAAGTGGTTTGTAATCCACAATCCCATTATCCAGTCACTTAAAGCCTAACTAGGAAGTTGACTCAAATTTCCAAATTCAAGAACATGAACAAATGATGACCCCTATGGTGGATACCTTGTTTTGGTGCTTGACTCATTACCAGGATCAAGCCACCCCCTTCACTATCCTACTGTGTGAACAACATTATCATGCTCCTGTTATCCATGATTCATATCAACTATATAATCATTATCTCTCAACAAAGAATATTATCTAGCTCTAAATATATTTTTCCCTTGTAACTCTGCTAAGACAGCACAGTTACAACATTGGTAGCACAGGTAGGCTCTAAATCCTACCTTATCTTGAAAAAAGTCTCCTGTTACCCCTACTTGCTGTGGACAAAATCCTTGATAGAATCATGCCTGGCCTTCTGCTAGACTGGACACCATACACACCTGGAACAGAAATACCTGATGTTCTGTCCTCTACCAGGACATGGTAATCCTGCTCCCTGCCTTCAACGCCTTGTTAGCACAAGGGCTCTTCCAGATGCCTGCAACTACTTTTCAAGAAACTGACAAAAATATTATGCCAACCTACATAGCCCAGAGACTTTGCAGTGCTGCCTTGGAACCTTTTGCTTGAGCCAACAACAACGCCACAGCATGGATTCAGTCTTCTCAGAGCAAGTTGACCTAAATGGAATGCTCTTAACAGTTCTGGATTGCAGAGATCTTCATTTGGCTAACACATGACGCTGGCACCTGGTGCAAAAAATGGCATGAAGACCATATCAAAGAGAACTGAGATATTTTCAAGCAGTACTTCCTGGAAAGATTCTTGCTGAAGGACACCGCACTTATGATTATACCCCAAGTGAAAAACCTCACCCAGACAGGCACAGTGAAGGAGCTCACCCAAGCATACAAGGAGCTTCAACTACGCGCCCCTTCAGATATGGCCTTTGACACCCCAGATACTCAACTCATGTACTATGATGCACTCAAGCTTCACGTAATGAGACATGTAAAGCTGGATCACATGACCAATCTATAAAGCCTATATTGAGAGGCAGAGTAAGCAGAACAAACGTCCAATGCTCTTCACAAGGCTCAAACTGGGAAGAGAGAACAACCCAAGGATTCTCACTCAACTGAACGCTCAAGCTGCTTGCCTCCTGGGAATAATAACAACAACAACAACTAAAACCACAAGCCTACAGGTTTGAATGGGCACAGAAACAGTAACAACAGACATTCAAACCATACCCACTTCCATATCACTGACACACAAGGCAATCACAACAAGAGAAAAGCCCAGGGAGAGCATTAAGCAAGCCAAGCTCTCCCCACATGGCACCTGACTTTCCCAACAATGAGTACTTCCCCAAGGATGTGGATCAATGCCCAATGATCCAAGTGCCCTCAGAGGACCCTGTACTCTATACCATTGCCAGACATCCCAATAAACTTATGTCCTATCCTTTCTGCTTTTGCAGTTACACAGGCTCAGCACTCCTGGACTTGGGCGCAGATTGAACCCTAGTCATCAGCAGCTTTGTAGACAAGTTCAAGCTAGCCACTAATCCTTTGCAGATTAAGAACGTGGTTTTAGCTGATGAACATCACATTTCTGTGACAAGGAAAACTTCCCCCTTCTCTGTGATGCTAGAAAACCTACATTCCACCATCCAGGGACCTGTCATCAATTTTCCCAAATTTGACATTGTGCTGGGACTGAATTGGCTGAGAAAAAACAACCCCCACGTGGACTGGGTTACCTTGGTATTGACCATCAAACGCAAAGGTGTCAACCACCAGATATACCCCAATTCAGTGGACCAACTCCTGTGCAACCACATCTTTGTACGCATCATGGAGACCCTGGACAAAAAGGAGAGCCTCAAGGCAATTGACTGGGACTCCTGCCAGTGCAAGATCATAAATTTCAAGGACCACCAGGATACCACTACTCCCCAAGACTTCAAAATTGTAGACTGCCACCCAGAAATCTTCAAAGAGGCTCTACCAGGGTTGCCACCAGAGAAACACATACAACACTCCATCCAAATCAAAGGAGCTGTACCTAAGGCAAAACCCATCTACCAAATTATCCAAAAAAAGACAACACCTTACGCGCTTACCTCAAGGAGGCGTTGGAAAAAGGACTTTTTTGCCCCTTGCAATCTCTTTTTGGGGCCGCTGTATTCTATGTGGCCAAGAAAGATGGTACCCTTCAATTAGTTACAGATTACTGATCTCTCAGCAAAGTTACCATCAAGAATTGCTACCCACTTCCACTCATTGACAACCTCTTTGATGCCCTGGGCAGCGCCACAGTCTTCTCCAAGATTGACCTAACCGCAGGATACAACCAAATCCGCATCAAAGAGAAAGATATCCCCAAAATAGCCTTCTGCACTAAGTACAGGTCATACAAGTGTGTAGTGCTCAACTTTGGGATGGCAAACGCGCCATCAACCTTTGTGACCTTTATGAACAGGGTGTTTTCCCCCCAAATTAGCAAGCATGCCCTATTATACTTGGACAACCTTATTGTCTACAGTCCCACAGTAGAAAAACACCACAAAGACTTGTAAGCCGTCTTTGCTACCCTGGATCAACACAAACTGCTAGCCAAACCCTCCAACTGCCAATTTTTTCCGCAAACAACTACCTTTCCTGGGGCACCTAGTGTCAAAGGATGGTATTAAACCAGACAATCAGAAAATCCAGGCCATTTTTAAGATTCCACCCCCAAGGACAAGCTGGAATGCTGCACGTTCCTGGGAATGGTTGTCTATGTACAACAATTCATCCCCAACTGTGGCGTCCTGACTGCACCCTTGTCTGACATAACTGGCAACAAATCCAAGTTTGTATGGAACCCTCAACATGACCTATGCTTCAGAATTCTTAAAGAAAAACTCAGAGCTGCACCTATCCTACAATATCCTAAACACAATGGGGAATACCAAATGGAAACAGATGCCTCCGAAACATCCATTGGGAATTACTACAAATCAAGAACAATAATGGTGATTTCCTAACCGTGGCCTGTGAGTTGCGTAAACTGACAGAAGGCAAGTGCCAATACCCCATACATGACAAAGAATTGCTGGTAATTGTGCACTTCCTGGTCAAATGGTGTTTTTACTTGGAATGCCAAGATGAATTCACAGCCTTAACCAACCACAAATTGCTCATATACTTCAAAGCACAGGAAAACCTTTCCCGCCAACAAGTACGCTGGATGGAACTCCTAGAAAGATTCAATATGGCCATACAGTATAAACCTGGTCCAGATCTTGCCATTGAAGATGCACTTTTACGCCTGTATGTTAGGGCCACAAGAGGAGAGAATGGGCTTGACCCAGACTGGCCTCTCCTGGTGCTTCAAATAAAAGATGAAGGCTTCCCGCCTAGAACCACTGATATAACAAAAGAAAAAGTCATCAAGAATGAACACCTATTTGCAGACGTGTATGGGACCTTACATTGCAAAATGACCGGCAGAACCACCATCCCTTACATTCCTACACATCAGCAAGTAGACACCATCCTACGTTACCACAGAGACCTAGGACATACCAAAAGTTGCAACCTCTATAAATTCCTTAAACACAAAGCATGATAGCCAACCCTATATCAATATGTCCAGGAGGTCCTAGAACAATACAAGATATGCAAAAAAAATTGAAAAAAGCAACACCCCACCTAAGTCTGTACTGCCTATTTGTTTACAACTACCTTTCAAGGTATGGGCCCTAGATATTGTGGGACCCATGCCAGGAAAGCATAACAAAAATAAATACATCATCAACGCTATCAACTTTGCCACTTTCTAGCCAGTGGCACAAGCAGTAAAAACTCACACAGGCAATGACGTACAGTGGTTCATAGGAAAAGAAATCATCAGCAGGTTCAGAAAGCCAGAACTCTTGATAACTGACGGAGGCAAAGAACTGACCTCTGAAGATACCAATGTATACCTCACCAAGAATGAGTTCCAGCACACAGTGAAAACGCCCTACTATCCTCAGGCTAATGGATGTGTGAAGCAGCTGAATGGCAGCTTAGTGCAGGCCCTGGCCAAGCTAACCGCTGGGAGACCTGAGGACTAGTATAAGCAGCTACCAACTGTGCTACTTGTGTGCAGAACTTGTGTGAACAGATCCACTGGGAAAATCCCCTTTGAGTTAGTTTATGGCACACAGTCCAACATCATCCAAGCGCTATCAGGACCCAAGCAGGAAATACCCAGTAAAGTCCTGCCTTATCTGGACCCTCAAATTATCCAGGCCAACAGTGACCAATTAGAAAGATAAGAGAAATTTCTACAGGATACTTTTGTCCCTATTCAAGACAGACTTGAGGTTGGCAACAAAGTCTTGGTAATGAATACCAACAAGAGTAGATTACAGCCAGAGAAAGTAGTCCCTGCCATTATCCTAAAGGTAAAAAAACAACACTTACCTTGTTCAAGGACTCAGAAAACGCAAAAAAAAAGACAAGACACTCCATCACAACTGCCTAAGACTCTGTAAAGCAAGACAAAAGTAACAGGAAACCGTCCTACCTGCCACCAAAAAGCAACTAGTACAATATGGTGCCTGGGATCCCAACAACCTCCCTGACAACCTGCCCCAGATGAGGCCAACCCTCAGTTAAGGGGGTGTTGAAACAGCAGGCTCAACCCACCAGCAAGGCTCCAAGTAAGCAGGTTTGTGACCCACAATCCAATTATCCAGTCACTCAAAGCCAAACTAGGAAGTCAACTCAAATTTCCAAATTCAAGATCATGAACAAATGATGACCCCTATGGTGGATACCTTGTTTTGGCGCTTGACCCATTACCAGGATAAAGCCACCCCCTTCACTATCCCACCATGTGATCAACATTATCATGCTCCTGTTATCCATGATTCACATCAACTATATAATCATTATCTCTCAACAAAGAATATTATCTAGCTCTAAATATATTTTCCCTTATAACTATGCTAAGACAGCACAGTTACAACAGCCCCCTCTCCAGACTGTTTATAAGGAGTTCCCTGGTCTTAAATATATGATTAAAAATGGGACAAAGAACTAGATGAAGCACAATATATCTTAGCTGTCCTCTCATACTTTGATTGTAACACTACTTTTGTAGAGATATCTATCCATAAAGTGAAGATCAAGGCTGTCTTGGACATAGGGTCTCCAGTTAATGTAGTGTCCTCTAAGTTAGTAAAAAAATTCAAGCTAGCTCTAAACCTCAACTATCATCATACCTTTGATATAACTCACCTGTCTATGACATGGGCAATTGTTGTGTACTCAGTCCTCCCTATGTGTTTTGGTAAACTAATCCTTACTTCCCCTTCTGTGGTCCTGAAGAATGAAAGTTACAACCTGTTTATTGATACCCAGTTCCTTAGGGAATACAATGAGATCATCAACTTGAAAGATGGCTACCTTTCCATTCTAGGGTACAAAATCCCTCTAATATTTGAGGAATCTGTTAAGATGCCTGACAAACGCCTCAAGATGTGTGTTCTAGAATACCCAACTGATGCCTTTACTCTGAAATATTGTACTCATTTGGCCAACATAAAGTGTCCTCCTGCTGCATGTCCTGTGTCTGAAGGGATTCTGCTCTAAGCCACTTCTACTTTAACCATCCCTCCTGGTTCCCAAGTCATCCTGCATTCCCAAATCTCCTATGAACTACCAGAACGCACATTCCTTGAGCTATACTCTCCTCCTTCATTGGGACGCAATGATCCCTATTTGTGCCCTGGTATTATAGATGTCTCTCATAAAGCCCCGTTCAACTACTGGTATCTAATATAACAGCCACCACCATATCTGTGGTTAGAAACTAAGTGGTTAGATATGGCAAGTTACTGAATGCTCCTGAAACACTTTCTCCCTGCATCCCTTTGGAACTTTCTGGGACTTTAATCTACCTAAAGACAAACCATATGTCATATCCTTGTCCACTGCTCAAGACTTTCTACAGCTGTAGCCAGTTTAACGGAAGGAATTACTTGACTTGCTAGACCAGTTTTCAGACATTTTTTAAGGATATTACAGATTATGGATTATCTAAAGGATTTATTCATCAGATCAATACTGAGGATGTCCCCCTTTCAAGCTAAGCTATATCAATGTAGCCAAGTAGATGATGCACAAGTGTCTAAAGAGCTTAAACAATTGCTAGATGCTGGACTTTCCCCCCCCTTTTCAGAGCCCTTGGGCTTTGTCCCTACTGATCCTTAAGAGAAAAGACAGAGGACACTTTATAGTGATGGATTATTGTTTCTTGAACTCCTTCACAAAAAATTACTCCTATCTGCTACCCCAGATAGATGACGCCCTTTGCTGTCTTGGAGGTTCAAAATTCTTTTCAGCAATGGATCTGGCATCTGATTACTGGCAGATTGATCTCTTCCCAGAAGATAGACAGAAGGCAGCACCCCTTAACTCTGAGGGGTTGTTTGAGCCTATATGTATGCTCCAGGGGCTTTTCAATGCCACTGCTATCTTTCAGTAAGCCATGGATTCTATAATACATGACCTAAAGCTTTCCTACATCCTGTTTTATTTAGATGACATAAATTTCTTTAGTGCAACCTTCACAGATCACCTGGCTCACCTGAAAGAAGTCTTTGTTAATATCAGTGAGGCAGGCCTCAAGCTAAAGCCTTCCAAGTGCACATTTTTCAAGGAACACTTTGAGTTTCTGGTCACAAAGTAACTCAAACTGGAATTCAACCAATGAAAAAAAGGTCAAGGCCATCAAAAAGATGCTCCCACCCAACAAGCTTTGTGAAGCACAAGTTTTCCTGGGCATGATGGGCTACTATATGCAGTTCATCCCTGACTTTGCTAGCACTAGTGAGCCCCTAGTCTAGTTACTGCACAATTTCTCATTTGAATGGGCTGCCAGCCAACAACAAGCCTTTGAAACCCTTAAACAAAAGTCAAAGGAGGCTCACATCTTGGTATACGCCAACTACAATATGGAATTTATTATCTACTCTGATGCCAGTAATTGGGCTATTGGGGCCATTCTGGTGCAAATCAATGATGAGGGTGTAGATCACACATTAGCCTATACCTCCTGGGTTCCAAACAAGCACAAAAAGAATTACAGTGTGACTGAAAAGGAATGCCTCACTGTACTGCATGTGGTTAAACAATTTTTATTATGTTTATGGCACATATTTCACTATTATCACTGATCACGCTTTGCTCAATTAGTTGCAAATACTCAAAAAGCCTGAAGGGCAACTAGCCAGGTGGGCTCTTTGCCTCCAAGGGTATGACTTCACATCATTACATTGCCCTGGGATTCAACATTGGAATGCAGATGAGCTGTCCAGGATGCCTATCTTGGACCTTCACCCTGCTGAAGCTGATTGCTTGTATGAGTTGATTGGATATCCATATTCCTGGGAGAGCAAGACTGAAGAAATTTGGTTGGCTCTAACTACACTATCTGAAGGCACCCTCATCTATAACAAACAGCTGTTCAAAAAATGGTTGTGGCCAATACCTGTCTTACGTTTGCCTGAGTCTCTGCTTATCATTGATCCTTCAAGCACACAAGGGAATGGTCATGGAGGTATTGCAAAGACCTACAATTGGCTTTAGAATTATTATTATTGGGAGAAACTTTGGCTGTTAATACCTGATGCCATTGCTAGTTGTCACAACTGTCAGTTACAGCGTCCTTGGGCTGCATCCTGTGACCGTACTCCAGTCACATTGGGCTTTGGTTTCACAAAGCAGTGTAATTGTGATGAATTTCATAGGTTGAAATTAAAAACAATAATATTGGTCTTGGAAAGATTTTTCAGAGTAATGATGGAGTACCCAAGAATCACTTAGGCTGTATTAATTGAGAGACAAAATAAATAATCACCCTAATTTGGATTATGAGACTAGGTGTCTCAAACCAATTGATTAACCACAAAGTTAATCAATACCCAGGAATCAATTAGGACATACTAATTGAGGGACTAAATGAATGATCTGACCAATTCAGATTATGAAACTAGGTGTCTCAAACCAATTGATTAACTGGAAAGGTTAAAAAATACCCTTGAACATGATTAAGGAGGATTTAATCATGAGGCCAAAATGGGTTTGACTGTGTCAAGTGAAGATGTGTTGTCTTCAAAATTGGTTAATTAACTGCAAAGGTTAATTAATAGATACCCAGAAATATGATCAATGAGGATTTATTTATATTGGTTTTAATAGCTTTGACTGTGTCAAGAAGTTTGGTTAAGGTTAACCAGAAGTAAACCCCTGAATTGTGGTTTAGATGCGCCAGTTTAGCAAATTTATTAGGTTAGAAGCACCTACCAGTGCATGTTTCAGACACTTCTTGGGAAAGTTTCTGGGCGCTGCAGTGGCGCCTGGTTCAAGTTTTAAAGTGTTTTGATGGTTTGTAGTGCAAAAAAACCCTTAATGCAAAAACAGCTAAATGTATACAATGGTGTCTAGGCATTTAGGATTAATCAGCTAGTTCCCAGTTGGAACAATGATAGCTTGGATCAGGAATTTGTATATTTCACAGGGTTTTAGCACCAGAAGTCTGTAATGCTTCAAGCCAAAACAATACATTTCTACTTAGGGAATCTGGTGATTCTGTAATGTACTAGGGCACATGCTTATAGGCTAAGAGTGTGAAGGTCTTTTTTTTAAATGTCTTGATTGAATGACGCTGTTGTGTCATAGATCACATGATAGGAATACAGGTGCAATTCCAGAACCAGAGGGGGTTTCAGCTGATTATACCTAAATGGTATATAGTGGAAACATAATAATAATTAATAAATATGTTTATTTATGATGATGGTTGCCTTCCCCTCAATCATAATGCTTTATTTTTGTGGCTTTTAACTGAAAGAAGACTACCATGGAATTAAATATACAGTCTTTAGCTAAGACTATGGGAAGTGAAAACTGTGGAAGTGATCACCAGATGGCAGCAAGTTTAATGCCAATATTGCTTGCCTGGAATCTGAGCCCATCAAAGCTCACATAAAGGATTCCCTGTCAAGAAGTAAAAGAGTCAGACTGGGATAATGAAAAGGCAGGCATGGATTTCCTAGATCCTCTACACATTCCATATGTTCAAACTAGTTCCCCCTCAGCATTCATTTCATACAGTCAGCATCAATGCTGTGGAGCCTCTTTCTTGTTCTTGGTTGGGTTGTTGCTTTACCCTGACTGATGTTGATCACTTCAGTAAGCGGGTAGAAGCTCACCCAACCAAGGACATCACTGCCAAGGCTGCTGCTGCCTTCTTGTTACAGGATGTGTCCTATTGACATGGTTGTCCACAAGGTCTACTGTCATACAATGGATCAAAATTCAATGCAAGGCTAGTGAAATCTGTTGTAGAGGCCTTAGGGTCCCACCTGTCTTTCTCAGCTCCCTACAACCTGTCTACTAATAAACAGTAGAACAGGCCAACTCAACATTAGTTTCCATCATGAGGAAACTAACCTACTCTGACACTGCTAATTGGGATCTATACTTGCCCACTGCTCTTTTCACCTATTTCCTGAGTAGGCATCATGTCACTAGGTACTCACCCTTTGCTATGATGTGTGGGTGTGAGGCAGCCACTCCATTGCTTTTGGAAGGCTCTAATCTCTTCAGACAAGGCCCTAGACCCTGAAGCTCACATCAAGAACCTATTCAACTGCATAACTGATACCCAAGCTTCTGCCTATACCTCCATCTAAAAAATTAAGATACCAGAGCTCTCCTCTGACAATGCTTTTCAGGATATCAGGAGTACTGTGGAGCTCCAGCAGGTGAGGGAGGAGTCAAAGCAGGTACTGGCATGTCCCATCAGATGATGGGACCTAACTTTACCAGGTAAGAAAGGGCCTTCCCAGCCACATCCCAGGGTCCAGTTGCTAGCAAGGCAGAATCATCAACCCTGTGAGCGCCAGATAAAGCACTCCCAGGAATTATCTACTCTGGCCAGTGGCATCAGAAGTGAGTGGGGTTGAGATGGTTGGTTTGGGTGTTTGGGGTGGTTCCATGGGGACCAGGTAGGCAGCAGGATTGTTTTATTTCCTGTTGAAGATCAAATGGTAAATGGTGATTGCTTTTCTGTCACAGACAATTTGGTAGGGTTCCTTGGGGCATTTGGGCAGGTGTACCACTGCAAGTCTTCCAAGGTCCAGGGTTTGTGGTCAGTATTTGAGGGTACTCAGTGAAATGCACAGGGCCAAATGAAGTGTTGGGTGGGCAGTAGTAGTCAAAGGCTTTGATTTCATCAACTGGAGTCTGGCTATCTATCCCTGTGGATGGGCACTGACGCTTTGGTGTTTACAGATGGAAGAGTATCAAAAATAAGTATGGAAACAGATCAGTGAACCAAAGGTATATAGCAACTTTATTTGGAAAGGATGACAATACAGAACTTTTTGGGTGCTTCTGATTTATATACTTACTCACATGCAAGTGCCTCTGGGCATTTCTCTGGTGCTATCTGTGTGACAAGGCTTGGAATATCAGGTTCTGCTGTTTGGTTGGCTGCTTCATGGTTATTTTTGGGGTTTTCAGGAACAGTTGTTTGGATTTTTGATGGCCCATCATGGCTTGGCTGTTCATTGGTTCTTGTTGTGTTCTGAGGCGCGGCACAGACACACAACGGAAAATCCTAACCTTAGGATTGGACTTGTACTAAGTCTTGGTCAGATGACAGGGAAGGCTATGTGATTACCTTGCGGCCCTGGAAGAATAATCTCTACTAGTTGTGGCTAGAGAGAGGCGCAGAAGTACTGAAGACACAAAGACAGAAAATGTGAATAGAACTTAATCTTTATTGGTGAATAAGAAATGCAATATATATTGGTTAGAAATACCACAAAACACTACCAGAACAGTAGGATCACTCACCACCAGCATGAGTGGGGCAAGTGAGTTGCGCAGGATCAAGAAACCAAACAATTGTATTCCCTGATTCAGTCATCAACTCATTTTGAGAGGCAAAAGCAAAAGTGAGATATTTGTCTTCAAAATGGCCCACCAAAGGAAAAATTGATACATGGTGAATAGCGGTATTCACATCATTGCCCTCACCTAGATTGCCTTAGGGGGTGGTATTTCCAGAGGAACTTGGCATGCACTCAAGCAAAAGGACAACTACTGGAGAGGAGCTTCACAGTGTATTTGGACCCTTGTTTGAAGGTCACTTCCAAAGGGCCAATCCACAGAGTGTCCAGCTTATGCGCACGCCCGCCTACTATATGTCGGTAGTAAAGAACATGGTTGCCAACATCAAATTCAGGCAAGTGGGAGTGTCAAGCATTATTGGGAGAAAGTTCAAGCATCTTAGTCTTGTATGAAGAAGTGTAGGCAGTAGCCTGTATATCAATGATGCGGTTGACTAGATCCTTGATGTGGTCATAAGGATTCATGACCTAACAGAGGAAAGCAGGGGGCCCCAAGAGCAATGGGGTAGTAGCCTCTCACCCATACAGCATAGCAAAGGGGGAGTACCCAGTGACACAATGTTTGCTAAGGTAATACGCAAAGAGAGCAGCAGGTAAGTATAGGTCCCAGTTGGCAGCGTCAGAGTAGGTGAGCTTCCTCATGATAGAGACCAGTGTTGAATTTGCACGCTCAACTTCCCCATTGGTAGAAGAGTTATAGGGGGCAAAGAAAGACTGGTGAGACCCCAAAGCTTTGACAACAGAGGTTACCAGCTTGGTGTTGAAGTTTGTCCTATTATCTGAGAGCAACACTTGAGGATAGCCATGGTGGTAGAAAATATCCTGTAACAGGAAGGCAGCAGTTGTCTTAGCCGTGATGTCCTTTGTAGGGCAAGCCTCTACCCACTTGCTGAAGTGATCAACAGCAATCAGGATAAAGCAACACCCAGAACGTGAGCGGGGGAGAGGACTGACCGCGTCAATGCTGACAGTATGAAAAGCATGTTGAGGGGGGAACTAATTTGAACTTGTGGGCCACAGCTCAAGGCCTCTGCAGCTGGCAGTTGTGGCAACTAGCTATGACGTCAGGGATTAGCAGGCAAAGATTTTCCCAGAAGTAATTCTTCTGAAGCCATTCAAAAGTCTTAGCAATGCCTCCATGCCCAGTCTCTTTATGAGCTTGCAACACCAACAAGAGGCAAAGACTGGATTGTACATAGGGCAGATAATGATCTTGTACCTTTTTGAAGAGTTGTCTGTTGTGTATGAGGTTATCTTTGGATAGCTTGGACAAAGCCAGTTAGACCTCTTCTGTTTCACTCTCCCAAGAAGAAGGGTATCCAATTAGTTTGTACAACTGGTCAGCCTCTGCAGGATATAAAGCAAGAATGGGCATTCTGGATAGCCCATCAGCGTTCTGATGTTGAATCCCAGGGCAATGGAGCACAGTGAAGTTGTGACCTTGCAGATGTAGGGCCAATCTAGCCAGGCGCCCTTCTGGCTCCTTAAGTTGTTGTAACCATTTAAGTAAAGCGTGGTCAGTGACAACTGTGAAATGGGTACCATACACGTAGTGGAGGAAATGTTTGACTGCATGCAACACAGTAAGACACTTCTTCTCTGTAACACTATAATTCTTCTCATGCTTGTTTAGCACGCAGGAAGTGTAAGCCACAGGATGGTCTACACCCTCCTTGTCTAGTTGGGCCAGAATAGCCCCAATAACAAGATTGCTAGCGTCAGTGTATAGGATGAAACCCTTATCATAGTCAGGATACACTAGGATTGGTGCCTCTTTGAGTATTTGCTTAAGGGTTTCAAAGGCTTGCTGCTGACTGGCGGTCCATTCAAAAAGGACATTACGTAACAGCTGGACTAGAGGTTCACTAGTAAGGGCAAAGTCAGGGATAAACTGTCTGGAGTAGCCCATTATCACTAGAAAGACTTGTACCTTCTGCAAATTGGTGGGCGTAAGCATTTTGTCAATGGCCTCAACTTTCTTAGTCATTGGGTGAACCCCTGTCTGGGTTACTTCATGGCCCAATAATTCAAGATGCTCTTTGAAGAAGGCGCACTTGGAAGGTTTTAGTTTGAGGCCAGCTTCTCAAATCTTTATGAACACCTCTTTGAGGTGATCCAGGTGATTGTTGAAGGTAGCACTGAAAACCGTTATATCATCCAAGTATACTATGACGCACAACAACTTCAAGTTGCAGAGGATGGAGTCCATGGCCCTTTGGAAGGTGGCTGGGGCGTTGCAGAGTCCCTGCGGCATGCAAGTAGGCTCAAAAAGCCCTTCAGATGTAATGAGCGCGGCTTTTTGGCAATCCTTGGGCATAGGTCAGCTTGCCAGTATCCAGATGCCAGATCCATTGCAGAGAAAAACTTTTAGCCTCCAAGACATTGGAGAGCATCATCAATACGTGGCAAGGGGTACAAGTCCTTATTGGTCAAAGAGTTCAATCAGTGATAGTCCATCACAATATGATGTCCTCCATCTTTCTTCTTTAAGATGAGTAGCGGGGATGCCCAAGGACTTTGGGAAGGTGCCAGCAGCTCAACATTCAACAGTTGTTTGAGCTCTTTAGATACCTGGGCATCCTCCACACAGCTGCAGTGATATGGTTTAGCACAGAAGGGAGGAGCGTTGCTAGTGTCAATCTGATGGATAACACCTTTGGCTAACCCATAGTTGGTACTGTCCTTAGCAAAGATGTCAGAAAATTGGTCTAGCAAGTCTAGCACCTCTTTCTGTTGAACCAAGGACAGCTGTGGAAAGTCTTGCGCAGTGAACAAGGATAGGACTTGGGGTTCATCCTCAGGTAGGTTAAAATCTTGGAATGTTCTAAAGGGAAAAAAGACAGGACCTCAGGAGCGCTCAACAACTTGCCATATCCAACAACCTGCCCCCTAGACACGGTCATGGGGAGTGCATTCAGGTTGGCTACCAACAATTGAACAGGGTCCTTATGAGAGACATCTAGGATTCCAGGACAGAGATAAGGTTTGTTGCACCCTAATGAGGGGGGAGAGTACAACTCCAAGAAGGTTTGTTCAAGTAGTTCATATGATATCTGGGAGTCTAGGATGGCTTGGGAGCCAGGGGGAATGGTGACAGCAGATGTGGCTAGGAGAGGGATCCCCTCAGACACAGGACAAGCCATGGGTAGACATTTCATATTTGAAGAGTGTGTGTGAAATTTGAGGTTGAAACCCCCAGTGGGATATTCCAAGGCACATGTCTTGAGACGTTTCCCAGGAGCTTTAACTGGCTCTTCATAGATCAGAGGGACTTTGTATCCCAGAATAGAGAGTTAACCATCTTTCAAGTTGATTATCCCATTATATTCCCTAAGGAATTGAGTGCCAACTAAGAGATTGTAACTCTCGTTTTCCAGGACAACTGCTGGCGCAGCTAGGAGATGCTTGCCAAACCACATGGGTAGAGCAGATTACGCCCCTATGACACGGGTTATAGACAGTCCAGCTGTGCCATACAACTGGTGATAATTAAGGTCAGGGGCAAGTTTGAGTTTCTTCACAAGCTTGGAGGAGACAACGTTGACTGACAAGCCAGTGTCTAAAAAGGCCTTGATCTTCACTTTTTGGATAGATATCTCTACTCAAGTGGTAGTGCAACCAAAGGGTGGAAGAACATCCAAGATATCTTGAGCCTCTGCTAGTTCCTTATCCCACTTCTCAATCATGCATCTTAATCCTGGGAACTCCTTATAAACAGTTTGGAGAGGGAGCAAAACAGATACATTCTTGAAGATAGCTTCAGAAACCTCAGCAACTTCTTCTGACAACTCCACTAGCACAGGGGACCTCTTAGCTTGAGTGAGGTAAGGACAAGAGACAACTTCTTTGGCTTCAGGAAAAGGCTTAGTGGTAGTTGTAGTCTTTCCTGAGTGCAATTTATAGGGGACTGTAATGGTTTCCGGAACAGCCAGAACAGAGTACCCATACACATTGGCGTTATCAGTATCAGAGTCATCCAGGTCAGAGTCATCAGAGATATTATGGCTCAAAAGGAGGATAGGAGAAGCCTCATTGTCAACAGGCTTGGAGTCAGATATAGAGGGAGGGATTGAAAGAGACTGGGAAGAATTGTCAACCAAGAACGTCTCTGCCTCTAGGTTGACTGTTCTTTTCCTGCCTGCTCTTTTGGATCAGCTCCTTCAACCCAGGGGTTGGTGCAGACTTGAGAATGATGACCTATCTGATCACAGTTGTGGCAACCTTGGCGTCAAGGAGGATTTTGCAAGTTCATGGTAAGAATGCAAGGACCACAGGAAGACAAACCAGAGTTAGAAGCAGCTCAACTTTCCCTAACAACTGCTCCATAATGGGTAAGGTACATGTCCTGTAACAGTGTATTTATGCTCTTCATATAGGAAATCATAGCTTTATGGGCTTTGAAGTGAAGGTACAGAAACTGATTTACTTTGAGGGCTTGAGCGCAAGCTATGTAAGCTTCATGGGCTGTCAATTGTCTTCTTGTTATCAGTTGCTGTCCTTCCATGTAGAATCTATTTGCAAACTCAGCTAGCGTCTCTTTAGGCTTGAAAGCAATGTGCATAAAAGCGCCCTTTTTTACTTCCAGGCTAAGGTCACCACAAAACTTGTCAATCAGAAGCTGCTTCATCTCCTCCAACGTCTCAATGGTGGGTAGTTCAGGCACCACCACCTCCTGGCAAGTCGGGTGTAGACAGTTCAAAATGTGTTCCTTATTAACCTCATCTGATGCTTGTCTTGTGGCAGTTTCATAGATAGTTAGGAAAGCTGCAATGGTTGAGGTTTTGGTATCAAAGACTTGCTTGAAGGTAGGCTTGAAGTATGCTTTGGTAGTTAGGCCACCATTGCTGCTATTGAGTACGTTTATATGCAGGGAAAACTCTGCTTTGGATTCAGAGGGGGCTGTCTAGCCCATAGCTGACAAACACTCTCTTTGAGGGTAGTCAGGGTCTTAAAAGCGTGGGCACCCGTGTTGACAGCTTGAGTGGTCTGTTGTGCAGTAGCATCTAGGTGTGACCTTGGGTGGCCACTACTGTGGAGAGCTCAGCCAGTTAAGAAGTAAGGGATGGCCCCACTGAGAGGCAAGGGGCAAACCTTTTGTCCACAGAGTCAATCAATTCACTCATCTCTTGTACATCTCTATCCAACTCAGTATGATCTTGCTTCAAATGATCCACCTCATTAGCTAGGTCAATTAGTTCCCTAGCGCATTGGATTTGAGGGGCTCCTGGTAAGCCAGGGCAACAACCATCCCTGTTGACAGCCCCAACTAGACTAGCAGTAGTTGCCATCATCTCGCGTAGGGCAGCAAGCTCTTGTTGTAGCTCAGTAACTCGGGCAGTTAACTCAAGCACCTGGGGGTCAGGTTGAGGGGCTTTAGTTAGATGTCCTTGACTGCAAGTAGTTGTACGTAGCTCTTGAATAGTGCCCCATATTCTCTGCTCTTGATCCACCAGGTCATCAGAAGGGGGAGAGGGCGGAGCATCTGGCTTGGGTGTAGATAATTCATTCACTTGACTCTAGAGTTTGGCTATAGCAGCAGCAGCGGCAGCTCTCTCTTGACTAAATGCTGTACTGAGGTCATTAAGGCCATTGGCAGCAAAGTCTGCTACCTGCTGTAGTTGCTCAAACAAATATGTGCTGAATGCATTGAGCTGCTGCAAAAGTTGTTTGAAGTTGGTGAGGTAAGCATTTAAAGTGGAATCTACTTGAATTTTCCAGGGTTGTTCTAGCTGGTGAAACTTGTGTAGACGCTCTCTCATGTATTTGGGGATGGACTGGCGCGTTTGTTTGATAGAATTAATCAAATGGGTCTGGGAGGTAACAGAGTTACGCTGATTGTCAGATACCAAGGAAAACAGGGAATGAATCCACTGTTGGTAGGCAGTAAACTGGTCCCAGTTATGAGTCACCGCTGCTTGTAGAGATAAGATTTCTTGGACATGGAGCCCTAACATCATTTGATGGTGGGCCAAGGCAGGCTGCACAAAGGACAATAGTAAGTGCTCAGCGGAGCCAGCCTCTGAGAGAAGATGCTGTGGAATTTGAGGAGCCACAATCAACTCATAGTATTCCACTTGACTGAACTGCAGCTGAAGGCAAGGTATGGCTCCTTCCTGGGCTATCCCAAGGGCTACTGCCATGACTTGTTCTAAGTCAGGGGTACCCATGGGGTAAGCAACTAGGCGGGGACCATTCCTGAGGTTCAGTATAATAGGGGTAATAGGTGGGCTGGTAACATCTTCTTCAATAGAAGGGCTAGTAATTTCAGGTGAAGTTGGCTCTTGTATAGGCGGAGGCAAAGGACCTGAAAATGTGGATGCAAAAGGGATAACCAAGGGGCTTACAGCCCCTATAGTGAGCATCATTTTTGTTGTGTTCTGAGGCGCGGCACAGACACACAACGGGAAATCATAACCTTAGGATTGGATTTGTACTAAGTATTGGTTAGATGACAGGGAAGGCTATGTGTTTATCTTGTAGCCCTGGAAGAATAATCTCTACTAGTTGTGGCTAGAGAGAGGCGCAGAAGTACAGAAGACACAAAGACAAAAATGTGAATAGAACTTAATCTTTATTGATGAATAAGAAATGGAATATATAGTGGTTAGAAATACTACAAAACACTACCAGGATGGTAGGATCACTTGCCACCAGCATGAGTGGGGCAAGTGAGTTGCGTAGGATCAAGAAACCAAACAATTGTATTCCCTGATTCAGTCATCAACTCATTTTGAGAGGCAAATTGAAAGCAAGAGATTTGTCTTCAAAATGGCCCACCAAAGGCAAAATTGATACATGGTGAATAGTGGTATTCAAAACAGTTCTGGCAGGTTTGGCTTCAGGAGTTATGGGGTTTTTCCCAATTTGATCACCATTTTTGGACTGGCTTGACAGGCATTCTGGAGCAAAAGAACTTGATTAAAAAAGGGTTCCCAATTGGGAATCCCAAATTACTTAATGGAGGGTGGGCTTTAACTGGGTTTACTGGTCAGCTAAAATTAGTCTGCCTAGGCCCAGCCAAACCCACCAAGGCTTGAGTGTAGCTTTTTGGGCCCAGAACAGGCCCTGCAGCTGCCACCAGGGCAGTGATGGTTCCTGAACTTGGTTTTTTGCTTTTTGAAGCAAATCCAGGTGCAGGAAAATCTCCCTGCCCGCTAGCCCCGCCTGGTGGCTAGGAGCAGGTTCAATTCCCGCCCAGGGCTTTGAAACTGTTACCTTCATCACACAATCCCCTTCTAAACCAGACTTGGCTTTCTTCTTCTCCCAATATTGGCAGACGGCATCAGCTGTGTTGGTAAGATTGTCAGCTGGTTCCCAGGTGCTTTCCTTGGAAGGATATCCTAGCCATTTGATGTAGTACTGTGGCTTGTGGTAGTGGGTACATTTGCCATGTATATACTCTACTTCATGTTCAAGGGATCTCCCTACCAGGATGGGCTGAGGTGTAGTCTTCAGTTTCTGGTGGGGCAAAGAAGTTCCATCCTTTTTGAACAGCAAGGATTGGTGGAACACACCATTTATTTTTCAGGGTTTGGGTAACTTCAGACAGTAGGCTACTTTGCCTACTTGGCCCGTGATCTGGTGGGACCGCTTCTTTGGTGATCTAATTTATGGCATGGAACATTTAGGGGTATGTTCCTTGAGTCTAGATAGACCTCATCCCCAATCTCTAGTGGCTTTCCAGGGGTGCGCTTTCTATCAGCAAAGGCTTTGTAAGTCTGTACTGTGCGGGTTAGGTTTTGGGAGCAGGTCATCTGGGTTTTGTGGATGTGTTCCATCCATGTTCTACCTGCTTTGTTAGACTCCTGGTTTCCAATCTTGGGGTCCCAAGTGGGGTCAAATCTGTAATTGGCTTTGAAGGGGGACATCCTGGTGGACACATGATCTTTGCTATTGTACATGTATTGGGCTGTGGATAATAGGTCTGCCCAGTTGTCTTGATTGGCGTTTGCGTAGCATCAGAGGTACTGTTCCAAAATCTGGTTTAACCGTTTGGTTTGGCCGTTGGTCTGGGGGTGATAGGAAGTGGACACACATCTTTTGATTCCTAGGTCTTTCATCACTTGCGCCCAATAATGAAATGTGAACTGTGGTCCTTGGTCTGTCACTGTTTCTTCTGGGGTTCTGTGTTGGGTGAGTATTTGGTCATGGAAGTGATGGACAGTTTCAGCAGTGGTGCAATGGGTAGTAGTAGGGACAAAGTAGGTCATTTTGGTGAAACAGTCAACCATCACCAGAATTGCATTGTAGTCTTTGGATGGTAGGTGTTTAACTATGTAATCCATGGATACCAATTTCCAGGGGCCTGAAGGGATGTCTAGGGGACAGAGGAGGCCTTCTGGCTTAGAGCGTCTTGTTTTGGTACACCTGCATGTCTCACAGCCCTCAATGTAGTTGATAACATCTGTGTCTATCTTGGGCCACAAGTAATTCCTTTTGATGCTTTGAAGGGTTTTGTGGTGGCCCAGGTGGCTGGCTAGTTCCAAGTTGTGATAGTCTTTTAGTACAGAAATCCGAGCTAATCCTTCTGGTACATAGATTCTTCCACAGAACAGTAGGGTGGTTCCTTTTAGTGAGTAACCTCTTTTGTACAGGGGGCTGTCTAGTTGTGATGAGAGTTCTGAGACCATAGTTTTAGCAACATGGTCCTTTGCCTGGGCTTCTAATACGTCTGATTTCTTAGCAACAATTTTCAGGTATTTTAGTTGTATTCTTCCACTGGTTGTATCCAACAGGGTATGGGTGTTGTGATCTCTCAACTTGGTGGAGGATGGAATCAGGTTGGCTCTTCTACTTAGGGTATCTGTGACTATGTTTACTTTGCTGGGTTTATAGTCAATTTCTAGTACGTAGTCTGCCAGTTCTAGGGCCCATCTTGCTTAACTTTGGTTAAGCTGACGTGATTTGAATAAGTAAACCAAGTTTTTGTGATCTGTTAGGACCTTTACTGGGTTCTCAGCGCCGCATAGGTATCTGCACCAGTGCTTCAGGGTCTTCATTATAGCTAGCATTTCTTTATTGTATATAGGATAATTTCCTTCAGCAGGGATCATTTTTTTGGAGTAATATGCTACAGGATATAGCATACCATTCCTTCCTGAAGAAGCACCCCTCCCAGGGCAAAGTCAGAAGTGTGTGTTTCCAGGATGAACGGCTTTGTGTGGTCAGGCATGGCTAACATGGGCGCAGAGGTGAAGGCTAACTTCAGGGCTTCAAAGGCAACAACACAGTTGTGGGTCCACTCAAACTGGACTTTGTCTGAGCAAAGGCAGATCAGGGGCAGAGTAATCTGAGAAAAAATATATGAAATCTCTACAGTAGTTTACTAGCCCCAAGAAACTCCTAACGTCTTTCTGACAGGTGGGGGTGGGCCAGGCTGTGACTGCGTCCACTTTATCTTGGGCCATGGCAAATCCTCCAGTTTGTATCACATAGCCCAATAATTCTACTTCAGGTTGAAAGAACTCACACTTCTTGAGTTTGACGTGGAGGTTGGTTGCTGTTAGTTTCTCCAATATGAGGTCCAGGTGGCAGAGGTAGTCTTCATGTGTTTTTCTATATATCAGGATGTTGCTGAGGTACACCACACATAATTGGTCAAGGTATTATCCAAGGACTGAGTTAATCATCCTCTGGAAGGTACTAGGGGCGTTGCATAGTCCAAAAGGCATGACCAGGTATTCATAGAGTTCATACCAATTTTTGAAAGCTGTTTTATATTTATTGCCTTCTTTGATTTGGATTTGGTTAAAAGCATCTCAGAGGTTAATCTTTGGGTATACTTGCACCCCAGTCAAGACGTCACAAAGGTCATTGGCATTAGGTATGAGGTATCAGGTTTTCACTGTGATTTTTTTCAGCTTCTGGTAGTTTACACAGGGTCTCATTCACCCATCTTTCTTCCCAACAAATAGTAAGGGAGAAGAGCATGGGGCCTTTGAAACTTGGATAAATCCTTTCTTGGTCATGTCTTTAATGTACACTTTCAAGGCCACTTGTTCTTTTTGATTGCAACTATAAATGAGTCTGTGGCTAGGTTGCGTATCAGGGAGTAAATTAATGGCGTGGTTGTAGATAGAGTGCTCAGGTAGTTGAGTTGCCGCCTCTTTGCTGAAGACACTGGCCCATTTCTCAAGGGCTAAGAGTAGCTTCCCTGAGCAATGGTCCAATAGCAGGGTCATGAGTTTGGTGGGGGATACTATTTATGGGCTTAGCTGACTAGTGTCATGAATGACATTTCAATACTTGTATTGAAAACATGGGAATTGAACCCTGGGTCTCAGGGAAAGCCTTATGTTGACTAGAGTAGACAGGAAACTGCCCAACTGCCAGTTGGGTCCAACCCTGGACCACCAGAAAAAGCTGACCCCAACCAGGAGGAACAGAAACCTACCAACCTGCCAAGTGTCAATACTGGAGGTTTGAAATCAACATTGGAAACCCTGGAATCAAACCCTGGCCCTCCAAAGACTACTCAAGTCACACAAAGTGGACAGAACCCCGCCAACTTGTTAAATTTCAAACCCAAGTTGACAAGTTACTCTGAGACCCACCAGTCTCCCAAGAAAAATTCCCCAAATGATCACCAGATTGCTACCAACCTTGCACCACCAAAGATCCAAACCTATGCAGAGGCTGTAACTTGCCTTAAGGAGGTTCAAACAAAACCTACTGCTAACTCTGCCAATGACCACCAGCAGCTGCCAGTCTTCCGTCCAGAATGAATAGTACAATTGAACTACTCAGGTGATGTGGTGAACAATAGTGGAGGAACAAAACATCACCACTTCTGTTCACCAGATCAGGCACAACCTGGATCTGCCACACTCAATACTCTAATCCAAGATCCATGCCCTGCCAGTGCCTTGTCTGTGAACCTGAACCCTGCAAAAAGCAAAGAAGCAAAACCACCTTGTATAAGAACCTCGGCAAAATGGGGATGGCCTCATTCTCATCTTCAATAATAAAGTTTTATGAACCTTTGGACAAACAAATCCTACTTTATATAGTCTTATTGATCTTCCATCTTAACTCCAGCCAAGTAGACCATCAGGCAACCGCCCCCTCTGGAGACCAACCTGCTGACCCTCCCCAGGAACTATACTGTCTCCCAGGAGCCCCCTTTGGACCTGTGCATTTTACCAAGTACCCACCCAACCCCGCCTACATGGAGTACAACTTGGAGACCATCCTCATTGCTGATCCCTTGGCAAGGACTAGAGAAACTGAATACATAGGACGTGAAGGAAAGTGGTACAAGAGACTGCCAAGATTGTTCAAATACAAGTACAGTTATCTGTCTGCCTACTTTGTTCCCATGACTCTGCCCTTAACCCCGCAACCTGACCGCACAATGGAACCCCCCACTGCAGCCAAGACTATGTCCACCTAACTGTTTGGAGTACTCTACATTACTTTTACGGAAATGTTAGACACTATGGTGCCCAACTCAGGGCCCTGGTCTTTGCTTGGGCAATCTGTATCCTATATTATCAAGTTAGCACCCATCCTATGGTGGGCATTATCCACTGGCCCAGCTGTATTTTGTCCCAAGTCAACTAATGCCTCTACCTATGCCTGGCTTCCTGTCAAATGGGTACAGTGTCAGGGGTAGGGCCTTTTCCCAGGGTTACAGTTTGGTTGTGATAGTTCAGTATTGCACCATGCTTGTCAGCCCAGGAGTCTCCAAGTATTAAGGGGTGTGGCAGTCCTTTCAACAAGATAAGAGACAAGAGTTAAGTGTTTTGCCCAATCTTCAGCTCAAGGTGTTGGTTACATTCTTGGCCAATGTCAGTTGAACCATTTCCCATAGTGACTTGGAACTGAGTATCTGAGGGGGTGAGCCCTAGCTTGGATGCCAATGTGGGGTCAGTGAAACTTTCATTAGCTCCTGTAACTAAGAAAGCCTTTTTGTGAAATACTTTGTCTCCTACTTCTAGGGTCACTATGATATAATTATAAGATTGGTAGGTAGTGTTTAATTGGGCAGTGGAGCCTGAAGTTTGGTTTTTTCTTGGACAGGCCCTGGTCTGGTGCCCTGCTTCATGGCAGTGGAAACACAACCTGTCTTTGTAATGTTATTATAGCTCCTCAGGTATCATGGCTGGTCTGGCTGCAGTGGGGCTTCTGGTCACTCAGGGTCCATGGGGGGTGGCGCTGTGGGTTTCTTGGTTTAAGCTTAGTCCTTGGAAGAGTACAATTAATTCACCTAACCCAATTGTGAGGTGGTGGTGCTCAAGGAGGTCCTTTAAGCCTGGGTTCACACCCTTTCTGAATAGGATGAGGGCCAATTTGTTGTCCAGCATACCACAGGTTTGTAGTTTAGTGAACTCTTCTATATAGGTCTGAAGTGGGCAGCCGTTTTTCTTGAACTCCAACAAAGTCATGAAGGCAAAGTGTCAGGTATTTTGTCCCTCTCCTGCGGCCATTAGGTCAGCTCAAATTGAGAATGGTCTAAGCAAAATTCTACGCTGTTGGTAGTGGCCTTGCCAAACCAGTCTAGGGCATCCTCTGTTAGCATGGAGGCTACTCCCAAGACTTTGACTGTGTTGTTGGGGTAGGCAGTGGCATTGGCTAGGAAGTGTAGTTGCAGTACTGGCATGGTTCTTCTAGCTTCCTCTAGGCTGAGCTTGCCCATCTGAGGAACAGTCACATTAGAGGTGATTTGCTTCACAATAATGTTCTGTACTTGTGAGGAGGTTACTGCAGTCAAGTATTTGCTCTCTGGAGCATCCTTGGAATCATTCAAGGACTGGGTTGTTCTCTTCCACATGGAGGAGATTTGTTATGATAGCCACAAATAACAGTAATAAGTGATAATCATAAAAAAAACATACAAGTAGCCCCAAGTGCTAATAACATCTTGGGGCCCAGGTTACCAAGTTTGAGGTGGATTGTCATAATGTTGGTGTTGAAACAGAAGGCTTGCCCTGCCAGCAAGGTTCCAAACAAGCGGGTTTGTGACCTGCAATCTAATTACCCGGCCACTCAAAGCCAGACTAGGAAGTCAACTCAAATTACTAAATCCAACAACATGAACAGATGATGATCCTTTATGGTGGATACCTTGTTTTGGCGCTTGGCTCATTACCAGGATAAAGCCACCCCCTTCACCATCCAGCTGTGTGATCAACACAATCATGTTCCTGTTATCCTTGATTCACATTGACTATATAATCACTATCTCCAATAAAGATTATTATCTAGCTTCTAAATATTTTTCCCCTTGTAACTCTGCTAAAACAGCACAGTTACAACATCAGTATATCAGGAGTACTGTGGAGCTCCAGCAGGTGAGGTAGGAGCCAAAGCAGGTACTGACATGGCCCACCAGATGATGGGACCTAACTTTACCAGGTAAGAAAGGGCCTTCCCAGCCACATCCCAGGGTCCAGTTGCTGGCAAGGAAGAATCAATCAACCCTGTGAGCGCCAGATAAAGCACTCCCAGGAATTGACTACTCTGGCCAGTGGCATCAGAGGTGGGTGGGGTTGAGATGGTTGGTTTGGGTGTTGGGGGTGGTTCCATGGGGACTCGGTAAGCAGCAGTATTGTTCTATTTCCTGTTGAAGATCAAAGGGTAAATGGTGATTGCTTTGCTGTCACAAACAATTTGGTAGGGTTCCTTGGGGCATTTGTGCATGTGTACCACTGCAAGCTGTCCAAGGTCCAGGGTTTGTGATTAGGGTTGTGGGGATACTCAGTGAAGTGCACAGGGCCAAATGGAGCGTCAGGAGGGCAATAGTAGCCAAAGGCTTCAGTTTTGTCAGCTATTTCTTGTCTATTTATCCCTGTGGATGGGTACTGACGCTTTGGTGTTTGCAGATGGAAGAGTATCAAAAATAAGTATGGAAACAGATCAGTGAACCAAAGGTATATAGCAACTTTATTTGGAAAGGATGACAATAAAGAACTTTTTGGGTGCTTCTGATTTATATACTTACTCACATGCAAGTGCCTCTGGGTATTCTTCTGGTGCTATCTGTGTGGCAAGGCTTGGCATGTCAGGTTCTGCTGTTTGGTTGGCTGCTTCATGGTCATTTTTGGGGTTTTCAGGAACACTTGTTTGGCTTTTTGGTGGCCCATCTTGGCTTGTCTGGTCATTGGTTCTAGCAGTTTTGGCTTTGGGAGTCATGAGGGGTTTCCCAATTTGATCACCATTTTTGGACTGACTTGACAGGCATTCCTGAGGCAAAAGAACTTGATTAAAAAAGGGCTCCCAATTGGGAGCCCCAAATTACTTAATGGATGGTGGGCTTAAACTGGGTTTACTGGTCAGCTAAAATTAGTCTGCCCAGGCTCAGCCAAACCCACCAAGGCTTGAGCGTAGCTTTTGGGGCCCAGAACAGGCCCCACAGCTGCCACCAGGGCAGTAATGGTTCCTGCACCTGGATCTTTGCTTTGCAAAGCAAATTAAGGTGTGGGCAAATCTCCCCGCTTGCCCTGCCTGGCGGCTAGGAGCGGGTTCAATTCCCACTCAGGGCTTTGAATTTGTTACTTTCATAATAATACTGGGTGTTCTTCCTTGCCAGAGTTTAAGGTTGGAGACCATTTCCTATACTATCAGCACAGGGTAGGAAGACATGCTCATAAGTTGGATACCCTATGGACTGGGCCTGTTGAGGCTGCCTTCAAGGGCGGTTCTGAGCACTCTGTGAAGCTCCTCACAGATGGTTGGCTGTCTGCTTGGGTGGGTGCCAAGGTTCTCCTCAAGCGCTACCCCCTAAGGCTGATCTGGATGGGGCAGGGCTGTGAATGCCTGCATACAGGCTCTTTTACTTTTGCCTTTAATGGGTTCTTTCTGGGTTGGCTCTCCTGCTTTTGCCTTTGCTCCCCCAAATGGGTCTATTGTTGTAACTGTGCTGTTTTAGCAGAGTTACAAGGGGAAAAATATTTAGAAGCTAGATAATAATCTTTATTGGAGATAGTGATTATATAGTCAATGTGAATCAAGGATAACAGTAATATGATTGTGTTGATCACACAGCTGGATGATGAAGGGGGGTGGCTTGATCCTGGTAATGAGTCAAGTGCCAAAACAAGGTATCCACCATAAAGGATTGTCATCTGTTCATGTTGTTGGATTTTTTAATTTGAGTTGTCTTCCTATTCTGGCTTTTAGTGGCCAGGTAATTAGATTACAGGTCACAAACCTGCTTGTTTGGAACCTTGCTGGTGGGTCAAGCCTGCTGTTTCAACACCCCCCTCAACAGAAGGTTGGCCTCCTCTGGGGATAGGTTGTCAGGGTGGTTGTCAGAAGCTCAGGCGCCGTACTGGACTAATTGTTGTTCTGTGGCAGGCAGGGAGGTTTTGTGTTGTTTTTGTCTTGCTTTGCAGGGTCTTTAGAATGATTGCTGGTCCTACTTTCTCTGGTTGTAGTTTGCTTTTATCAACGTTCATGACCCAAACTTTGTCCCCAACTTCATGTCTATCTTGGATGGGGACAAAGGTTTTTTGCAGACATTCATTTTCCTTTTCTGTTTTTTTGCTGTTGGCCTCTATAACTTGAGGGTCTGAGCGCGGGGGGACTTCACTTGGGATTTCCAGTTTGGGTCCTGTTAATGCTTGGATAATATTTGGCTGTGTGCTGTATACCAACTCAAAAGGGCTCTTTCTGGTGGATCTGTTCACTTGGGTTTGGCACACAAGTAGTGCAGTTGATAGCTGTTTATACTAGTCTTCATGTCTCCCGGCGGTGAGTTTGGATAAGGCTTGCCCAAGGCTGCCATTCAGCTTCTCTACATGTCCATTGGCCTGTGGGTGGTATGGTGTTGTCACAGTGTGTTTGACCCCATTTTTAGCAAGGTATATGTTGGTGTTTTTGGAGGTCAATTTCTTCCCTTCATTGGTTATCAGGAGTTCTGGCTTTCTGACCTTGCTGATTATCTCTTTGCCAATAAATTTTTGTACGTCATTACCAGTGTGTGCCCTTACTGCTTGGGCTACTGGCCATCTTGTAGCAAAGTCTATGGCGGTGATGATGTATTTCTTATCATTGTGTTTCCCTGGCATGGGGCCAACAACGTCAAGGACCCATACCTTGAAGAGTAGTTGTGTGTGGATGGGTAGTACTGACTTTGGAGGGTTTTTTCTTTTGGCAAACTTTTTGCAGACCTCACATTGGTCTAGGACTTCCTGAACATCATGATATAAGGTTGGCCACCAGGCCTTGTGTTTAAGGAACTCATATAGGTTTGACTCTTGGTGTGTCCGAGTTCTCTGTGATAGCGTAGGACTCCCTTGATGGATGCATCTGAGGTGTTGGTTTATATTTGGTATTCCCTGTCATGTTTGGGGTATTGCAGGATGGGAGCTGTTGTGAGCTTCTCCTTGAGGCGTCTAAAACATAGGTCACATTGGGGAGTCCACGCAAACTTGGATTTGGCGCCTGTTATGGCGGATAAGGGGGTAGTCAAAATGCCACAGCTGGGTATGAGGCGGTGCACATAGGTCACCATCCCCAAGAAGGTGTGGAGTTCCGGTTTATCCTTGGGTGGTGGCATCTTGCATATGGCCTGTATCTTTTGACTGTCGGGTTTGATGCTGTCCTTTGAGATTATATGTCCCAGGAAGGGTAGTTGCTCACGGAAGAACTGGCACTTGAAGGGCTTGGCCAACAGTTTGTGTTGTGCCGGGGTAGCAAAGACTGCCTCTAGGTCTTTGTGGTGCTGTTCCACCAAGGGGCTGTAGACAATGATGTTGTCCAGGTAGACTAGGGCATGCTTGCCTATGTGTGGCGCAAATACCTTGTTCATGAAGGTCAAAAAGGTGGACAGGGCGTTTTTCATGCCAAAGTTGAGCACCACACATTTGTATGAGCCATATTTAGTGTGGAAGGCTGTTTTGGGGATTTCTTCCTCCTTAATACAAATCTGGTTGTAGCCTGAAGTCAGATCAATCTTGGAGAAGACTTTTGCTCCTCCCAAGGCTTCAAAGAGATTGTCAATCAGTGGTAGTGGATAAAAATTATTGATGGTAACTTTGTTTAGGGCTTGGTAGTCTGTGACCATATGTAAGGTACTGTCCTTCTTGGCCCCAAAGAACACGGCAGCCCCAAAAGGAGACTGTGAGGGGCGGATAAGTCCTTTCTCCAATGCCTCCTTGAGATAGGTGTGTAGGGTGTTGTATTTGTTTGGGGTCAGCCTGTAGATAGGACGTGCTTTGGGGACAGCCCCTTTGAGTTGGATGGAGTGTTGGATGTGTTTCTCAGGGGGCATCCCGGGTAGCGCTTCCTTGAAGATTTCTGGATGACAGGCCACAATTTTGCAATCCTGAGGCGTGGAGGTATCCTGGTGATTTTTGAAATGTATGATCTCATACTGGCAAGAGTCCCAGTCAATTGCCTTCAGGTTTTTCTTTTTGTCCAGGGTCTCTGTGATGCGCACAAAGACATGGTCACGTAGGAGTTGGTCCACTGAGTCAGGTAGATTTGGTGGTTGACATCTTCACACTTGATGGTCAAGACTGAGGTCGCCCAGTCTACGTGAGGACTGTTCTTTTGTAACCAGTCTAACCCCAGTACAATGTCAAATTTTTGGAAGTCAATGACGGGACCTTAAATGTAGAGTAGAGGTTCTCAAGCATGAAAGAGAAGGGGGTGGTTTTCCTTGTCACGACAATGTGGTGTTCATCAGCCAGGACCACATTTTTAATCCGCAAAGGATTAGTGGTTAGCTTGAACTTGTCTACAAAGCTGCTGTTGACTAGGGTTCAATCCACACCCAAATCCAGGAGTGCTGAGCCTGTGTAACTGAAAAAACAGAAAGGATAGGACATCAGTTTATTGGGATGTCTGGCAATGGTGTACAGTACCAGGTCCTCCAAGGGTACTTGGATCATTGGACATTGGTCCACGTCCTTGGGTCAGTACTCATCATTGGGCGAGTCAGGAGTTGTGTGGGGAGAGCTTGGCTCGCTTAATGCTCTCCCTGGGCTTTTCCCTCATCTTGATTACCTTGCTTGGCATTAATACAGAAATGGGTACAATTTGACTGTCCATTGTTTCCATTCCCAGGTCTGTTTGAGTTTGTGGGTTTATGGTTGGAGTTATTCCCGTTGTTTCCAGGGGGTGGTTGAGTGGAGCCTCCGCCTGTGTGGGAATCCTTGATTCTCTCTTGTTTTCCTGTTTGTGCCTTATAAAGGGTGTTGGAGGTTTGTTTCACCTTCTCCTCTTTGAGGTACAGGCTTTGTAGGTTGGTCACTTGATCCAGGTTCATGTGTCTCATCACATGCAACTTGAGGGCATTGTAGTACATGAAGTGCGTGGCTGGGGTGTCAAAGGCCATGTCAGATGGTGCACAAAGTTGGAGTTCCTTGTAGGCACGGGTGAGTTCCTTCACAGTGCCTGTCTGGGTTAGGCTCTTTACTTGGGGTATGATCATGAGCGCTGTATCCTTAAGCACAAATCTTGCCAAGAAGTCTTGCTTGAAGGTATCCCTGTTCTTGTCAGTGTGTTCCTCATGCCACTTGTCACACCAGTTGCCAGCGTCATGGGTCAGGCAGATGGAGATTTCCGCAATCCAAAACTGCTGCAGACATTCCATCTGGGCCAGCTTGCTCTGGGCGGACTGGATCCATGCGGCAGCGTTGTCATTGTTGGGCCCAGCAAAAGGTTCCAAGGCAGAGCTTCACAGTCTTTGGGCTACGTAGGCAGGCATGGTGTTTTTGTCAGTTGGCCACAGAATAGAAGAGGGAGCCTGAAAGAGCCCTTGTGCAGACATGGCGTTGAAGGTGGGTAGCAGGATCACCATGTTCTGGTACAGGACAAAGCCATTGGGTATCTCAGCACCAGGGGTGTTCAGAGTCCAGTCAGGCAGGAGGCCAGACATTTTTCTGTCAAGGATTTGTTGGCCGCAGCACGTGCGGGCAACAGGCAGAATTTTTCAAAATAAGGTAAGATGGAGATCCTACTTCTGCTACCAATGTTGTAACTGTGCTGTTTTAGCAGAGTTAAAAGGGGAAAATATTTGGAAACTAGATAATAATCTTTATTGGGAGATAGGTATTATATAGCCATTGTGAATTGCTTTAACAGGAACATGATTGTGTTGATCACACAGCTGGATGGTGAAGGGGGGTGGCTTGATCCTGGTAATGAGTCAAGCGCCAAAACAAGGTATCCACCATAAAGGATCATCATCTGTTCATGTTGTTGGATTTGGTAATTTGAGTTGACTTCCTAGTCTGGCTTTGAGTGGCCGGGTAATTGGATTGCAGGTCACAAACCTGCTTGTTTGGAACCTTGCTGGCGGGTTGAGCCTGCTGTTTTGACACTATTTCCAAAGATGGAAACTCATCTGTTCATCTTCCTTGGTCTGACAACTCACTCCCCTCACTCATGCTTGTGGTGAGTGATCCTACTATCTTGGATTGTTTTGTGGTAACACCAAACAATATATACTCCAGTTTGCTATCCTCAATAAAATTTAAGCTCCATTCACATCCTTGCTGTTGTGTTTTCTGGTACGTTGCCCCCTCTCTAGCCCCAACTAGCAGAGATCTTACACTTCAGGGCCACAGGGTAACCCTTACACCTTCCCGGCTGACTACCCCAGGGCTTAGTACAACCCCAGTCCTAAGGTTAGCATTCCCTGTTGTGTGTCTGTGCTGGGCCTCAGAACATGGCATGGATCAGAGGGTTATGGTTCTGGGTGCAGGTTGGTAAAAGTGCCCACCTCTGCAGAGGGAAGGGATTGGAGGGTATATGAGATACCTTGGGGGTTGCCTATTGGATTGTTTGGTGCAATATTTATCTTGCATGGGGTAGTTGAGCTGTTGGATGGGTATAATAGAATCATTGATGATGGTGTATCCTATGGGGGCAGCTTGTCCTTCCTTGTAGATTCAATGGCTGATAGAGAGTGGTATTAATTATGAGCTTTTCTTTGGGGGAGCTTTCCTTCAAGTTAAGTAGGGTTGGATAACTGACCTGTGCTACCAGTGTTGGATATATGCTTCTGGGAATTATATACTACAGAGTAGGGGGATGGTTTAAAGAGAGGATGGTAGCTTTATTGAATATAGAAGAAGAGTGGTATATAGTTAAGTGATGAGCAAAATAGCGTCCATGCAGATAATGGCAGCTATGGGGGTTTGGAAGATCTGGATTCTCTTGGAACTTGAATGGTTGATCTCTGTGTAATACCTGGATTTTGTGGTAGGGCCACCATCTCCCCAATAGTTGAGTCTTTTCTCAGGGAAATGGGGGTTTGAGGGAGGGTGATTAGTGATGTTTTGAAATGAGCTATCTTTATAGGGTGTGGATGATGTTTGATTAGATATGCACCTAATGTAATATGGGGAGAGGTCAAGGATGATGAAATGTGTCATGAGAGTAAGTTGAAGCATTGAATTGTTCATATTTATTTACACCCCATATCAGAGGGGTTGGTTCTCAAGTAAATTGTTGGGTGGACGTTCATCACTGGCAAAGAAAAGGTGGGGATTGGTTTACTAATGATGATGGCAGTGTGATGTAACAGATCACATTAGGAAGATTTCAGTTAGATCACAACTGAAACTCCTGATTATCTGATAATCATAACAATCAAACAGATCATCTTAACTGACGGCTTATCAATTGTCCAGCACAGTATATAAACTGGCAAATACTCAATAAATAAATTATCCAAGTTTCCAATTCACTTGTTTCCCTATTCTAGTGGTTATTAGCAATATTGGGACTTATGTCTCATATTTGCATTCTGATGACGCACACATGAATTTGTAAAACCCCATGCCTGTTGAACCTCAGGTATGTAATGTAGCTAAACAGGACAGTTATATTACAGCAGCTGGCTCAGCCAAGGCCTTCAGGGTGAAGTTTAATTGTCCAGAAGCTTTTGGAAAGGGCGGTTCAAGAATGTTTCAGATGGCCTTGGGCTGGTGGATACTTTAGTGGGCCAAGGGAACTATGGTCACTTTGAGGAAGTTGACGGCATATCCATCAGGTTAGGGGAATTGTTTGGAGCTGGGGATAGCTTAGGTATAGTTGCATTCAGGTGGGGCTCAGACATGTGGATATTTTTATGGTATCAACTCCAGTGATTGTTTAATTCATAAGGATAAATTTAGATGACATGGTTGCTTGGGAATGTAGGGTTTTAGAGTTTATTGGAAATGGTTGGTGAGCTATGGCAAATATCGAATCTTCTTTGGTTGAATAAAATTGGTTGACATTCATCTTAGGCTCCAAATCAAATATATATGCTATTATAAATCTCACTTATTTAAATCAAAGAAACTATGGTGCATAGCTTCATCGCTGGTGGGATTGCTCAGCTCAGTTAGGCTCACTTGCGCTTTGATCCAACAACCACAGCTTGGGCCCTCGAACTTGGAAAAATTGAGTGGATATGCGGCCATTCAATGATTGGTCAGTTCTAATTTTAAAGTCGAGTTTTATATCCAAGCTGGATTCCGTTTGATTTGAAAACACACGGGATTATTAAGCGCTGATGTTTTAATCGATTTGGTTTGGCATTTATATGGATGGGTGGGAAAGGGTTTTTGGAAGGGGCGGCGAAATTTAAGGAATAGGATTTCGTTAAGGAAGAGTTTGAGATGTCATGTGGCTTTCAAATCTTTAATGTTGCAAAGTGTTCAAAGATGTGGACCTTAAGTGTCTTGTTTGTTGTGTGAAAAACAATGTCCAGTCAGAAGATTTGATTGGCTGGCTTAAAATGGATGGGGAATATGGATTCGGTGTAATTCAGTGAAGAAAGTGTGGCAGGAAGGTGCCACTGATGTTGTGAGTTATTCCGGGCAAAAAGCCTATTGGCGGAGTAATGGGTAGCATAGTTTATAATCGATGGATCTCCTCAACCTTGAGCTATGGTTCACCAAGGATCAACTACTGTGAGGGAGCACTTCAAAGAGTAAGCCAGTTTTGATTGCTTTGATTAACCCTCATTAGCCCGTCCCCGCCTGTCAAGAAGGCCTGTGATTTCTGCCGTGGCCGCAAGACCAAATGCTCAGGCGGACCATGCTGCGATAAGTGCATCCGCTACAACAACTCAAACTGTACATACCTCTCTCCAGTCCTGAAGCGTGGTCCCAAACCCAACCAACCCCAGAAGCAGGAGCCGTCCATCAGCTCCGATTTCACGTCGCCCAACATGTTCCCAGCTATAACTTCGTTGCAATATTGGCCAATCGAGGGAGACTATGTCTGCCCTCAGAAGCTCCAGTGCTTCCTGCAGTACAACTGCAGCGAGGTCCTAGGTCCGTTTACAATACACAGTATCATAAAGTTCTTTGCTTATCTGAGCAGCGATATCTTGACGCTGTCCCAGTTCCTGCACTGCCTCCATGTGCCGTTTACGGAAAACGTTGCCGCGATCCTTGGCCACATGCAGTATCTATCGGGGTTCCTTGAGTTCTCGCCCGACAATGTCCGCTACGCCATGGATGCTGGCTATGTGTCCCTGGCCCCGTATCACACTTACCCCTACGAGGACTGCCTTACCTTCCCTCGGATGGTCATAGAGCGTGGCATCTACCACCTTTCGCTGATTAATAAGCAATGTACAGCTTGACCTTTTCAATATAATTTTATGTCATTGAATAAACTCTCACCACCAACCTTGAATTATTTCTTAAAATCTTCTGTACAACTCTCTAAGAAATCTATACCAAATGGTGAGATTAACGCCACCATTCAGAAAGAAATATTACACCGGTTATTTTTTAAATGTAAATAGCCAAAGTATCGGGATCGGCAGGAAATTCCAATATATCCTTGAACTCAGATATATGCTTGGAGCTGCAGGCCAATGGATCCCCCTGTAAGCTCAGCTCAGCTGAGTCTAGACTCCAATCCGAATGCAACCCTTAAAGGGACACATCTAAACTTTCCGCAACGGTTGCCATTCCAATTGCGAACATTAGCCTTACTTTTTTAAAAATAGAACCTTCTTAAAGCTCTTCGAGAGCAAGACTATCTAGCCATGCCCGGGTTAACATGAAACAATAAAGTGTGATGATTAAAATAGACCAGGCAGTTGTCCCGTCCAGGGGCAGATGTAAAGTTGAATTTAATATATTCTATTAGGATTTTAGATTGGACCAACTATTATTTATTTATTTTAAAAATTATTAAAATATTTTATTAGGATTTTATATTGGACTAATTATTATCTATTTAATTTAAAAAATTGTTTAAACAGCCTTTCTTTAAAGTCAACTTAAATTTATTATATACAAGGTTGGATGTTCCAGGTTTAAATATAAAATAGAAATTTAAATACGTGGCGTATTGCTGTTAAGCTTATCAAAACTAAAATAATAATCTGAAAAATTAAATACGTGATTTTCTAAGGTTTATCGAAATATAGTGCTGATATGTAGCTTTTAAATAAGCTATCAAGCATTAAGCTTGGCTTATTATCCACAATGATATGGTGTTTTTATGTACCAAGAGTGAATTTAGATGGATTAATTGAGCCTTTGATTATGATGCGAGCCCGATTTCGATGCTTCACTCTGTATCTCAGCATCTAGAGATATCATACTTGGTGCCGGCTTGATCAGAATTATATTTATCTTTTAAATTTGATGAACCCCATCTTATTGATTTCAATATCAGCAATGGTTGTTTAATATGCATCCATCCTAATTAGGATCCTAATTAGGATGATGCAACAGCATCAAGGTTAACTCTGAAACGATATGCAGCTACCTGGACAAGCGATACATCCGAGTGTAATATTCTATGACTTCGCTTGGAAGTAAACAGAACTAAGATATGCAACCAAGCTTCCCTTACTTAAAGCCTATAGATCAACCTCTCCCTTCTCCAGCCAACCCGATCCTAAGCAGCGAGGGTAGGTACCCAATCATATAAAAGTATAGCAAGCCGATCCAAACTCGACCCTATCCTTAAACAAAAGTTTCTCCACATTCTGGAGCTAGTTGATCTCCACCACTCAGACTTCTGCACCGGTGGCAAGGGTAGAACCGCTTTTTTAAAAAAAAGATCAAGCAGCTAAAAACAGATCGTTGAGTTATGAGCAGCCTAGATCCCCATCTCTGCACAGTTTAGCCCAAACTCCACCAGGTTCAACCCAGCTGCTTTCAAAGGTGCTGGTATGGGATTGGATATAAGGATGAGCTGATTCAAAGGTTGGCTTGGCAACCAACTTTAAATATAAACCAATATAGAGAAATCAGTTCAAGCCATTAGATATAAAACAATCTGGAGAAATCAATCCCTTACACCTTCCGTGCGCTCAAGCTGACATTACAGACATGAAGACTCAATTTTATACAGTAGTCCTCGGAGCAATGGCACTCAGGGCTGCGGCAGATCTGAAAGTAATGGCTGCTTTACAAAAAAGCAGCCCCTTGTCTCAGATCCAGAAACAGTTCCAGAAAATCGTCTAGGCTACAATTTTTCCAGAAACGTTTCCGTACAGATCTACAAACGGACCTTTTTAAATAAAAGTTGTATTTCTTTCAGATTTTAAAATAAAAGGTATCATAATTCAAATTCAGCTTTAGAATTAAAATAAAAATTTTATCCAAAAAATATATAGGGAACAGCTCGTCCAGAAAAAAAGAAAGCTGTCAGCGATTGCTTTTTTATTTAAAATTTTGGGTTCCCCTAGGTAAGGGGAATCCAAAATCTGAAACGTGGCGGCTTGGATGCGCCGATTATGACAAATGCCGTAATTAGAGCGTTCTTAATCTGCTGCAGCCCTAATGGTGCTAAGTGAGATCAACTCAGATGCAGACTAGATAGAAGTGGACCCAAATATACCCTTGATTGATATAGATCCATAGGCTTTTTATTCTGTTTAGCCCTTGGTTATGACCGTCCTTTTTTGAGATTTCTCCTAACTGTGGTTCAACAGATATGGGGGTTTAAAAATTCATGTGTGGATTACCATAATGCAGATATGGGTCAGGAATCCCAGTCCTGCCAATAACTACTAGAATAGGGAAATAATGAGAAGGGAAGCTTGAATGATCTATCTATTGAATGCTTGCTAGTTTATACACAGTGTGGAGTGTTTGATAAGCCAGAAGTTTAGGCAAGCCGTTTGATTGTTATGATTATCAGAGAAACAGGTGTTTCAGCTGTAACCTAACTGAAATGTCCCTGATGTTGACCTGTCACATCACAGCACTACTGCTTTGAAAACTACTGTGCAAGCTGTTTTAAAAAATAACCATGTACAGCTTTTCAGAACAAATAGGCAAGTGTGGGCTGTATAACAGCCTCCGAGGAGGGCAAAGAATATGTGGGCCAGATCTACCTCCTCAACCCCTAATGCCCTAGAGTTGGGTTCTGGCACATCAACCTGAAACTTGAACCTTTGGCTACAGCCATAGCTGAGATAATCAAGGTGGAACCCAGGTTCCCATCCATAGCTGTCTCAAATCTACCCGGTGCTGCTGGAAACCTCATGCATCTTTTGGTTGGTCCTGAACCATGGGTTCAGGACAGCCTTGGCTGGGGACCAAGCTCCAAAATCTGGTCCTGGGCATTCTTCAAGCAGGGGTAGATGTTTCCAGATGTCTCAGGAAAATTGGCCACACTTATATTAAATATTAAGAAGTGATACCATATTCTTTAGATCTATTACCAAGGGGATCCAATATATCAATACAGGTTGACAATAAATAATGCAGTAGCAATGATTTAATTATCAGATACAGGTTAATCACACTGGAGCTCTATAGTTGAAACTATTTATTTATTTATTGCTAGAGGATGGTTACTTAATCCATAATACTATTTTCTGGAACATCAGACACAGACCAGACTTGTAGGGATTTAGCAGGGCCAGCCCCCTGCCACCAGATTTTCTGGGGGCATGTTTGTCAGGCCATGGGTTCAAGCTGGATGAGTTGGAACCCTTCTGGTGCACAACCTCCCCAGGGAGTTGGAAAGACCTCATCTCTGGGGGTTGCTCAGGATGTTTCTGGGTCATCAGTTCCAGAAACCTTTCCTGCCAACAGTATTTGGATGATCAAGATTCTATATGGGGTTTCTGTCTGGCTGCAAGTCTGCCTGATGCCAGGTTGGAGAAACTTAACCTTATGTCAGGGGATCAACCCTGAGCTGCCAGCTTGTTAGTGTCTGGGAACTGCTGGGTTGCAGGCTGGGCAGGAAAAGCCCACCAGAGGATTGGTGCTAGCTTAATTAGGTAGAACATTGATTTGCCCACCCAGGACCACGCACCAGTGGCTGGGATGATGGTGTCAATCACCCCAGTGAAGGTAATATACACTATACCAAATAGATTGTTGGTATAGTCCAGGGGGAGCTCATTGGTGGATGTGGGCATCAGTTTAAGGGTGACAGGTAGCTCCATGTCTAATTGGTAGGCAGGGAGGAAGTTGTATTATCTCTGAACAGGCAGGGTTTGATAACATGCCAAGGTCCCTTCCTGTTGTATCTGGTTAAAACATTAGATCTGGCCAAGAAATCCGGTGCTAAAATCTTGTCAGAGGTGTAGTCTCTATACTAGGGATTCAAGGGGTATTCCATAAAATAGACAGGACTAAAAGGAGCATCTGGCAGACAATAGATAGCTGACAGGGCAGCAGGAGTATCAGATAATTTTGGGCTTGGGTGGGCTGGCACCGGGATCTAGGGGTGGCATCAGGCACAGGCGGGTTGCCATTGACTATCTCTGAAAAATAGGCCTTCAACCCCTTCTGTTTGACAACTTGGATATTGGCGTTGGACAGGTGTTCAAGTCCAGTGCCACTTCCTGGACTTTGGGCAAGTTTGGGGTAATTCTCATTAGTGGAATTGCTTATTTTACCAAGCAAACTGCCAGTGTCTTTTGCTGCTACCTCGGGGAAACTCCTGGCGTCTAGAGTGGGTGGGTTATAATTGGTAGCTATAGTGTAGGATGGGTTTTCAGGGCAAGTATTTCTTAGGACAGAGGCAGGTTTGGGGGATTTCTCATTGGCAGGACTGTTTATTTTGCCATCCAAACTGCCAGTATTGTGAGTCATAACTTTGGGGAAACTTTTATCATCAGACACCGGCAGTTTGCTCGCAAAACTCTGTGGTGTAGACAAGAGTTTGGATCCCAGCAGGTTGGCATCAACTTTACTAATAGGTATACCATTAATATGCTGCGGGCAGCCAAGCTCCTGGTCTTCTGAACTGACGGGTCACAAAGGGTTTGGCTCAGGGTTTGACCCTGGTCCCATAACTTGGGTTTGGGGTACAGAGAAATTGTCATTTCTGACACCCCAATTAAGGCTTACAAAAATGGTCAAAGCCCATCCAAGCAGCAAGTAACCCAGATTTCAGTGCAGAGGATCCAGGAAGAAAAAATTGACCCAGATAAGTTTAATCCAAACCTAATTGCTCATCAGATTCCTTATAGCACTTTGAAATTTACTTTCATAAATGGCATTTTGCTTCTCATATTAAAGTGAGGCCAGAGCCAATAATCAAACCCAGGACACCACACTCTGTGGCCTGCCTGCCCTGAAGGCCAGGTGCCTGACTGCCTGCATTTTTTTGGGATTGAATCTGAGGGTTGTTTGATTAGGAGCCCATAAAGCAAGAAGGTTTTCCAAAGCCAGAAGTGTAATACCCAGATACAGTAGGTACTACTTTGTAGCAGGTATGGCAGGAGATTGGCGGATTGAAAACCAGTCAGGGTGGTGATAATCAGATAGATGGTCATCAACCAGTAGAAGACCTTGGCATGGAGGTTGTATCTTCTGAAGCTCCCTGCAAAGTAGGTTAACACATAGTACATGAAGGTGTACACCACAATGGATAGCATGGAATGCAGAGACACCAGGGGAGGCCAGGAACCAGTGTGGGAGGAGTTGAGTTGTCCAGGATCATAGTGAGGATCATGACCTAGCCTTTCTGGTGAGGGTCTAAAGAACTCTGGTCCCTGTTGATAGCCTCCAATCCCAAGGCAAGCTATAAGCACAGCTGTGAAGATGAGGTGGTTCATCTTCCTTGGATTAGAGGGGTTTGGCTGGGGCTAACTAGTTAAAGTTGACTTAAGTTTTAAGTAATATTTAGCTTTATTGAGGGTATTAAACTCAATAATAGCACAAGCTATTACTGAGGAGGTGTCCCTTATTTATATTGCTTCCCACTGTGCAAAGTTTTGTAAGTGGGAATGAAAGCAAGGGATTGGAGACCCCAAAGCTTTGGAACATGGAATTGGGAATTGGGGTTTGAGAAGGTGGCCAAAACCTTGTTCTTTGGCAATCTGTTGGGGTTTTGGCCATTCTTGACTAGAGCCAATGATCTCTCCTGGGTATGTGATCAGGTGATGTTGACAAGTCATGGGGTTTTCAGGATCTATTTTTGTCTTGGAAGCCATGGTTTGGTTTGGGTCTGGACTCAAACATATGTCCTGTGACTCATAATCCCATTGGTTATGGGTAGAATTGCTGCTCAGACCTGAAACTTGAATTTGGCCTTCTTTTGTTGAGCCAGAATAGTCTTTGGAATCTGAATCCTGAATTTTCCCTTCTTCTGAAGAGCAGGAATTATTCAGTAACCTTTTTCCTGCAACCAGGGATTTTCCTAATTGGCTGCAATTAATGGGGGTTTCTGGTTGGCTGTGGAGTGGGGCCCAGGTGGGTGGCTAGCAGCCAACTGGGACCCAGAGGGCAAGCAGGTGGGCTGGCGGCGGGCCTGCTGGCAGCTGGGTGGGTGAGCAGGTGGGTGGCAGGGGCCTGGGTGGCAGTCAGGAGGCTGGTGGGGGTGGGCTAGCGGGTGGGGGACTGGTGGCTGGTTGGGCAAGCAGGAGCCTGGCAGGGCCCTGGCTGGCAGGTGGGAGACTGGTGGCTGGCTGGGTGCTGGGGGGCTGGTGGGTGTGGCGGGCACCTGCCCAGATGATAAAATATTCTGGAGTCCATTTAGTTCTGTTTTTCCTTTTATTTGACTTTTATTTTCCTCCATTAAAGGGGGAAAGACCTTATTGAATCTTTTTTTTCAACAGGGCGCCCTTCTATTGTTTTCCAACATTGCCCCCCAATAAAAATTGGGTTTATGTCAGGAATATTCCTGACAGAAGGAATGGAAGCCAAAAGCACACCACCTAAATTATAGACCTACACAGAGGCAGCTGATAGCCAAATGAAGATTTCAACTAATTCAAAATTAGATCTTGTCAATAGAAGTTAGCAGATTTATCTCCCAGTGTTGAGACTAGTATGAATTTAGCCAGGGCACTTGATCTTGGGATTAAGGTTTGCAAACAGAAGTTTTCCTGAATCTATTCACCAGTATCTGCTAGCTATGATCCGTGAGAATTGAGTAGTAGTTATGGAGAAATGAAATCATTCCATCAACCATAATAGATTGCAGTTTCAGCAACAACCAAATGGTTGCCACTAAAAATTCCTGAGAGACCAAAGGGGAATGGGATCAACTGATCACACAAAGTAACAGATAAAACCAAATGGCCAGTTTTACTATCAAATTTTGAACTTTATTAGGTTTAAAGAATGATGAAGCAGAGTCTTTTAAAACTCTTATAATCATTTAAAGAGAGTGAATATGGGTGAAGTGAGAGGTTGGGTGTCCCAAAAAAATCAACCAATTATATGGGTGGATATGGGTGCATTTCTTGAAGCAGGGAAATTTGGGCAAATTCAAACGGACAAAATCAAAAGGAAAAACTGACTCAACTAAAGTTTGGGGAATCAGTATCAGATGCAAATAACACTGCTCCTGGCCACTCTTGCACATTGATATTTAACCAGAGTTGTCTCTTGGGGGGTTAGGTGAGGGCATCTTCAACTAATTATACAAGTAATAATATGTAGGCTTTTCTTGGGCTTTTTCAGTATATCTTTTGGATAAAATTCAGACATAATTTTCCAGAGATCCTCAAGCATTTGGTGAAGATTGAAGTGGAGGCCCAAGGGAGAGGCTTAACTTTACATGATCTTCCCAAACCTGAAGCCTCCCTGACATCCTCAGTTTCCCAATGCCATACTGCCCAAAGTCCAGATTTTTGTCCCAAGGATTGTTGTAACCAATATTGACTCCCTTTATGTTGATTTATCTTAAAATACACAGGGGGCACCTGTCACCAGTGTCAAGATACATGCAATAGCTCTTAATTAGGTGTGGCTCCCATTTCAAAGTGCTGATCCCTCAATTAGATATTTGCTGCTCACATCATACCTGGATCCTGTCACAATTTCACCCCTTAGTGAGTAAGTGACTTCCTTTCCTGATGTCAAAACAACAGGGTCAACCCCCAGAAAGGTTTCAATCAAGAAGGTTTGTGACCCACAATCTGACTTTCTAGTGACCTGTAGGCAAATGCAGAAATCAACTTGAATTCCCAGGAAACAAAAACATGAGCAAACAAAGATTCCATACAGTGAATGTCTCACTTTAGCGCTTGACTTATTGGCAGGATCAAGCCATCTCCTAGCCATCCAACCAAGTGATCAACACAATCATGTTCCTGACATCCATAATTAACAACAACATTATAATATTTATCTATCAATAAAGAATATTATCTAGTTTTCAAATAATTTCCCCCTTGTAACTCCTCTAAAACAGCACAGTTACAACACTGATATATTAACTACTACTGTACAAATAAAGCTACATCATATTCCTATTTTTTGTCTGTTTCTATTGGACTGTTGTCTTCCCCAATCTCACTACTGAGCTATAACAAGTTCAGTTGTAACAGCAGTAACAGTGGTAGGTTTGGTTAATAACCTACCTTTAAGGAAATTTCCTCAATAAAGGACAAAGTGCTGGCTGTATGGCTATACCCCACCAAGAGACCTTCCTTCCAAGCCCTGATGGGATATCCCAAAAGGTTAAATAGTTTACTAAGACCAACTAGTGCTTGCCAGCATTTACAACCAACTCTGCCTGGGACAGCACAACATCAGTACCACTCTGTCTCAGTAATATATGTCACAATGCATGCTGAGCCTGCAGTTGAACCCCTTCACAGGTGGTGTGGAAGGTGCCAGCCTTGTAGGTTGGCTATACCCCACATAAAATTGCCTCCATATTTACTAAGTACCTGAACCTGTGAGAGAGGGGGGCTAAACTAACTAAGTTTGGCTCCCATCCAGGAAAAACAAACCACCAGGATGCCACTCAGTGAAGAACTGGGATGGCCGCTCAAAGGGGGTACCACAGGGAGGACACAGAGGACATCTGAGGCAGATATGCATTCAGTGCCATCAGCGCCAAGCCTGTGAGTAACCAGGGTGTACGGGTAGGGTTAGGAAGAGACACCACAGGAGCACATAAAGACGCCAAGCTACTCTCCTCCAGGCTGGAAAAGGAGGGCATTGACACACCTTCATCCACAAAAGCAAGAGGGGCATAGTCCATGTCACCCAAATCTAAGTCATCACACGTCAAACTCTTCATCACAGCCTCTCTAGAATAAAAGAGGCTACTGGGAAGGCTTAAGAGGCTGGGAGGGTCTTTGCTCATGAGGCGCGCAGAAGAAGAGATTCTTGACCACAGGTCTGGGGAAGTTGACCACAGGAGGAGTAAAAAGGGACCCAAAGAAAAAACAACAAATTTAACGGCTGGCAGTATCATGGTTGTGTTCTCCTTGAATTTTGGAGTAGGATGGTATGATTTTTGGCTTAAAAATTATTGAAATAAACCCCAGTAGGGGATACCACAAACTAGATATTTAGTGCAACAGCAGAACAGGTCTGGGGAGCCTTGGGCGTGTTTGCGGGTGCCTGGGGAAAGGGCAGAAACAGAAAAGCGGGTTCAAAGTGGCAAATTTAACTGAAAACTCAAATTTAAAATAAAGATTATATTGAATTTTAAATGAAAACTCAAGTTTGCTTTGTATTTTTTGTTAACAAAAGCAAAAAAAAGGAACTATACGCTTGAGCTTCTGTAAAGAGAGCCAGAGGAGGAGACGGGTTTGGACCAGGCTGCCACAAGGTAAGCTTATTAACCACAACTAACACTTTTAAATTTAGAAATAGAGAGGCTCCAAACTGGGTACCCCACTACTACAAACTTTAAAGATTTTAAACTGAAATCAAACCTTTAATCTAATTGAGAATAGACAAGCGGGGACTGAAGGTCCCCTTGCTGTGTTAAAAGGAGGGGTGTTGATCACATAATTTTTGTAACTGAATCTGATTGGCTGGGTGAGAATTTTTGTGGGCAGAACCAGGGGGACTGGAATGTTTCAACCCAATTTCTGTGGGGCCATTTGATTGGCTAGAAGGAGTCCCATGTATTCACAATTCATTTGAGTTGTTGATTGCCAATGTGGCCACATTTGATTGGTTGATTCTAATTGTTTTCAGATGTGGGCAACACCAAGCCAACAGGAAGTCCAAATTAACCAGTGTTTCTTCCCAGGAGGGGATTGCCAAAGGCAACAAATCCACAGGGTAGGCCAACACAAACCTCTTGTCAACTGTATACGCCAAATCCTCTAAAGAATTAAGGGGTTTGGCTGGGATTTTCAGACCTTTCTTGGTGCAGTGGGGGAAGATTTTGCAATCCAATGCCAGGGGTGGCAGTGAATTTACAGAACCCATTTGGGATGCCACAGCATAAGGATGCCTCACTGGGCCTGCTGCTGTGTGGCTCACCACTTGGGCCAGCCAGGAAATTGAAGTTATGTGGGCTGCATTCAGAGACGCTGTCAATCCCCATTACAGCAAGAATTTCTCATACATTTTAATAGGAACAACCCTTCTTGTAATTATTCAAACATGAAGCGTCCCTGAGTATCTTGATGCTTCCTCAGAATCCATTACTGATGGAAACAAAATGCTCTTCATGCTTACTATCAATAGTTTAAAGCCCCATATTTGTAAATGGGTACTTATGGGGTGCTGCACTTCCATTACTGGCTGTTATAAGGTCATTGTAGAAGCAAAACACCAAGTTGCAACGGGCTTCCAAAGATCTAATAATGTGCTTCTTGAACCTTGCCCACCCCTGGTAGCACCCAAATTTAAGTAGGATGTGACCAGCCCCACCAAAAAGATAATGTCAACAAGTGTCCTCAAGAGGAGAAGTTATAGTTGGTACAGATTGAGAGTTCATAAAAAGCCTGGGGGTTGTAGACATGAGAGGCTCTATAGCCCTGCTTGATTTGCATCACCATTCTCTCTTTTCCAAAAGCCTCTGCAACTACAATGTGCATGAGTTTAAAGCCCTGGACATATAACAGGTACACAGTGACAACCCTATCCTTCAAGCTAGTCATACACAAAATAAAATTACTTTATTGGATTACCCCTTTTGCTTCTGTGGAAATACCACCAAGTTTCTGGTAGACACCAGGGCTAATCACTCCATGATCAATCAAGAAGCTGTGGATTACCAACAATTTGACCAGGTGACCAGTTGATTCAAAATAGTATGTGTAGTAGACTCCCTCAGAGTAGCCATCACCCACAAAATTGTACCTTTCTCAGTTAGAATGGGTAATGTTCATGTTAGGCTCTATGGGCTCATCATGAGCGGCCTCAGTCACAATGTAATTGTAGGACTGGACTGGCTACTCCATCAATGTCCCTATATTGACTAGAACACAATGTCATCACTCTCAGAAAAAATTGTGTTGGATTCTAAATCTATCCCATTGAGATAAACAAGCTATTACATGGCACTATCTTTGAAAATATTAAAGAAGATAGTCCCTATGAGTTTAAAGGAGGCAAGTTGGATTTCAATCAGTGTTCAGTCTAATCCATAAGATCTTAATTTTCCTCAACCCCCCTCATAGAGATCTGCCACCAGCCTTTTGGGAATTACTCAACAAGTTTAAGGATGTATTCATCAAAGCGCTGAACCAATTACCTCCACCTGAGAAATCCAGCACAGTGTTCAATTTCAAGGTTCTATAGAAAAGGATTGACCACTATATTGTCTAACACCCATTGAGGATGAGACTCTCCACCAACACCTTATGGACACCTTAGACAAGGGTTTTATCTGCCCTTCACTATCACTGTAAAAAGTCATGTTCTTCTTTATAACCAGAAAGGATAGGTCACTCTGCCTGGTCACAGACTATCATTCCCTAAAAAAAGCCATAGTAAATTACAAATATCCCTTACCGCTGATTGACAGCTTGTTCAATACACTTGCAAGCGCTAAAACCTTTGGCAAGATTTACCTCACCACAGGGTACAACCAAGTCAGAATTGCCCCCAGAGACAAGGCAAAAAGTGCCTTCCAAACACACTATGGGTTTTTTGAGTGCTGTGTTATGAATTTTGGCATGACTAATGCACCATCCACCTTTGCAATGCTTATGAACAAGGCCTTTGAAGACATGGTTGGAAAATGTGTTTTAGTCTACCTAGATGATATTAATGTATATATTAAGGACCAAGCAACACATCTCCACCATCTCTGTGCTGTCCTCAATACCCTTCAAAAAATCAGCTGAAGGCTAAACCCTCCAAGTCTGAGTTCCTACAGTTGGAGTTATTGTTCCGGGAGCACACCATCTCTTCCAAAGGAATAAAACCCAACCCAGCCAAGATAAAGGCAATCACCAGTATGCTGACTCCCACTGATATGGCTCAGGTACACACCTTCCTGGGAATGATTGCATATGTACACAAATTTATTTCAAACTGTGGGGAATTATTTGCTTCCTTTACTGAACAACTCAATATCAAACAACATTTAAATGAGCCCCAGTGCAGGACCAAGCTGTTACAGTAGAACACCAAATGTTGGGGATAACACACCCTTGCTAAACTCAAAACCAGTAACAGAAAGCTGCAAAATCTTTGATTATGTTAGACAGTTTAAAAATTATCATTGACAAAAAATGGGTGAAAGCAGGAGTTGCACAAATCTCCCTCAAAAATCTAGACTTGCCCTGCTTCATGCCAATTAATCATGACAAGAAAATTACACATTATACATTAATTGGAGTTGACACAAAAATTACGTGTTACATGTTAATTGGAGATGACAGTGTTTGATCTGCTGGCCACAGGAATTTTTGAATTATGACAACATTGGATCAAATTCATTAGTAGGTCCCCAAAATGCTGAAAATATTCTCCCCAGACAATCAGATGCTGATGAAGCCCCCCACTCTCAACCTAAACTGCATTAAAACTTTCCTTGTTTGCCTCTAGAAACTTGTTTCTAGATAGTTTACTTACCATCAAATAAAAGAAATTTTCCCTAAAAATGCTTGCTTATCTAGGGCTATTTGCCCCTGTCCTTGAGAGTTTAGCCTCTGTGATGATCAAGGCTGTCATATATTCCTTGGATTTACCTTGGCTTGCCCTCTATATGCCAGCTTCCACAATCTCTTCTTATAGTTTGCCCCTGCAAATCATTTGCTCAACATAAATTTTCACTGCCATCTTTTGTTACTTAATCCATGGTTCCAAGATGTTAAAGCCACCATCCCAATTTAGTCTCCTGCTACTCAAACAACTCTCAATTTTTTTATTATATCCTCATAAAATTTCTTTGAATGAAGAAGCTTGCCACTTTACTCTAACACAAGCCTTCAATAAATTTAAGCAGAAGATCAAAACAGCACCAATTCTTCAGTTTCTCAACCAAATTTGTTGGTATAAACTTTAAACTGACGCCTCAGATCAGGCCATAGGGGGCGTACTATGGGTAAAAATCAACAAGGGTGTCTTTTTTCTAGTAGCCTACAAGTCCATAAAACTCACTGACACCAAAAAACGCTATCCCATCCACAATAAGAAGCTAGCTATGATTGTCCATTGTGCTGAGAAATGGTGTTGCTACCTGAAAGGCACTATCTTCCCTCCCCAAGCTCACATAGATCATAAGTCCCTCAAGTACTTCAATACAAAGTCATATTTGGCTCAGTGTCAAGAAAAATGAGTTGAAAACCTGTCTCCTTATCAACTCTGCATAGATTATAAGCCTGTAAAGGAGCAGATCACAACTGATGCACTCTCCAAGCTATATGTAGCATCTATCATGGAAGACAGCAGCCTAGAACTTGACTGGTTCATGATATACCTTCTTCTTGAGGCTACCTGATGTGAAGATCTTAGCTCAGCAACCATCTCAAAGCTAAAAGACAATGAGAGTCAGTTCACAACAGACACTGAAAATGGCTGATGTCAGGAAGAAACAGGAGAAAACATGTCCTAAATTTCCATCACTCAACAAGGAGATATCATCCTGCACTACCTCCACACTTGGCAACTATGGCAAACTCAATTGTATGAATGAAAAAGTGAGAATTTAAAATTGAGAATCTAAAAGTGGCCAAGTCATTTTTTTAATTTCAAAATTAAATTAAAACAATTTACCTACAATTAAAAATTATTATGAATACACAAATACTTTTTATTCATTATCCCAACTAAAAATTTTGAGTAAAAGTAGTTAATTTATTATAAAAAGCCATTTTGAAAATTTAAAAAGTGTTGAATTGTTTCAGGAATGGAGAATTTTACTTATCTAAAACCCAAGATATGGGGTGAGGTTCAAACCCTGAGCCTAATTCCCGGCAGCCTGCCAGTTCAGAAGGCCAGGAGCTTGGCCATCTGCTGCCTGTTAATAGTTATTCTGTTCATAAATTTGATGTCAACCTGCCTGTTCCAGATGCCAGGAATTTACCTCAGATATCAACATGTGACACTGGTGGGTCAGGTGGCAAAATTAGCAAGTCTGCCAATGATAATTTCCTCAAACCCACCCAAAGTCCAGAAAATGGCACTAGACCTGATTTCTGCCCAACACCAATTATCAAGTTTTCAAAAAGAAGATTTTGAAAGACTATTTCACAGAGATAGCTAATGGTAACCTGCCTGTTTCTGATGCCATCCTGTCACCCCCAGAATCCTGATGCCAGCCTGCCCAAGCCCAAGAAACCCAACTAGACAATGAGGCCTGACAGAGCTGTATAAGTAGCTGCCAGGCCAAGACCAATCCCCATTGTCATTTTTAAATAAAGGTTATGATATATTGGCTTTCCCAAATAATAACATATTTATATTAGTCATCTGCTAGTTAAGCTCCAAATCCTATAATCCTCCTGTTGCCCTGCCAGCAACCTATTATCTGCCAGGTGCCTCATTTGGTCTCATTTACTTTACAGAATACCCTTTGAAGCTCAAATACAGAGACTACTCCTCTGACAAGATATTAGCACAGGATTCCTTGTCCTAATCTAAATTGTTAAAAAGATATAACAGGAAGGGCACTTGGCTCTGTAAATTCCAAACCTGAACGTAAAAATGCAGGATTGTCAAATCCTTGGTCCAAATTTGAAATCATATTTGCGGGATGACCTTTTTTAATTAAATTGAATTCTTTGAGTATTTATTTGAATATTTGAAAATGCGGGAATTCATATACACTTTACAAAGTTTAAGTTGAACTGCATATTTCCAATGGACAAAATGAATTAACTGGAATCAGATTTGAAGCGTTCAAATCCATCAGCCATTTTCATTAAGTTTACTATGTTTCTTGAAATTGCGGGATTGTCAAATCCTTGGTCCAAATTTTGAATCACTTTTGAATGCCACTAGTAAACTAAGATATTAATTGTGGGAACTGGAATCAAAATTTAATGTACAGTAAGCACACTAGGAAACACCAACCCAAATCAAGAAGCTCCACCACAACTAAAATCAAATGAAAAAGTCAATCTTGATAACCATGTTTGGACATAAAAAGTGATTAAACTTTAAAATCATCCAAAACTGGAAAGGATACAATACTATACACTTCAAATTATAGATATAGAAATTCTGTTACTATTCAAGGCTAAATCAAGAGAAAATAACTACTCACAAATAAACCAATAAATCCAAATAAATACATATTTAATCTAATATATATTTTTATTTTATTTTTATGGTCTGTCAGTCACATTCCCAATCAGCTCCTGCACCAGCCTACAGGGCAGCCTGTCCACAAGGGCGTCCCAGAGGGTCCAAGAACAGACCCAGAACACAAATTGAAGGGAGTCATGCCAATACACATGCCTCCCAAGGTGTCAACACCAGTCAAACACCTCCTGCCTCCCAAGCCAGATCACACAGCCTTAATCCCAGACAGAAGCCGCTCTCAAGGCCTGCAACCAAAGCCTCTTACACAAAGGTTGTTGGGAATAATGAGGTTACATACACCTCCACCGTGTACCCAGTTGTCACCCAGCCCCGCACTCTTGATCCAAGAGTTGCTACTTCCTGCCCCCGCGTCTTTGACACCACCTACAAGCCATTGGCCACCACTGTTGAGCCATCTGCACCTATTGTGTATTCAACCATTGACAGCACCACTGCAAGCAAGCGTGATCCCACCTTCTACACAAAGGTCCCTGTCCCCTGTGTTGAGCCTGCTAGTCAGGATGCCATGGTACCTGCCAAGGGCCAGCGTCAGTTGACAGATAGTGAGCGTGAAGCTCTCCTCAACTGCTTGAACGGGGGAATGGCAGTTTGGGATATTGCATCCCAATTTGGTGTCACAGCCAGATACATTGCCAATATCAACAACAAATATGGCAATACCGGGCAAATTTCCAAATCCACCAAGGTTAAGCGGCAGCCAAAGATACTTCAACCTGTGCACATCAATGCAATAAAGCAGTGGGTAGCCAAGGATTGTCACCTGGACTCACTTGCTGTCCAATCAATGCTTGCCACAGAGTTTGGGCTTTCTGTTTCCAAAATACTTTTCTACAAAACAATGGTTGATTTGGGCTTCTCCTGGTAAGTACTGGGAGTTTTTCTGTACAACAGAAACAATGAGAAGACCATCAAGGATTGTCACATTTATGCCAAGCCATATCTGGCACTAAAGGAGACTGGGAATGTCCAGTTCTTCTACATTGACAAATTGTTGTTTTCCTCCTCACTCAGGTCTAGGCATGGGTGGGTCAAGAAGGGGTCCAAGGACAGCATGGCCCATTGTGCAGCTGTCTGTTCCCAGACCTATTTAATGGTTGCACTTCTTGGTCCTTGCGGGTTGGACCAATACCAAATGATCAAGGGTTCCCACAATAGTGGGACTTTTCTCAATTTTCTCCCAGTTGTCAAGGAGTATCTCCGGATTAATTACAGCAGTAAAACCAACATTGTTGTGTTGGATAATGTTAGGCTCCACAAAGTGGATCTGGTTGTGTCCAAGTTCCCCCCATCAACAAAAACAGCCACAACTCCAGCCACTGGCTTACCAATTGTCCAATGAGACTTCTCTTTCTCCCGCCATATTCCCCATTCCTGAATCCAATTGAGGAGGTGTTTGGTTGAATCAAGAATAAGGTGAAACAAGGCCTTCCTCAGGACACTGAGGATCTATTCAATATTCTTGAGGTCAGTCAATTTGCAATGCCACCTGATGTGGTGGCAGCTTTCTATGAGCACTCAGAATCCTTCCTCCCAAAAGCCCTGGCCTCCAAGCCAATCAGATAAATGGGCGCTCCGGGTTTTATTTGTTTTTATTTTTTATTTTGTTTTTTGTAGGACCCAAAAATTATTATTTATATATAATGTTGTGATGTTCAATTGTATTATAGACATATAAGAATACACAGAAAAGGTAAGTAAAATTAAATATACTAGGTATGAGGACACATATTTTTATTATAATGCATTGAATATTATATTGACTGTTGCGCTAACAAATAAATAAATTAAAAAAGATAGAAATAGATTAATTTTATTTAAATAATTGTGAATCCTTGTTGGTACCTTGGCTTTGTTAAGCCACAAATTGGACCTTGCAGGTCATCATCTGATCCTTATTAAATCAGTGCCACTATAGCCACACAACACGGAAGCCAATGATTTTCATGTATGGCTTACTAATTAGTACTTAGGACGTGGGTCAAGCATATCAAATATATTTATCAAATCATATTACAAGGGAAAGGTAATTTGAGTTCTAAAAAATCACTTGTTTAGAATATAAGTGGAATGGGCTGCATGATGCAGATAAACTCAATTCTTGATGTTTATCTATGTAATATATGAACCTGTACTCAATGAGCAACTAAATAAACACATTTTAAATCATATTTTATTATTTTACATGTTTGCTTACTATAACTACTGTCTTATAATATATTGAGATATATTAATTTATAAATCAAATATTAAAATAAAAAATAAAATAAAAATATTATAAGTAAAATTATAATTATAAATCTTAAAAGTTATATATTAAAGTTTAAATATTCAAAATTAAACTATTTTTTTATTTAATTGTGATATATTCAATATTGAAATATTATATATTAAAAATTTTAATATTGAGATATGTATTATTAAAATTTTAATATTAACTTTTAGATGATAAATTTTTAATATTTAAATATTTAAAATTAAAATTTTACTATAAAAATTTTAATATTACATATTTCAATATTAAAATTTTAGTATTAAAATATAAAAAATTAAAAAAAAATTAATTTGCAAGGGAAAAATATTTATTGGGGGGATGATAATTGCAAAGGGAATGTGATTATTCTGGGGAATTATACCCTGAAATTAAATTTTCAGCTAGTGCATCTAATTGGATCCACGTACTCTTCTGTACGTGGTGGACAACCCTGGATGCAATTGCTAGAGGGGTGGCGCCCTGTACCCCGGTGGTTGTCAAACATTTAATAAAAGGAAGGCGGGTGAGTGAATCAATCAATAGGTTTTTTTAGGGGGCACATAGTACCCATATAACATTGCCAATGCAAAGGAGTCATATAGGACGTGCTCAACTGTTCTATACCCCCGCGGTGTCTTCTGGCGTTTGAGTGCTAACCAGCATATGTCCATTTGAATAGGTACATCCTCCAACTTTTTGACGTTGGTTTTTAATATGCAGTGAGAGGATTCCCGGGTATACTGTGACATGAATTCTTTGCAAGGTATATTTTTCCAAGAACATGCACAGTTTTTTTGAATATTTGAACTAACCTATTATTATAGGATGTTTGATTGAAGTTGAAGAGGGTTCCAGGGGGGGGCGCCTGACTTGTATCAGCCCCCCATGCCTTGGCAAACAATATTAATAAAGGTTTAAATGTGTTCACAAGGACTGCGTCCCCAACTTTGTTTGACAATGCCTTGAATACTTCATTAAATATTTCAGTTTTTAAATATTCAGTTCCATATTGAAAGTCAGTTTTTATTAAGTTTTTTTTTCAAATTTGTTGATGTTTGCAAATGGGAATTGTTAAATGATTTCATAGATATATTCATTGAAGTTTAACTTGACATCCCCACAAATTTCATTCATTTCTTAGAAGTTGATACTTGATCCTATTTAATATGCTTCCCTCAATCATGGCAAGCACCCCGCAGGTGGTAAATATTCCCTATTTTTAGCTTCAATACTTGAACAATTATTCATATTCTGTTGAATTATTTTATTTATTTGGTTTTTTTACAGGGGCTACCAGTGACTGGTAACCCCCGTAAAACCAACTTGGCGTATAAGCTGCCACTTCTGCAACCTCATCCTCATTCCTGGTGATGACTAAAATAAATATAAGTAAAACATAAAAAGACTTACTAATTGTTTTCCCTGTGGCCCCCTCAGCCACAGGCGCCACCTCAGCAAATTTCATGAGTGTTGGCTGCTCTTCATTAATTTTTCTGGGCTTAATTTTTCCTATATTTCTTGCAACTTGTGTTTCTTGTTGGTTTTCATTTGATAAAATTTCTGTATTTCTTGAAGCACTCCTGCTTCTTGACTGGGCTTTGTTTTTGTCTGTTTCCATTTGGTTGGTTTTCTCTTCATTTGTGTTGATTTCCTTTGAAATTTCATTTCCTTCAATTAGTTTGATTATTTGAGTACTCTTTCTATTGGTTTTTGCAAATTCCCACAAGTTGTAACTTTTGCTTCTGAAATCTAACTGCTTAAGTATTTCCTTTTGAAGATTTAAATTTATTTCCTTGTGTTCTTCATTGACTATTGTTCCCAGGCTATTTTTTGTGGTTTCCTTTTGCTAGACCAAGGCCTTTCCCTCATTTCCCAGTTGATTTACCACAATTTCCCTGATGTTGTATTCAAGCTCAACAACCTTTTGGAGGGCTGACTCTAATTTGTTGATAAGTGTGTAAATATTTGACATTGTGTTTGAATTCCATCAAAAAACTGTTTTTTATAGTACTACCTTCAACACATACATATTTTTCATCATTGTTAATAAATTAAAGACAATAAACGTAAATATTGCATTAGAATATAGCAGTTAGATTTCAACTCTTGATATTTTGATATTATGTGCATAACTCAATGCATTTTGTTTAATAAAATTCATTGTAAATTTGGCATTTTCATTGTAATTTATTTAAATGGACTGTGTTTATATTAGAGTGCCATTAACACTTAGTACAAATATTGATACATAGTGAATTTTACAGCCTGTATATTTACCTATTGGTAATAATTCTGTCAACTTTTTAGTTGGATTTTGCAAGGTAATAATAATGTAATGTGTTAATAAATTACTATTTGTTGTCATTAATTGGCTGATTTTCTTTGCTGTGGCAATAGTGCATTTTCTGATATTTACGCACTAGTTTCCAATTGGTTGATTTCACATCCAATCAGACAGGCAATAGGAAATCAAGTTGCCACCCTGACCACATCCAGTCTTGGGGTGACAACTTGATTTCCTATTGCCTGTGCAATTGGATGTGAAGCCAACCAATTAGATACTAGTGCATAAATATCAGAAAATGCACAATTGCCACAGCAAAGAAAATCAGCCAATTAATGACAACAAATAGTAATTTATTAACAGATTACATTATTATTACCTCGCAAAATCCAACTAAAAAGGTAAAAAATTATTACCAATAGGTAAATATATAGGCTGTAAAATGCACTATGTATCAATATTTGTACTAAGTGTTAATGGCTCTCTAATATAAATACAGTCAATTTATTTTAAATTATAATAAAAAAGCCACATTTACAATGCATTTTATTAATCAAAATGCATTGAATTATGCACAAATATCAAAATATCAAGAGGTGACGTCTAATTGATATATTCTAATGCAATATTTACGTTTATTGTCTTTAATTTATCAATGATGATGTAAAATATGTTGGCAATAATTCTAAGCCATTTGTAAAATGTACAACATTGTATTAATTATGGGAAATTTTGATAATTTAAAAAGAAAATATTATTAATTATGAATTGAAAGAGAGATATCAATTTTAATAATTTGTCACAAAGAAAAGACTTATTTACTGATCAAAGGATGGGAAGGGGAGGGAATGGGCAGAAAGAACATTGCCTTCATCTGCTTCTGTTAAAGGGACAGCATCAGAGATAGTGAGAAGGGAATGGGCAGTGGTTTGGGAGTCAGGGTTGGAAGGCAGGTGGCTTGATGGGGGGGGTTGGGGAAGCAGGGGTTGTTGACTGGGAAGGGGCAGCAAGAGCTGATTGCTTTAATTGCTCAAATTTGTCTTCTGTCACATATGCAGGCTTGACAAAACAAATGGATTGGTGTGGGGGGAGGCAGGAGTCCTTTCTGGAATTATCACTATCACTTGCATAGAAAATGACAAGATCTGATAGGTCCTGGACAAACAAAGAAGGGAAAAGCTCATAACCCTTATCAATTTGGGTGCACAGTTCATTGTAGGTGGCAGGCTTTAAGCACCTGAGGGCAGAACCAAAATTGTAGAGATATACATCTGCAAGATGCATGTCAGAGTGATTGATGGGGTAGGACCAACAGTTATTCCCCGCAGCCCTGATTTCTTGGGTTGGTCATTCCCGCTGCTCCATCTCAGCACTCAGTACAACTGTGTGCACGGCATTTTGTGTGGACCACTCCTCCAGCATGGCCTTGAGCTCTGTCTGGTAGGAATACCCATCTGAAGTGTTCAATATTGCCAAGTAATAATTGACACCCAATGGGAAAACTGCAATAAAACCCCAAAAACCATACAAGATTGGGCTGCGCTTGTACACGTCAGACTGGATACGCTTCTCTCCATAGTCTTGGATACTTGCAGGAATCTTAGCATATGATAGAAAGATGACATCATTAAAGGCCCTCATTGCCCTCCCTTTGATAAAATTAATGATTTTTGCATTGTAGGGGTTGGTATCCACCAAACTGGAGCCACCAATAACCTGATTGGATAGGATTCTGGCAACAACCACAACTCTGTGCATCCACAAATTCACCGTTCTTTTGTTGGTGAAGATGCTGTGGAGTCCCAGCTGGAGATGTACCTGGACCAAGGGCATCCACGGGTCACGTTCCATAATGGTCATCATAAGGGGATGGGCTGTGTCACCTTTGGTCAAAGTACGGGCACTAGTTGAGGTCTTCTTGGTAGGGGGGCCACAGTTGGCATGGGCTTGCAGGGTTGCAGCCACAGTGGACTTTGTAAAACCCATTGCAGCTGCAATTTCCCCAAGGGACATAAGCATCCCTCGCTTTTTGACCATTTCAAGAACAATCTCTGGAGTGATTAATTTTCTTCTGCGCCTTGCAGGCTTGTTGTGAATACCACTATTCAATATGTTTTGATTTTGCCTTTGGTGGGCCATTTCAAAGACAAATTTATCACTTTTGCTTTTGCCTCTTGAAATGAGTTGATGACTGAATCAGGAAGTGCAATTGTTTGGTTTCTTGATCCTGCGCAACTCACTTTCCCCACTCATGCTGGTGGCAAGTGATCCTACTGTCCTTGTAGTGTTTTGTGGTATTCCTAACCACTATATATTCCATTTTGTATTCCCCAATAAAATCTAAGTTCTATTCACATTTTTGTCTTTGTGTCTTCTGTACTTCTGCGCCTCTCTCTAGCCACAACTAGTAGATATTATTATTCCAGGGCTGCAAGGTAAACACATAGCCTTACCTGTCATCTAACCAAGACTTAGTACAAATCCAATCCTAAGGTTAGGATTTCTTGTTGTGTGTCTGTGCCGCGCCTCAGAACACAACCAAATGATGCTCACTACAGGGGCTGTAAGCCCATCAGATATTCCTTTTGCATCAACATTTTCAGGTCCTTTGCCTCTGTCTATACAAGAGCCAAATTCACCTGAAATTACTAGCCCTCCTATTGAGGAAGATATTACCAACCTGCCTATTGTCCCTACTGTACTGAACCTTGGGAATGGTCTCTGCCTAGTTGCTTATCTCATGGGTACCCATGACTTAGAACAAGTCATGTCGGTAGCCCTTGGGATAGCCTGTGAAGGAGCCATCCCTTGCCTTCAGCTGCAGTTCAGTCAGGCTAAATACTACAAATTAATTGTGGCCCCTCAATTTCCACAACATCTCCTCTCAGCGGCTGGCTCCGCTGAGCACTTACTATTGTCCTTTGTGCAGCCTGCCTTGGCCCACCATCAAATGGTGTTGGAGCTCCACGTCCAAGAAATCTCATCTCTACAAGCAGCAGTTACTCATCACCTGGACCAGTTTTCTGCCTATTAACAGTGGATTCATTCCCTGTTTTCCTTGGTATCTGACAATCAACGTAATTCTGTTACTTTCCAGACCTGTTTGGTCAATTCTATCATACAAATGCGCCAGTCCATCCCCAAATTTATGAGAGCATCTACACAAGTTCCACCAGCTAGAAAAACCCTGGCAAACTCAAGTAGATTCCACCTTAAACACTTATCTCACCAACTTCAAACAACTTTTGCAACAGCTCAATGCATTCAGCACGTATTCCTTCAAGCAGCTACAGCAGGTAGCAGACTTTGCTGTTAACAGCCTTAATGAACTCATTGTGGCGTTTGATCAAGAAAGAGCTGCCACCATTGCTGCTATAGCCAAACTCCAGAGTCAAGTGAATGAATTAGCTATGCCCAAACCAGATGTTCTGGCCTCTCCCCCTTCTGATGATTTGGCAGATTGAGAGAAAAGAACATGGGATGCTATTTGAGAGCATGTACAACTACTTGCAGTCAAGGACGTCCTGCTGAAGCTCCTCAACCTGACCCCCAAGTGCTTGAATTGACTGCTCAAGTTGCAGAGCTACAACAAGAACTTGCTGCCCTACGTGAAATGATGGCAACTGCTGCTAGTCCAGTTGGGGTTGTTGATGAAGATGGTTGCTGCCCTGGCTTACCAGGAGCTCCTCAAATCTAATGCGCTAGGGAACTAATTGCCCTAGCTAATGAGGTGGATCAATTGAAGCGGGACCATACTGAAATGGATAGAGACATACAAGAGATGAATGATGTGATCAACTCTGTGAATGATAGGTTCACCCCTTGCCTCTCAGTGGGGCCATCCCTTACCTCTCAACTGGCTGAGCTCTCCACAATAGTGGTCATCCAAGGGCAACGCTTAGATAATACTGCACAACAGACCACTCAAGCTTTTGATACGGGTGCTTGCGCTGTTGAGACCCTGACTACCCTTGAAGAGAGTGTTCAGCAGCTATGGGCTAGGTAGCCCCCCTCTGAATCCAAGGCAGAGTTTTCCCTGCGTATAAACATACTCAATAGCAACAATGGTGGCCCAACTCCCAAAGCACACTTCAAGCCTACCTTTAGGCAAGTCTTCAATCCCAAAACCTTGAATATTACAGCTTTCCTAACTATCTACAAAACTGCCATGAGACAAGCTTCAGACAAAGTTAAGAAAGAACATATTCTGACCTGTCTACATCCAACTTGCCAGGAGGTGGTGGTGCCTGAGCTGCCCTCCATTGGACGTGGGAAGATAAGAAGAAGCTTCTGATTGACAAGTTTGGTGGTGACCTTAGCCTGGAAGTAAAAAAGGACGCTTTTATGCATATTGCTTTCAAGCCTAAAGAGACACTAGCTGAGTTTGCAGAAGATTCTACATGGAAGGACAGCAACTGATAACAAGCAGACAGTTGACAGTCCATGAAGCCTACATGGCTTGCGCTCAAGCCCTCAAAGTTAACCAACTTCTGTGCCTTCACTTCAAAGCCCATAAGGCTATGCTTTCCTCCATGAAGAGCATATAGACATTGTTACAGGATATGCACCTTGCCCATTCTGGAGCAGTTGTTAGGGAAGGTTGAGCTACTTCTAAATCTGGTTCATCTTCCTGTGGTCCTTGCATTCTTACCATGAACTTGCAAAATCCTCCTCAATGCCAAGGTTGACACAACTGTGGTCAGATAGGTCATCATTCTTGACTCTGCACCAACCCACAGGTTGAAGGAGCTGATCCAAAAGAGCAGGCGGGAAAATACCAGTCAACCTAGAGGCAGAGACGCTCTTGGTTGAAAATTCTTCCCAGTCTCTTTCAATCCCTCCCTCTAAATCTGACGCCAAGCCTGATGATAATGAGGCTCCTCCTATCCTCCTCTTGTTTTACAATATCTCTGACAACTCTAACCTGGATGACTCTGATACTGACAATGCTGATGCATATGGGTACTCTGTTCTGGCTGTTCCTGAAACCATTACAGTCCCCTATAAATTACGCTCAGGAAAGACTACAACTACCACTAAGCCTTTGCCTGAAGCCAAAGAAATTGTTGTTTGCCCTTACCTCACTCAGGCTAAGAGGCCCCTTGTGCTAGTGGAGTTGTCAGAAGAAGCTGCCAAGGTTGCTGACGCTGTCTTCAAAAATGTATCTGTTTTGCTCCCTCTTCAAACTGTTTATAAGGAGTTCCCAGGATTAAGATGCATGATTGAGAAGTGGGATAAGGAACTAGCAGAGGCTCAAGATATATTGGCTGTCCTTCCACTCTTTGGTTGCATTACCACTCAAGTAAAGATATCCATTCAAAAAGTAAAGATCAAGGCCATTCTAGACACTGGCTTGCCAGTCAACGTTGTCTCCTCCAAGCTTGTGAAGAAACTCAAACTTGCCCCTGACCTTAATTATCACCAGCCATATGGCACAACTGGACTGTCTATGACCCGCGCCATAGGGGCTTACTCCGCTCTACCCATGCAGTTTGGCAAGCTTCTCCTAGCTGTGCCAGCAGTTGTCTTGGAAAATGAGATTTACAATCTCTTAGTTGGCACCCAGTTCCTTAGGGAGTATAATGGGATAATCAACTTAAAAGATGGTTACCTCTTTATTCTGGGATACAAAGTCCCTCTGATTTTTGAAGAGCCGGTCAAAGTTCCCGGGAAACGGCTCAAGACATGTGCCTTGGAATATCCCAATGGGGTTTTCAACCTCAAATATTGCACCCACTCTTCAAACATGAAATGTCCACCCATGGCTTTTCCTGCGTCTGAAGGGATCCCTCTCCTAGCCACATCTGCTGTCACCATCCCACCTGGCTCCCAGGCCATCCTAGACTCCCAGATATCATATGAACTACCTGAACAAAACTTCTTGGAGTTGTACTCTCCCCCCCTTGTTAGGATGAAACAAACCTTATCTCTGTCCTGGGATCCTAGATGTCTCCCATAAGGACCCTGTTCAATTGTTGGTAGCCAACCTGACTGCTCTCCCCATGACTGTGTCTAGGGGGCAGGTTGTTGGATATGGCAAGTTCTTGAGCGCTCCTGATGTCCTGTCTCTTCATCCCTTTGGCACATTCCAAGATTTTAACCTACCTGAGGATGAACCCCAAGCCTATCCTTTTTCACTGCTCAAGACTTTCCACAGCTGTCCCTGGTTCAACAGAAAGAGGTGCTAGACTTACTAGACCAATTTTCCAACATCTTTCCAAAGGAAAGTACCAACTATAGGTTAGCCAAAGGCGTTATCCATCAGATTGACACTGGTGACGCTCCTCCCTTCCGTGCTAAACCATATTGCCGCAGCTGTGTAGAGGACACCCAGGTATCTAAAGAGCTCAAACAACTGTTGGACGCTGGACTTCTGGCACCTTCCCAAAGTCCTTGAGAATCCCTGCTACTCATCTTAAAGAAGAAGGTTGGGGGTCATTGTATTGTGATGGACTATTGCCAATTGAACTTTTTTTCCCAAGAAGGACTTGTACTCCTTGCCGCGTATTGATGATGCTCTCCAACGTCTTGGAGGCTCTAATTTTTTCTCTGCAATGAATCTGGCATCTGGATACTGGCAAGTTGACCTATTGCCCAAGGATTGCCAAAAAGCCGTGCTCATTACCTCTGAAGGGCTTTTTAAGCCTACTTGCATGCCACAGGGACTCTGCAACGCCCTGGCCACCTTCCAAAGGGCCATGGACTCCATCCTCTGTGACTTGAAGTTGTTTCACGTCCTAGTATACTTGGATGATATAACGGTTTTCAGCGCTACCTTCACCAATCACCTGGCTAATCTCAAAGAGGTGTTCATAAAGATTTGAGAAGCTGGCCTTAAGCTAAAACCTCCCAAGTGCGCCTTCTTCAAAGAAAGTCTTGAATTCTTGGGCCATGAAGTAACCCAGACAGGGATTCACTCAATGACTAAGAAGGTTGAAGCCATTTACAAAATGCTTCCGCCCACTAATCAGCAAGAGGTACAAGTCTTTCTAGGGATGATGGGCTACTATAGACAGTTTATCCCTGACTTTACCAATACTAGCAAAAATTTAGTCCAGCTGTTACGTAATGTCTCTTTTAAATGGACCACCAGTCAGCAGCAAGCCTTTAAAACCCTTAAGCAAAAACTCAAAGAGGTGCCAATCCTAGTGTATCCTGACTATGATAAGGAGTTCATCCTGTACACCAACGCTAACAATCTTGCTATTGGAGCTATTCTGGACCAACTAGATGACAAGGGTGTAGACCATCCTGTGGCTTACACTTCCCGTGTGCTAAAAAGATGAGAATAACTATAGTGTCACAGAGAAGGAGTGCCTTGCCGTGTTGCATGCAGTCAAGCAGTTTTATCACTACGTATATGGTACCCACTTCACAGTTGTCACTGACCATGCTTTGCTTAAGTGGTTACAATAGCTTAAGGAGCCTGAAGGGCGCCTACCTAGATGGGCTCTACGTCTGCAAGAATACAACTTCACTGTGCTCCATTGCCCTGGGATTCAACATCAGAACGCTGATGGGCTATCCAGAATGCCCATTCTTGCTTTGCATCCTGCAGAGGCTGACCAGTTGTACAAACTAATTGAATACCCTTCTTCTTGGGAAAGCAAGACAGAAGAGGTACAACTGGCCTTATCCAAGCTATCCAAAGATACCCTCATACGCAACAATCAGCTCTTCAAGAAGGTACAAGACCAGTATCTTCCTTATGTACAATCCAGTCTTTGCCTTTTATTGGTGTTGCAAGCTCATAAAGAGACTGGGCATGGAGGCAATGCCAAGACCTTTGACTGGCTTCAAAAGAATTACTTTTGGGAGAAACTTTGCCTGCTGATCCCAGACGTCATAGCTAGCTGCCACAACTGCCAGCTGCAGAGGCCTTGAGCTGCTGCCCACAAGTTCAAATTAGTTCCCCCGCAACATGCCTTTCACACTGTCAGCATTGATGCAGTAGGGCCTCTCCCCTGCTCACATTCTGGATGTCGCTTTATTCTGATTGCAGTTGATCACTTCAGCAAGTGGATAGAGGCTTGCCCTACAAAAGACATCACAGCTAAGACAACTGCTGCCTTCCTGTTACAAGATGTTTTCTACCGCCATGGCTGTCCTCAAGTGTTGCTCTCAGATAATGGGACTAACTTTAATGCCAAGCTGGTAACCTCTGTTGTTGAAGCTTTGGGATCACACCAGCCTTCTCTTCCCCCTACAATCCTTCTACCAATGGGGCAGTTGAGCGTGCAAATTCAACACTATTCTCTATCATGAGGAAGCTCACCTACTCTGACGCTGCCAACTAGGACCTATAATTACCTGCCGCTCTCTTTGCATATTGCCTTAGCAAACATTGTGTCACTGGGTACTCCTCTTTTGATATGCTATATGGGCAAGAGGCTACTACCCCATCACTCTTGGGCCCCCCTGCTTACCTCTGATAAGTTCATGAATCCTGACAACCACATCAAGGATCTAGTTAACCGCATAATTGATATACAGGCCACTGCCTACACTTCTGTATACAAGACTAAGATGCTTGAGCTTTCTCCCAATAATGTTGAACACTCCCCCTTGCCTGAATTCAATGTCAGTGACCATGTACTTTACTACCAATACAGAGTAGGTGGTTGCGCACATAAGTTGGACTCTCTGTGGATTGGCCCTTTATAAGTGACCTTTAAACAAGGGTCCAAATACACTATAAAGCTCCTCCCCAGTGGCTGTCCTTTTGCTCAAGTGCACACAAAGTTCCTTTGTAAATACCACCCCCCTAAGGCTAATCTAGGGGAGGGCAATGTCGTGAATACCGCTATTCACCATGCTTCAATTTGGCCTTTGGTGGGCCATTTTGAAGACAAATCTCTTGCTTTTGCTTTTCCCTCTCAAAATGAGTTGATGACTGAATCAGGAAGTACAATTGTTTGGTTTCTTGATCCTGCAAAGCTCACTTGCCCCACTCATGCTGATGGCAAGTGATCCTACGTCCTGGTAGTGTTTTGTGGTATTCCTAACCACTATATATTCCATTTTGTATTCCCCAATAAAATCTAAGTTCTATTCACATTTTTATCTTTGTGTCTTCTGTACTTCTGCGCCTCTCTCTAGCCACAACTAGTAGATATTATTCTTCCAGGGCTGCAAGGTAAGCACATAGCCTTACCTGTCATCTAACCAAGACTTAGTACAAATCCAATCCTAAGGTTAGGATTTCTTGTTGTGTGTCTGTGCCGCGCCTCAGAACACAACAAGGCTGATTTGCTAGCAGCAGGGTGTGTCTGCCTTGAGAACCAGACAGTGCCATCTGATTGGCTGTTTCTGGATTCTGGCTTCCATTGGTGGCCCCATGGCTCACTTGTTCAATTCCAGATGCTAGTGTTGCTGTATTATTTGGGTTAGCAGCTGCCTGTGCGTGATGGACAAACAGGGCCATGCTTGAGGACGCAGGAGAAAGAACACACTCCTGGGTAGTGCTTGCAGAGGGGCCTGCAGGTTGGGAGTGGCCATAGAGGGAGGCTTCACTATTAGAAGACCCAGTATAGCCCTGCATAATTTTTTCAAGGCCAGGGAACAGCTTGTTGACTTGGTTGGTGTTGGAAGAAGACATAATAAAAATTTTATTATAACTTTAAACTCAAAAAGAGGAGTGTATATTTTAGTCAATTTTATTGTTATATATATTAATTTTGTGAATATTATGATCTAAATTTTAGCCGTCCTAAAATGGAATAGGGTGATTTTTGGGAATGCTTGTGATTCCTAAAAAAATCATCACAAATCCACTATAGATCCTTTAGCATCTTTTTTGAGACACCCATAAATTATATTTATTTCAAATTCTTTGCAATTATGATTTGAAGCTTGGTTATTGGATTTTATAATCCCGCAATTTCAGATTTGTTAATTTTTACATGATGTCTATGATTTGTTTGACATACAGAAAATCTCAAATTGTAAATAAGAATCCTGCATTTCTGATTCATGCATCCTGCATTTGTTTGCTGAGTTTTGTCTTTTGTTAGTTGAGTTATCTGCTCAAGAGATTTGAAGTTTGCCAATTTAAATAAATCAAAAAAAGTCAAATTAAATGGTTGATTTTATTAATTATTTTAATTCTCACTCAGCTGAGCTGCCCACAAAAGTGATTCAAAATTTGGACCAAAGACTCAACACTCCTGTGTTTTTACATTTAGGTTCTGAATTTACAGTACGTCAATGAGCCCCACCTTTTCAGAGATAAATACAGCTTTCTCCATGCCTACCAACTGGACATAGAGCCACCTATCACCCTCAAGCTGATGCCCGTGTCCACAACCAAGCTCCCCTTGGATCATACCAACAAGCTATTTGGGATAGTGTATATCACCTTCACTGGGGTGATTGACACCAGAATCCCAGCTGATGGCCTGTATTCTTGAGTGGGCAAATTGATGTCTTACCTAATTAAGTTATTATCAATCCTCTGGTGGGTTCTTCCCACTCCGCCTGTTCCAAGACAATAATGGGCCGGCTGCCCAAGGTTGGTTCCCTGAAAACTTGGCCACTTTTAGATTCTCAATTTTCATTCATATAGTAAAGTTTTCCACAGTTTCCCCACAATTTAGGTCACATCAAAGGACATAACCTGTTTGAAATTATGAAATATAATTCTGGTGGCCCAGTATGCACCAGGATATTCTGGATCTACTCTAGACTTGTGTGCCATGTGAGAAGAACACATCTAAGACCGCCCTAACAAAGTCAGTGTTGCCTATCAAGGTCATGAAACCCTTCAAAGAATGTGCCTCAACATTTTGAGGCCCCTACCTAAAGATAAGTTAGGAAAGAAATACATCATTACTGCCATTGATTACTTTGCATGCTGGCCTGTAGCTTGGGAGACAATTAACAACACTAAAACCATAACTTGGTTTATTAGAAAATAAATTGCGGCACATTTTGGTTTCTCCAAGTGACTCATCACCAACAGTGAGTCAGAACTTGTGGGTAATGTTATCAAAGAGTACTGTGTAAAGAATACCCTTGAAAAAATAGTTACCACACCATATCACTCACAAGCCAATGGGTGAGTAGAGCTCTTAAATGGCTTTCTGGACCAACTAATTGCTAAGCTGTTCCAGGAACATCCAAAAACTTCCTGGACAGAGCATCTCCTGACTGTGCTACTCATTCTGCAAGCCATGATCAATTTTAGCATAGGGTTTGGTTCTAGCGTGCTGGCCTTTGATACTACTGATGGCATGATAGGGGTGGATCAGAGAAATTTGAATTCAACTGTTCCAAAAAACCACCCATCACATCCACTTTCTCATTATCCCAGTAGCAGGACAAGGCCCATGAAATTAAACAAGAACAAATTAAGGGGCAAAAAGACGCCTGGAGGCATAATATGCTGTAGGTGATCCAATTTAAAACCTCAATCCCAACTCCACAAAGCTCAAAATCAATCACCTTGGGACTTTCAGGGTGTCCTCTGTCCACAATAATCACACTTACCAGTTTAAGACTCTAAAGGTAACACCAAGAAGCTCCATAACAACCAATTGTGCCCCTGTTGCGCTGTACCTGCTCAGAAAAGTTTCATACAAAACTTACCAGATCTCTCACAAATTCTGATCTTTGTGCCAGATAATAAAAATGAGGCAAGGGGGTGTTGCAACTGAGAGTATTCCCTTTTACAATAATGTATATCACAATAAACAGGGGGCTCTAAAAGAGTCACCTCATGACATGACTAACAGTATGAAACCGTCTGAGCACAAGGTCAAATTACATGCATTATCTCCTAATTAAGAGCGTTGCTAATTTGACACTCTTATCTCCTTCTCAATTTATTCCCAGCCAGAACATTATATAGAACACACCACTATGCCATCCCCTGGGCAATTGTGGCTCCCAAATATAGTATATCTGTCAGGAAGCCAGTCATAGGTAGAGGCATTGGTTGTCTTGGGACAGAGTACAGCCAGGCAAGTGGGTAATGCCCACCATAGGATGGGTGCTAACTTGATAATATAGGATACAGATTGCCCAAGCAAGGACTAGGGCCCTGAGTTGGGCACCATAGTGTCTACCATTCCCGTCAAAGTAATGTAGAGTACTCTAAACAGTTGAGTAGACATGACCTTGGTAGCGGTGGGGGGATCCATTGGGCAGTCAGGCCGTGGGGTTAAGGGCAGAGTCATGGGGACAAAGTATGCCAGTAGATAATTGTATTATCTTTGAACAACAAGGGTGCATCTCAATCCTCTTTCCTTTGTTTCCTATGTATTCAGTCTCTCTAGTTCTGGACAAGGGGTTGGCAATGAGAATGGTCTCAAAGTTGTACTCTGAGTAGGCGGGGTTTTGCTATGGTAGAAAACCAAATGGAAGGAATAGTACGTCCCCGTAAGACCCAAAATCAGCAAAGAACCGCCACCAAACTCTTAAGAGAAATTGACAACTTGAATGCTGTAATTGACAAAAAATGAGTCAAAGCTGGGGTTGCTCAAATAGCCCTGGAAAATCTGTACCTACCATATTTTTATCCAAACAATTATGACAAGAAAATCACACATTATATGTTGTTTGGTGATAGAAGCGCTTGACCCACTGGTTGCCAGAATTTTTTTGAATTATGATGTCATTGGCATAAATTCCAATGCAGGACCTTCAACTGCTGAAAATATTTGTACCAACCAATTGGAAGCCTTGGAATCCCCTCCCCCCATCCTGAACTACCTTAAGACTTTCCCCATTCTCCTATAGAAACTTGTTTCTAGATATCTTACTCACCTTGGGAATAAAAAAGAAAGTTAACCCCATGTTTGCGTATTTGGGCCTGTTGGCCCCTGTCTTCAAAAACTTTGCCAGGGCAATGGTTCAGTTGGCTTTGGACTCCTTTGCTGTCTCTTGGCCTACCTTTTACGTCACCTTGACTTTTTGTTACTATTCTAATTTTCCTCTGCAAATGATCTTCTTGACCTCAATTTTTACCTCCATTTTATGTTCCACAGGTTGCAGTTCCAAAAAGATCAAGCCCTCCTCTCAATTTGGCTTACTGTTACTAAAATAATTAACTCTGTGTTTATTATATCCACATAATTTTTCTTTGAACAGTGCAGCTCATCATCTAGCTCTAATAGGTTGGGCGGGTATTTGGTAAAATGCACAGGTCCAAAGGGGGCTCCAGGGGGACAGTATAGTGCCTGATGTGGGTCAGAAGTTTGGTCTCTGGAGAGGGTGGTTGCCTGATTGTCTAACTGGCTGGAGTTGAGATGAAAAATCACTAAGACTATATAAGGTAAGATTTGTTTGTCCAAAGGTTCACAAAATTTTATTATTAAAAATAACAATGAGGTCATCCCCATTCCACCAAGGTTCTTATACCAGGTAGTTTTGCTTTTTTGCTTTTTGCAGGGTTCAGGTCTTGGGACAGCTCACTGGCAGGGCTCGGTCCTTGGCTTCTGGTTTTGCAGGCGGCAGATCCTAGTTGTGCTTGCTCTGATGAACAGAAGTGGCAATGCTTTGTTCTGCCGCCACTGTTTACCACATCACCTGAGTAGTTCAATTGTACTACCCATTCTGGATGGAAGGCTGTAAGTTGCTGGTGGTCATTGGCAGAGTTGACAATAGGTTTTGTTTTAACCTCCTTAAGGCAAGCTACAACCTCTTCATAAGTCTGGGTCTTTGGCAGCACATGGTTAATAGCAATATGATGTTTATTTGGGGAATTGTCTTTAAGAGTCTGGCAGGTTTTGGAGTAATTTGACAACTCAGGTCTGCAACTTAGCAAGTTGGCGGGTTTCTGTCCATTTTGTGTGATTTGAGTAGCCTTTAGAGGGTCAGGGTTTGATTCCAGCGTCTCCAATGTTGATTCCAAACCTTCAGTCTTGACACTTGGCAGGTTGGCGGGTTTTTGTTCCTCCTGGTTGGGGCAAGATATCTCTGGTAGTCCAGGGTTTGGCCCAAATGACAGTCTGGATGGCTTCTGTCTATCCTGGTTGTAACAAGGCTTTTTCTGAGACCCAGGGTTTGATCCTCAGGTTTTCAATACAAGTATTGAAATGTCATTTATGAAAATATCATCTGTATTATTCTTAAAATAAACACATCTTATTTCTATTCTTGTCCTTTATACTTGGACTTTTATCTTCCCCAATCTAATACTGAACTATAATAGGTTCATTTGCAACAGCAGTCTGCCTAGAAGTTTTAGAAAAATTGACTAAAACTAATACTATAAATAAAAGTAAACTTGCCAAACTCCAACCAACACAAAAAGACACCAAATGGTGGGTCACTGCTCTGGCTGTGGCCCCAAAGATCCATCTTGACTACTATGTTCTTCCCCCAAATTCTGAAAGCCCTTCATTTGCCTTGTCTGGTAATTCATCAATACCATGCCATATCAAAATATAACAGAAATGGAGAAAGAACAAGAAGTCAGGTTTTGTTTCCCGCCTGAGTACACAATATTGCACGGCAACTGTGGTAAGTTTGACACCCTGGTGATTGACTCCCTTAAACTTGACTCCCTGGTAGTCAACACTATAGTAAAATGAGAATTCAGCTTTTGTCCTGATCAACAACTGGAAATTGACACTTTTTTAATTAACAGATCTTGATGCACTGAAAAATTTTAATATAAAAAATTAAACCTTACAGCTATGGTATACTGAAGTAACCTCAGAGAGCTTAAAAATGCAATAAAAAGTATATATTAAATAATATGAATAAGGAGAAATAAGCAATTATTTCTCATTTTACTATGTAATTTACACTCTTCAATAAAAATATTTTTTATTACCATAAAAATTAAAATTCCAATGAATCAAAAATAAACACAAACAAACAAAATAAAGTTATGCAAAATATGAAGAAATATTATTATTTATTTGATATAGTTCATATAAGCACAACTGTGAATATCATATGCTTTATTTGGAAATTAACAAGGATTAAGATATTTCACTTATTTTCAACTAGAAATATTCATCTCAAACTTAACATGCATACATAGAACAATCACTGCTAACTAATTAAATTAAAAAAAACTTAAAAATTAAAACTAAAAACTAAATGATCAAAGCTAATAAGTAAAAATTAAAGTTAAAAAGTTAAAAGTTAAAAGTAAAAATCATTTAACTGAGCAAGCAAGCAAGTTTATTCCTCATCATTATTTCCCCGTTTCATTTTGGCCCCTTCCAGGAGGGTAGTGGAAATAAGCTCAAGCTGCTGCTTAATCTCAGAGGCCTTTTATTTGTGCTTGGCCGCACCCTGGATGGCCTTAGTGAAGAGGGTACAGCGGGTGGTTGGCTTGGTGGGGGAGACAAGGTTAGAGAGATCCCGAAGCTTGGAGATTGTTTTCTCTTGCTTGTGCTGCAGGAGGGAGAAAAACTTATTGAATTTTGGGTGGAGCCCAAAGTTGGTCTTGAGGTGTTTGTGATAAGCCTCTAGCGCTGAGGTGGTCTTGAGCTCACCATTCACTGCCGCCCGGTACACATTCCAGCTGGCCTTGGCACGGGCCTTGCCTCTGCGTGACAACCTTCCCAATCCACTGGGGCTCAAAGTACTCAAGAAAAGGCTTGAACTCTGGGTGCTTAACTATGTAGGGATCCTTTGAGAGCACCTCAAACCCCTGCGCAGTATGCTCTGGCTTTAGAAAGCCAAGGCACTAAATTGTGCCAGCACAAATCTGCAGGTGTCTGAAGTATCCCTCCGGCTCAACCTACTAAGCTTGGCGTGGGCCTGCACGTTACAAGCAACTGCTTGGCGGAAGTGGAAGTGGCACCCCTGCACCTCCCTGCTGAACAGCTGCTCTAATGCATTGAACTGAGCAGGCTCAAAGTCCATAATGCACACGCAAGGCCCAAGAGCTCTTAGCCTTGCCTTTTCCTCTGAGTCCAGGGTGGCCTGGTCCTTGTCAGAGGCAGGTGGGTTGGCGCGGGTGTGAGGGGGAGTCTTCTTGGATTTGTCATTGTTGGCAGGAGGAAGAAGGGCAATTTCTTGGCAGAGGATGGAGAATGCAAGGGTATAGATGGCCTTGGTGGCCCCAGGAAGAAGAAAGAACACAAGTGGAATCACCCAGATGTCAATCTGGGCATGGACCATCCAGAGCTGCTTGAACTTCTGGGGGCAAGTGGCAAAGGTACCATCAACTAGCTAGGTTGATGCCCTTTTCAACTCCATCAGGTTCTGCTGAGTTGAGTAGCAGATTATGTGGTCCTTGGCAGCAGGCCCATTGTCATGGAGTAAAAAGCGCTCCCCACTCGGAAGCTGCTTAAGCTCATGAGTGAGTGTGAGCTCTGAGAGGACGTCCAAAGCCTTGGGGGGAGGGGGATTGTCAGCAATATGCTTATTGCTGATGAATTTGAACAACTGCTCCTGTGTTGGTACCAACTTAAGATTGTTAGTTTGAGATGTTGCAAAGCCTTTATGGCCAGATCAGAAGCCCAGAGATGAGAGGATGTGGGTATTACTTGAACAACGTACCATTTTAACATCCTAGTGATTAGATGATTGGGGGGCTTGCAAGTGTGCTCCCCCTTCTCCGCTGGTACTTGCTCCCAGCCCTTGGTGTTTAGACGGGCCCTGCAAGTCTTATCCTAGTAGACAAAGTGCTTGCTCTTGGTCTGCTGCTTTTGGTAGTTGTAATTAAAGATGTAATTGTCAGCAACATTACCAGGGCCGCCCTTTACGGACATGATTGGGAAGTAACAGGGGAAGCACTTGGGAACTTTAAACTCTCTGTCCACATTGCAGATGTTGTGGATGGCCAGTGGATCCCAAGCCACATGATCAGAAGCTTTAAACTTCTTGGAGTAATCCTCCGGTTCATCTTGGGGTCAGATGAGGAAGGAGGGGAAGAGCCATTGGGAGGAAAAGGATTCTTCAAGGCCTGCTTGGATGCCTCCTTTTTCTTACCAGAAGAAGAATTGGGCTCCTTGGCAGCCTTTACTTTCTTGGTATGCCGCTCCTTGGTGGGCTCAGAGTCAGACTCTGAGTGGTAAAAGGAGTGGTTGGTAAGATCACCATCAGATTTATTGGGGGAGGAATTTTGGGGGGAAGGTGAAGGGGATGTAGAGGATGAGGGTGGATGGGGGAGGAGTAGGAGGAGATGGGGTTGGAGACTTTGCCTTTGCAGGCTTCTTGGCACGCTTGGGAGGGGAGGCAGTTTCTTTGGAGCCCTTGGAGGCTTGGCGCTTGGGCTGTTGGCTGTTCTTGTTTGATTTTGTCTAAAGAAGAGTTTAGCATTGTAAATAATAGAAGTAATAAGGATATTAAACACAGAGGTAAAACAAAGCAAAAGTTAAATGAAAAGTATACAAATAAAGTTTTATTTATCAAGAAAAAAACATAAAAAAGTAAATAGAAGCAAAATAGAAACTAGAAGTATAGATATAAAGGTTAAAACAGAAAATAAGTGAATTTATTATGAAGCATCAAAGATGTCAGGTTCAGCATAACATCTTAGTGTTAAATCAATATAAAAGTTTAATTATAAATCAGAAAAATATATGAAAACTATATGGAGAGCAGCAGAAAAAGTAGTAGATTATAATAGCAAAAAAAATAATTATGTGGAAATTTTTTATTGAGAGTTGAAAATTCAAAACATAGTAAAGTGTTGAGTTTGGCACTAATGATCAGCCAGAAAAAGCTGAATTCTCACTGTTGAGTATGCTGGAGTCAAGCAGAAACATCAAATTTACTATGTTTTTACATATAAAACTTGCTTAAATTTAAACTGGGTTTGAAAGTTAACCCAAAAGCAAGGCAGTTTTGTATGCTCAAAAATTAAAAAATACAACATAAGTTAAAAAAGTAAATAAATGGGAATGTGTTTATTAGTGTTTAAGTTATGCTGGGAGGAGCTGGGAGTGAATTATTTACCATAGTGTTGGTTAAAATCTTAAGAAGCTCTATGTACTAATCCCCAAGTTAAAGTGTCAAGTGGGTGAGTGTTGAGTGGCACTCATAGTGTGTCACATATTAATTTAGCCTTAATTCTGAGCCTTTGATTAGTTAAATCCAAAACCAATTGGGTGGCAAGTGGATAGAGTCAAACAGAGGGTGCCAGGAATTTATACTGACTTTGTTCTACCTTGGATACCTTGGCGGCCTGCTAAGCCATCTATTGGAGAAGCTTCCAATATCACTAGCAGGCTTAATTGATCTGAGAAGCCTACATGAAGTAGATTAGGATCACTTATTACAAGAACAACCAGGAATACAATAGACCCCAATTATGACTGGCTCCTGATTGGCTTAAGTTATTCCAGAATACTCTACCAAACTGCCGGGTTAGATATTATGGGTTTCTTTGAGGAATTGAAAGGAACATGCCCAATTTGCACTAGCAAACCGCCAGTGACATTGCAAATCAATGCAAGAAAGGTTGCCTAGCAACAAAGTGTCATGCACTAAAAATAGAGTCATAAATTAGCGCCGCCACTGCTGGCACGCTAATAGATTATGTATCACTCTATTGCAATTAGTAACCAGCACAGGGTACTATGATATGTGATCCCATGCCATTGCATGGATGCCTAACTATGGTGGTTGATGATGGCAGTCTGGGGGTGAAAAGACTACCAAGCAAGAGTTAGATGCCCAGATGATCTGATTCTGGCAAGAGAGCGCTGGCTCTATAAAAGCCCTTCCATTGGACTAATGGAAGGCAGACAATTTACCAATATACTACTGTAGAACCTTTTCAAAGTAGAAGAAGATATCTGAGTTCAAAGACCATCATCAGTACTCAAAGAACTAGCAAGTTGCCTGTGTAGAAAGCTGCTTGAAGTTGCCTCCCTTGGACTTCACTAGCTGTCGCCTTGCCAAGGAAATACCAGACACCGCAAGTAATGCTTGTTGCCATACAAGCATCTATCAACCCAATGACCCAGATATCCCAAATACTCAATAAAGCAAATTGTAATCAGACCGCCAGGTCTGAGAGCAGAACCAAAAGTTCTGATAGTGGGGGAGTCAAGTTTCTGTTTTTTTAAATTACATATGAAATCTCTTAATAAATTGGGCTTAATTTATGTGGCACCACTTAATCCACAAACCCGGGAATGACATAATGTAAAACAAGTGGGATATTTGATTGATTTATATACCACTAAATCCAGTATAGTGGTGCTTGGGAGCCTAATTGACAACTATGGACACTAATAATAAGAATATAATAGTAAATAACAAATTTTATATAAGCGCATATGTGTTTTATTAATAAAATTAAAATTTGGCTTAAAAAGTGTCAAACTGGTCACTTTTTTGTTTTAGAGTGTGGAACACAGGTTTTTTATTTCTATTTTATAAATTTACTTATAAATTGCTCCTTAAATTGGTATTTTAGCTAACCAAATTATTAAACAAAGTCAAATTCAAGTGAATTTAAACTTGGTTTTTGGTTTTGAACCCCTAAATTACTAGTAAAAATTAGCTTAAAATCAGTTAAGCCAAAAATACTAATAGATTCACATATGCAGCACTTGACTACCTGGTACTTGACAAAGTGTCAAGTACCAGGGAGTTGATTACCAGGGAGTCAAACTTACCACAGTTGCCATGTCAAATAGGTAGTGCTCCTAATTAGAAGATAGTGCCCGCCATTTGACATTGCCATCAGATTGATACATGCCATTAGACATGTCACAAGGTGACTCATTAAGCGCCCCCTGTGTATTGTGAGATGTGTTGAAAGGCAAGGGTGGAATCTTGGTTGCAAGACAGGAATGAACAAATCAGAATGAGAACATAATTTATCCATAGTCTCTTCTGGAAGGGCATGAGTCTCAACTTGCGGCAAATCAAACAAGTCATTGGGCCCAGTTAACGTCCCCTGCTTGATAACTTGCCTGAGCCACCCAAAGACCTCATCAATTATTTTCATGAATGGGGAATAAGCAGAGAGGAATAATAGGTGTAAAGGCGCTGTAGTCAATTGCTGCAAGCCAATTTTCATGCCTGTCTCAATAATAGGAAGTTTATCAAGAATATCAACCACCTTGTGGAGCATATTAATGTCCAACATAATAAACTTGATAAAACCCAAGCTAGTAAGCCTGAGGTGCTCCCAAATCAGCCAGAGAAATAAAATGAAGGTCCCAAATTGTGGGAACACTTTATTATCTGGTACAACCCACTGCCAAGGGTGTAAGAGAGGGGAGCTAAAATAACTAAGTCTGGCTCCCATCCTGGGGAAAAGATCCACCAGGATACCACCCAGTGTAACACTGGAATGGCTGCTTGTAGGAGCTTCCAGAGGGAGAATGTAAGGAATAACTGGGGAATGTAATAATCCAGGCTCATCAGAGCCAGGCTGCCAAGCAGCCAAGTGATGCGCCTGGGAGCAGGAGCAGGGGGACAACTTTGCCTTAGTGGTAGAGAACTTGGGCTCCAAGGGAGAAGACACCTTGGCAAGAAAGCCTTCTGGGGAAACTGCAAGTTCAGAACTGGGGGAAAGAAGCTCAAGATCATCAATGATGACACTCTTGACCAGCTTTCCCCCTGTAGCAACCAGCCCATGGGCGCAATCAGCAAGATCCCCAAGAAAGAGCAGAAGGTGAGAGGGATCTTCCCTCACTGTCAAAACCGCAGGCTCAATCCGCCAGCAAGGTTCCAAACAAGCAGGGTTATGACCTGCAATCCAATTACCCAGCCACTTGAAGCCAGACTAGGAAGTCAACTTGAATTACCAAATCCAACAACATGAACAGATGATAATCCCCTATGGTGGATACATTGTTTTGGTGCTTGACTTATTACCAGGATTAAGCCACCCCCTTCTTCCATTCAACCGTGTGATCAACAATCATGTTCCTGCTATCCATTAATTCACTATGACTATATAATTGCTATCTCTCAATAAAGATTATTATCTAGCTTCTAAATATTTTCCCCTTGTAAATCTTCTAAAACAGCATAGTTACAACATTGGTAACACAGGTAGGTTCTCAATCCTACCTTATCTTGAAAAATTCTGCCTTTTGCCCGCATGTGCCGCGGCCAACAAATCCTTGACAGAATATATCTGGCCTCCTGTCTGACTGGACCCTGTACACTCCTGGTGCCGAGATACCCAATGATTTTGTCCTGTACTAGAACACAGTGATTCCACTACCTGCCTTCAATGCCATGTCAACACAAGGGTTCTTCCAGGCTCCCTCCTCCATTCTGCAACCAACCAACAAAAGCGCCATGCCTGCCTACGTAGCTAAAAGCCTGCAAAGTGCTGCCTTGGAACCTTTTTCTGGGGCCAACAACAAAAACGCTGCTGCATGGATCCAGTCTGCCCAGAGCAAGCTGGCCCAGATGGATTTCCCACAGAAAGTTTGGATTGCTAAAATCTTCATCCGCCTGACCCATGACGCTGGCACCTGGTGCAACAAGTGGCACAAGGAACACACCAACAAGAACTGGGATACCTTCAAGCAAGATCTCCTGTCAAGATTTGTGCTCAAGGATACAGTGCTTATGATAATAACCAAGTGAAGAACCTTACCCATACAGGCATCATGAAGGAACTCACCCGCGCCTACAAGGAACTCCAACTTTGTGCACCCTCTGACATAGCCTTTGACACCCCAGCCAAAAACCTCATGTACTACAACACTCTTAAGTTGCATGTAATGAGACACATGAATCTGGACCAGGTGATCAACCTGAAAATCCTGTATTGAAAAGCAGAGAAAGCAGAACAAACCTCCAACGCCCTTCATAAGGCACAAACTGGAAAACAAGAAAGACCCAAGGATTCCCACACAGGCGGGCGCTCCACTTGACCATCCCCTGGAGGCAACAGGAATATCACCAACCAAAAACCCACAGGTTCAAATGGACATGGAAGTGGTAAAAATGGCCAGTCAAACTGTACCCATTTCAGTGTCACCACCACGCAAGGCAACCAAGATGAGGGAAAAGCCCGGGGAGAGCACTAAGCAAGCCAAGCTCTCCCCATGCAACTCCTGACTTGCCCAATGATGAGTACCAACCCAAGGACGTGGACCAATGCCCAATGATCCAAGTGCCCTCGGAGGACCAGGTACTGTACACCATTGCCAGACATCCCAATAAACTGATGTCCTATCCTTTCTGTTTTTTCAGTTACACAGGCTCAGCACTCCTGGATTTGGGTGTGGATTGAACCCTAGTCAACAGCAGCTTTGTGGATAAGTTCAAGCTGGCCACTAATCCTTTGTGGATTAAAAATGTGGTCCTGGCTGACAAACATCACATTGCTGTGACAAAGGAAACTACCCCCTTCTTTGTCATACTTGAGAACCTTCACTCCACCACTCAAGGTCCCATCATTGACTTTCCTAAGTTTGATATTGTACTCAGACTAGACTGGTTACAAAAGAACAACCCTCACGTAGACTGGGCAACCTCAGTGTTGACCATCAAGCGTGAAGGTGTCAACCACCAGATCTACCCTGACTCCATTACCAACTTCTACACAACTATGTCATTGTGCGCATCACAGAGACCCAGGACAAGAAGAAAAACCTGAAGGTAATTGATTGGGACTCCTGCCAGTACAAGATCATATATTTCAAAGATCACCAGGATATCTCCACGCCTCAGGACCGCAAAATTGTGGCCCACCATCCAGAAATCTTCAAGGAAGCGCTGCCTGGGCTGCTTCTGAGAAGCATATTCAACACTCCATCCAACTCAAAGGGGCTGTACCCAAGGCGCGCCCCATCTACAGGCTGACCCCAAATGAAGACAACACCTTACGCGCCTACCTCAAGGAGGCATAAGAAAAAGGACTCATCTGCCCCTCACAGTCTCTCTTTGGGGCCGCCATATTCTTTGTGGCCAAGAAGGAAGGTACCTTACGTCTGGTCACAGACTACTGAGCCCTAAAAAAAGTCACCATCAAGAATTTTTATCCACTACCACTGATTGACAATCTCTTTGACGCCTTGGGAGGAGCCACAGTCTTCTCCAAGATTGATCTGACTGCAGGCTACAACCAGATTTACATCAAGGAGGAAGACATACCAAAAAACAGCCTTCCACACTAAATATGGCTCATACAAATGTGTGGTACTCAACTTTGGCATGACAAACACCCTGTCTACCTTTTTGACCTTCATGGACAAAGTATTTGCACCACGCATAGGCAACCATGCCCTAATCTGCCTGGACAAATTATTGTCTACAGCCCCTTGGCGGAACAGCACCACAAAGACCTAGAGTCAGTCTTTGCTACCTTGGCACAACACAAACTGTTGGCCAAGCCCTCCAAGTGCCAGTTCTTTTGTGAGCAACTACCCTTCCTGGGACACATAGTCTCAAAGGACAGCATCAAACCCAACAGTCAAAAGATACAGGCCATCTGCAAGATGCCACCACCCAAGTATAAGTTGGAACTCTGCACCTTCTTGGGAATGGTGGCCTATGTACAATGCTTCATACCTGACTGTGGCGTCTTGACTGCCCCCTTATCCATCATAACAGGCGCCAAGTCCAAGTTTGTGTGGACCCCCTAATGCGACCTCTGTTTTAGACGCCTCAAGGAGAAACTCACAACAGCTCTCATCCTACAATACCCCAAACATGATGGGGAGTACCAAATGGAAATCAACGCCTCAGATGCATCCATTGGGGGAGTACTATGAGTCAGAAATAGTGACGGTGACTTCCTGCCTGTAGCCTACAAATTGCAAAAATTGACAGATGGTAAGTGTTGATACCCTATCCATGACAAAGAACTGCTGGCTATTGTGCACTGCCTAGTCAAATGGTGTTGTTACCTGGAACGCCAGGAAGAATTCACAGCGTTAACCAATCACAAGTCACTCATCTATTTCAAAACTCAAGCAAATCTGTTGCGCCGCCAAGTGCAGTGGATGGAACTATTGGAGAGATTTAACATGCTCATCCAGTACAAGCCTGGGGCCGAGCTTGCCATGGCAGACACTCTGTCCTGCCTGTATGTCCGTGCTTTAAGAGGAGAGAACGGCTCAGCCTGGACTGGCCTCTCTTAGTGCTACAAACAAAGGACAAAGGGTTCCCCCCTGGCACCACCAACATAACAAAAGAACAGTCATCAATAATGAACACCTCTTTACTGACGTATACGGGACTATTCACAGAAAAATGACTGACAGCACAACCATTCCCTACATCTCCACACATCAGAAAGTTGACACCATCCTATGCTATCACAGAGACCTTGGACATACCAAGAGCCAAAACCTATATGAGTTCCCAAAACAAAAACCTGATGGCCAACCTTATACCGCAATGTCCAGGAAGTTCTAGACCAATGTGAGGTGTGCAAAAAGTTTTCCAAAAGAAAAACCCCGCCAAAGTCAGTACTTCCAATTTGCATGCAGCTACCTTTTAAATTATGGGCTCTTGACATCATTGGTTCCATTCCAGGAAAACACAATGACAAGAAATACATCATCACTGCCATTGACTTCACAACAAGATGGCCAATAGCCCAAGCAGTGAAGGCACACACCGGCAATGACGTTCAACAATTAATTGGCAAAGAGATAATCAGCAAGTTCTGAAATCCAGAACTCCTGATAAACAATGGAGGCAAAGAATTGACCTCTGAAGACACCAATGTATACCTCACCAAAAATGGGTTCAAGCACACTGTGACAACACCACACCATCCACAGACCAATGGACACATAGAGCGGCTTAACAGTAGCCTTGTGAAGCCTTATCCAAACTCACCGCCGGGAGACCTTAAGGCTGGTATAAGAAGCTACCAACTGCACTACTTGTGTGTCAAACCCAAGTAAACAGATCCACAGGGAAAAGCCAATTTGAACTGGTATACAGCACACAGCCAAATATCATTTGAGCATTGACAGGACCTAAACTGGAAATTCCAAGTGAAGTCCTCCACACTCAGACCCTCAAGTAATGGAGGCTAAGAGCAAGCAAACAGCCAAAGTGAATGATCATCTGCAAAAGAGATTTATCCCTATCCACAATAGACATGAAGTTGGGGACAAAGTATGGGTCATAAATGTTGATAAGAGCACGTTACAACCTGAAAAAGTAAGGCCAGCAATCATTCTGAAGGTAAACAACAATAACACTTACCTTGTGCAGGGGCTTGGAAAACATAAGCAAGACAAGACCCTACACCATGATTGCCTACAACCATGCAAAGCAAGACAGAAACAACAAGAAACCACTCTGCCTGCCACAGAACAGCAATTAGTTCAATATAGCATCCAGGCTCCTGACAACCTGCCCCCAGAGGAGGCCAACCTTCAGTTGGGGGGTGTCAAAACCACAGGCTTGACCCGCCAGCAAGGTTCCAACCAAGTAGGTTTGTGACCCGCAATCCAATTATCCGGTCACTTGAAGCCAGACTAGGAAGTCAACTCAAATTACCAAATCCAAAAACATGAACAGATGATGATCCTTTATGGTGGATACCTTGTTTTGGCGCTTGACTCATTACCAGTATCAAGCCACCCCCTTTTATCCAGCCATGTGATCACCAATCATGTTCCTGTTATCCTTGATTCACATGAATTATATAATAACTATCTCACAATAAAGATTTTTATCCATCTTCTAAATATTTTTCCCTGTGTAACTCTGCTAAAACAGCACAGTTACAACACTTCTTAATGCCTACAACCTTGAACTTCAGAGTTTCATGCTCTACCAATTGAGCTAGCTGGGCTACATTTAGGATCTCCTGGTCCGGCTCCTTCCCAGAGAGTTCACACTTCTAGCCATATAGTACATCTGGGATGCAGCCCAGAAACTTCTGGCCTAACTGTCTTTCAATAAAAGCCTGTCATTTAATTCACTGTTCTTGCTGCAAACGTCATTCTTTCAACAACTATCATGAAGATCAAAATACAATCCTCTTCTGAGTGCCATCTTATCCATACTTCTTTATACACCTCCCATTATATTAGAGAAAGACCCCCATGTTGGGATCTTGTGGGGTTCCTGTCCACCAGTCCCCAAGTGTGTACTGGATTGTAGCCAGGGACCGGCTGGAAGGGGTTGTCATTCTCTAGCAAGGGAAAATGTATCTCAGAAATATATATAGGGGTCAAAATGGGCTTTTATTCACTCTCAGAAGGAAGATCCCCTTAGAAACCTTCTGGTATATGGCCCAGGGGGTCAAGGAAACAATATGGATTTGCTAATACTTGGAGTCCTCCAAAAATATCTTGGACTTCTTGTACTTGGTCTTGGACTTGGCACCTTAGTCTTGGACTTCTGCACCTTAGTCTTGGACGTCTGCTCCTTAGACTTGGACTCCAGCGCTGCGCTTAGAATCCAGCTTCTTATTCTTGAGCTTCTGCTTCGTTAACTTTGGTTGTATCAGTCCAACATAAGCTCCTTCTGGTGATCAAAAGGCTTCCAAAGCCTCTTGGCAGAAACCTAGAAGACCTGGGAAAGACCTCCAAAAGCCTTTCAAGAGACCTTGAAAAGACCTTTAAAAGACCCAGAAACTTTCCAGCCAGCCTCCTTCTTATATTGTCCTTTTCCCAACAGTTCTGCCTTCAAAATGGCTTTCTTCATAAGCTTAAACCATTTCTGCTCACTTTTTCCTATAATAACTTAAGCTTACATACTTACTTTCTCAAAAGCTTAAAGTATTAATTCACTATTTCCTTGCTTATAATTTAAGCTTTTGGCTTCAAACCAATCATTTTTATCAGGAATCCTGCCAGAACGCAACCAATGAATGCAAAGCGCATAAATAGAACATTCCTGAAGTTCCACCAGGATCCAACTAAAAAATAATTTCCACAGCTCAAATCGCTCAAATCAACAACTCTTTGCGCACCAAAACGTTAACCAGTCCATTATTCCGGCCTCATTTCTCCCTGCATTCAACCTAAACCCATTTAAATAGTAGAATACTATTAAAATTGTTCTTTCTGAACCTCTTCAACCTTTTTCCATATATTTAAAAATCTTTTAAAATCCAAGGAAAACATCTCACCAAAACAACTTTGTATCCCGCTCTCATAGTAACATACCTTTTTCTATCCTAGGAACTTAATAAATAAATAAATACCTTACCCACACTTCTATCCATATTCCTTCTTGATTTTAACTAAACCAAGGCAAAACATTCCACATCTCCCACTTTGGCAAATCAATCTGGCAAAATCTTGTCTCATTTCTCCAGACCACCAGTTCTTCACCATCATCTTTGGATCCTTCAGCCAGCTCATATTCCAGCTCTTCAGCTTAACCAGCAATCAGTCCATTAACTTCATCAGTCCTCTGGCTACTCCTGAAACACAATCTTCTGGTCCTTTGGTCAATATGCATCATGATCAGCTAGTTCTGCATCATAGTCTTCTGGTCCTTCAGCTTATCCTCAACCAGTCCATTAACAAATCCTCACTAGGAACCTCCTTAGTTCCCTCTGCATACTGAACAACATTGGTTCCCACAATTCAGTATATATCAACAGTCTGTCAACTAGCCTTCACAGTGATCAAACAGTCTCTCTTGGTAGTCTTCTCTGTTAATTCCGTGAACCACCTTGGTTCTTTATCTCAGTCTCTATTACCAGAACTTGTAGACCCAGGCATGAGTCTACATTGAACTGGCGTTTGACTGGGCCCTTGCAAGTGGCACTTTACTTAGGCCATTCAACCATAGATCAATGTCTATTGTTGTCTTTACTCACCCAGGTGATTAAGTCTGAGCTTTCAGTTGCAGAGTAATCAGCTCTACTTCCCAGAGGCCTGATCACACCAAGTTCTGCATCTTACTTCCCCAAGCAAACCGCCTTGGTGACACCTCTGAGAAAATCTATGCCCTCCAATGCTCACTTTGTGTTCCCCCAAAGCTCCCATAAGGGCATAAACAAGGACACCCTACCAGTCCGTTAGGTAGGATGCTTTCTCACAGACTTCCTGTAAGCATATCAGGGTACATAAAGCCCTCAAAGCTCTTCCCCTCCCTGGCAGCCTGCATTACCTGCCAGGGTTCCAAAACCTACTCCCCCAGACAGAAAAAAGTTCCCTGCTTTCTATTTCAGTCTTCCCCCTTCTGCAGCCACAGTTCCCTGCGAGGTGAAGCACTATAGCCCAAAGCATACAATATCTTCTGCTGGGTGGAGGCAACATCTGCCTCTGGTAGCCCTATGTTACCTACCAGCCAGGCCTTACTTACCCTAGTAGCCCTATGTTACCTACTAGGCTCACCTCACTTACCCTAGTAGTCATATGTTACCTACTAGGCTCACCTTACTTACCCCTAGTATTCCTATGTTACCTACTAGGATCCTACCTGAAACAAACAACCAAACTTTTTCTTGGCCAACATTAGCCCCTCCTGCAAACCACCAAACATGTGGACCATCACAGGCTCTTATCCTGCAATACCCCAAACTTGACAGGGAATACCAAATAGAAATTGAGGCCTCAGACACATTCATTGGGGGAGTACTACAAATCAAAAATAATGATGGTGACTTCCTGCCTGTAGCTTATGAATCACAAAAGTTGACAGATGGTAAGTGTTAATACCCTATCCACAACAAGGAACTGCTGGCAATTGTACACTGCCTAGTCATATGGCATTGCTATCTAGAACAACAGAAAGAATTCACAGCATTGACTGACCACAAGTTGCTCATATACTTCAAAAGCCAAGCAAATCTGTTCCGCTGCCAAGCCCGCTGGATAGAGCTCTTGGAGAATTTCAATATGCTCATACAGTACAAACCAAGTCCAGAACTTGCCATGGCAGACGCCCTCTCATGCCTGTATGTCTGTGCCACTAGAGGGAAAAATGAGCTTGACCCAGACTGGCCTCTCTTGGTGCTACAAACAAAAGACAAGGGTTTCCCTCCTGGAACAACTGACATAACAAAAGAAACAGTCATCAAAAACAAACACCTATTCACTGACGTATACAGGACCCTACACAGAAAAATGTCTGACAGCAACCAATCCCTATACTCCCATGCACCAGCAGGTAGATACCATCCTACGCTATCACAGAGACCTTGGACACACCAAGAGTCAAAACCTATACAAGTTCCTTAAGCACAAGGCCTTGTGGCCAACTTTATATTGCAACGTGAAAGAAGTCCTAGACCAGTGTGAGGTATGCAAAAAGTTGCCAAAAGAAAAACCCCTCCAAAGTCAGTACTTCCCATCTGCACACAACTACCCTTCAAAGTATGGGCCCTTGACATTATTGGCTCCATGCCAGGTAAACACAATGATAAGAAATACAGCATAGCTTCCATAGACTTTGCTACAAGATGGCCAGTAGCCCAAGCAGTGAGGGCGCACACTGGCAATGCTGTACAACAATTTATTGGCAAAGAGATAATCAGCAAGTTCTGAAATCCAGAACTTCTGATAAACAATGGAGGAAAATAATTGAACTATGAAGACACCAATGTATACCCACCAAAAATGGGTTCAAGCACACTGTAACAACGCCATACCACCCACAGGCCAATGGACGTGTAGAGCGGCTTAATGGCAGCCTCCTGCAAGCCTTAGCCAAGCTCACCGCCAGGAGACCTGAAGATTGGTACAAGAAGCTACTAACTTCACTACTTGTGTGCCAAACCTTATTGAACAGATCCACCGTAAAGAGCCCATTTGAGTTGATATAAGTCACATAGCCAAATATCATTCAAGCATTGACAGGACCCAAACTGGAAATCTCAAGTAAAGTCCCCCTTGCCCAGACCCTCAAGTAATAGAGGCCAACAGCAAACAAACAGAAAAGGAAAATAAACGTCTGCAAAAAACCTTTGTCCCCATCTAAGATAGACATGAAATTGGGGACAAAGTTTGGGTCATGAACATTGATAAAAGCAAACTACAACCCAAGAAAGTAGGGCCAGCAATAATTCTGAAGGTAAACAACAATAACACTTATCTTGTGCAAGGACTTGGGAAACACAAGCAAGACAAGACCCTACACCATGATTGCTTGAGACCCTGCAAAGAAAGACAAAAACAGCAAGAAACTGCCCTGCCCGCCACAGAACAACAATTAGTCCAGTACAGCGCCTGGGCTCCTGACAACCTACCCCCAGAGGAGGCCAACCTTCAGTGGAGGGGGTGTCGAAACTGCAGGCTTGACCCACCAGCAAGGTTCCAAACAAGCAGGTTTGTGACCTGCAATCCAATTACCCGGCCTCTCAAAGCCAAAATAGGAAGTCAACTCAAATTACCAAATCCAACAATATGAACAGGTGATGATCCCCTACACTGGATACTTTGTTTTGCCACTTGACTCATTACCAGGATCAAGCCACCCCCTTCTTCCATCCAACTGTGTGATCAACAATCATGTTCCTGGTATCCATTAATTCACTATGACTATATAATTACTATCTCACAATAAAGATTATTATCTAGCCTCTAAATATTTTTTCCCTTGTAACTCTTCGAAAACAGCACAGTTACAACATCACATAGGAGGAAGACAAAGACAAGCGGCTCTAAAGATCTGGAGTGGCAGACCAGATCATCAGTAGAACTGGTTCCAGGGTAAACACCACAAATTTCACAAAGAAAAAATCATTGTATTGGGACCAATATAATATTTGTGAGGCTATCACACAGATGGAAGAGAAAATTTGAGGCCTGAGATGGAGAGAACTTCTGGAACAAGTTTGAAGTGGCAGGTGCAAATCAGGAAGCTTCTTGACATTGTGTAGAAGAATTAGGACAAGGGCAAAGCAAAAGCAAAACAATTTCAAAATTAAAGTAAGAAAAAATATATAATTTAATACTAATTTTTAAAGATCAAATCTGGTTTTGAAAGAAACAAAGGTAAGGATCTTCCCTATCACTAACACTAACACTAACTCTAGGGTCTTCAAAAGAGATGCTGTAAATCAAAGGGCAACATATAAGGTAACATAAGTCTAACACTTTTACTAACAACTAATAAGAAATAAAGGTGCAACAAAAGGACCCAAAATTTATAAAGCTGGCATTTTGAAAAGTTTAAACTTTTATTGAATAAGAATGAGAAAGCAGGGGACCAGAAGTCCCCTGTCATGATTTAAGATACAAGGTTTAGATTTGGAGGTCACTTGGCCTCAGTTTGACATTTGATTGGACAGGATAGAATTTTTGCCAGGAGTTTCAGGAAGCTTGGATGGTTTCTCATTAATTTCCAACCCAACCTCAATTAGCTGATGCCTAAAGGACACTTCAGGATGCCATTAACTCCAGTCTAAATGGAATTTAGTGAATTAACAGAAGCATACCATGATTGTCTAACCTTCATTTGTTTAAAATGGGGGGAAAACCAAGCCAAAAAATAGTCCAAATTGATCAGGGATTCTTCCTAAGTAGGAAAAAAATTCAGAGTATCAGTATTTACCACCTGGGAAGGGTATGCTAACAAAAATCTCTTGTCAACTGTGTGGGCTAAATTCTCAAGGGAATAAATTGGGTTGACTGAATTTTGAGCTGTTTTCTTTGTTGTTGGGAGAAACAATCCTATCCAGGGCTAAAGGGGGAGTAAATTTAAAAAGGGGACCAAGAAGGGCTACCATTAAGTATGCCACAGAAAAAACATACTAATGTCAGGATACACCATCCTTAACACCTTTGGACACATAGCTGTAAGCATTTCAAATAGAGGATACAAATGAAAATTCATAAATGTAGTAGAATTCTACCATACCCTTGTCCTTTAGTGCAGTGTATGTATCAGTGTATTTATGATGGGTCTCAATGTTCACTGGGTTATTGCAGTTGTATGAAGATACCCCAAGTTTTTTAAATAAAGCCTCAATCCCTTTACTATGCAACAGTAAAATGGAATTTCAGCCTCAATTCCAAAAACAGATTCAACCATTGCCCTTAATTTTCCAGTTCAAGATGGCAATTTTGGGTAATCCATTGCTTGATTGCCCAGATGTGCTCCTTATTAAGGATGATCAACTTGCACTTGGGATTCTCCACAAGGAGAACTCTACTGGTCTTTAGGTGATTGCTATACAGCCTATGATCTGATTTTATCAACACACCTACAGTTTTCATGGCCTTCTTGTAGCCCTGAGTTTCTGTGATAGGCTTGATAAGGGTTTCACAGGTGGAGTCTTGGATCACATCATGCTTGCATTTTTTTGGTAGGCAACAGCTCATTTTTTTGCCAAGAAATAGGGCATAGGCACCTGGCTGTAAAATGAAATAATATTTTTGAGCACCTGCTGCTCCTTCACAGTTTGATAGTACTGTGACTATTTTCTCTTTTTTCCCTTTTGCCATCACTCACATAAGGCTCATATGTGGTATCTAGAGCAGGCTTTACATTCTCTATAAGACTGTTGGAAATACCATCTTGGCAGTATACAGGGTCTTATAAAATGACTCTCTCTCAGTGATGGTGTTTTTTACTGTTCTGGTGGTGGTGACCTTGGTGGTCTTCCTAGATAGCTTTAGAACTCTGGGAATAATATTAACTGTACTTCCAGTCTTGGTGCCCTGGGTTTGCTCTTGTGGTTGTGTGGCTTGGATTTCACTCCATAACTCAGAACAACTCCCATTGTTCTTCTCCTGGACTACAGTCACTCTGGTTTTTACCCACAAGGGCGTCCATGTCTGCAACATACTCTTTTTGCTCCTTGACTCTGCTGCTGTGATGGGTCCATTTTGGTATAAAAATAAAATACATTTTAATCATTTTATCTATATACCTCATTCATTACAATTTTTTGTTGAAAATAGTGGCATAAAAGCTTGTAGTCACTACCATCAATTTAACATTAGGTTTAGAAATCTCTATTTTAATCATCTTTGGTTGTAAATTTGTGCTTTTAACTGTAGGTATTGATAAATATGACTTTTCTGATCATTTTCATCCAAAAACAGACGCCTGGAATATTTATTTCTGTTTTATGTTCTAGATTGTATATCTTAATTAGGATGAGCTGGTAAAATTATTATAGATTGATAAAAAAATTTGTTTTGATATTTGATACATTTGTTCTCCATTTCAGTTGCTATTGGGTATTGCTGTTGGATCAAGCTTTTAACTTTTATGGCTGAGTTAATTTTGGTCTTAAACTTCATAGTAAGCTTAGTTGCTTTGCTTTGTGACTGAACCTTGTTTCCTTTAGTGCTTGGTATATTTATTGTTAATTTACCACACATTTTTTTCAGTATACATAATCTGTTGTGTGATAGCCATTTTTGCCAAATAGTGCACATTTTCTGTGGAGCTAGTGTCTATCTCCATCAAAAAAGCTGAGACTTTTATGTGGCTGAACCCGTTTGTTCTGAGCTGAACAGTTTTTTATTTCAACAGGTTTAAAAGCTGCTGTAACCACCAAATCCTGAGTATAGGTAATACACCACTAAGGAAACACTAGCAAGCAACCCCCTGGCCCATACTAGGGGATTGATCAGATTGAGCTAAAGAGCCTTCTGGCACATTTCTGAACCCTGCCTGCTCAGAGACAAATATAGCTTCTGCCCTGCCTACTAAATGAGCATAGACTCCCTCACTCCTAAACCTATGCACACACCTGCCACAAATATCCCCATAGACAACATCAACAAGATATTTGGAATAGTTTATATTATCCTTTTGGGGGTAATAGACACTGCAGTTCCTGCTGCTGGCCCCTGGTCTGGGTTTGGAAGGTTGATGTTGTTGTAAATTGCACCATTGATGCTATTTTGATATGGCCTTTGAATCTTGATACCTGAAAAGACTTGGTTGGGCTTGCTCTTGACTTTGGGAATTGTTCCCCCTCTTAAATGGGTCAATATCAATTTCACCCCTTCTGGATCATCCTACCTGCCCAGGCTAGTTCCTGGTATGAGTTCAACTCAACATGACCTCATCTGCCACACTGTTTATCTAGGAAATGGTCAGCCCTCACAGTCCACTATCTAAGTAGGACAATCCCTCCAAATAAAGACTAGTTTACCCACATCTTTTAGGGACCTTCTTGAAAGAGAATAGATCCCCAATCTTGTGGACCAAGGCCCCTAGATTTAGCCTTTCAATAACCAAACTAATGGGAACTGTCACCATTGCAAGGTGACCAAACTTACCTAGGCTGTAAAGAACCAACAATTGGGGGAGTATTATAGCAAGGTATGGTCCCAAGTTTACGTCTTGGAACCCAGTGTGCGCGGTTACAGTGAGGTAAACCGGCATTACCCAGTGAAAAACTTTAGGGTGGAGGTTAGATTGGCCAAAATTACTGGAAAAACATAAGGACATAGTACACCATGGTGTAGATGGCTATGGGCTGAGTTGATTGGGTATAAACCAGTGTGGGCCAAGAGTACTGATGAGAGGAGCTGAGCAGCGCTGGCTCCTTGTAAAAGTACTTATCAGGAGGGTTTTATATGGCCTGTATGGCTGATAGTGTTGGTGGCCCCAAATCCCAAGGCAGGCTGTGAAGACAGCCAAGAAGATAAGGTGGTTCATCTCCTTTAGTCCTGGGGAAGGGTTGACAAATCATAATGTCTTGACTTCTTGTGGTTGAAGTCTTTTTTGACTTATACAATACTATTGCGGGGTAATTTCACTCAATGATAGCACAACATATCATCAAGTGATTGAGCTTTAATATATACTATCAGCCTTGATGAGGCATGAATAGTAAAAAACATTAATAGGGGACCCCAAACACTTGGTGCTGTCTGGAATTCCCTTTTGGGAATGGAGGGGGTTTGCAGCTGATGAATTGTCAATCCATGGTTTGCATCAAGCTGGTGAATATTTGGATGCTTTTGTGAATCCAAGTTTAATTTATGCAGCTACTGCATGATTGCTTGGCAGGGCTACTTGTAAGCCCCATCCAAATTTGGTAAGTTCCAAATTTGGGCAGAAGTCCCCCCTGTGAGATTAAGCTGATTGACCACAAATAATCAGGCTGATCATTGCACACAGATAATTATCAGTTACACACTGTATTAGAATTAGATCAATATTCTATTAAGCGTAGTAATTATACGCTGTATAATCACCAATATATTATAATATATAGAAGTTATACACTTTGTAATTGTTAGTTTATTATGATAGATGCAACAATTATACACCATATTATCACAGATCATAATTCCTATGTGTAGTGATTACACACTGTATTATTTCTAGTTTATTATAATTGATATTAGCATCATACACTGTATAAACGTTAGCTAATGTAGTGTTTATCACTGATTATACAGTGTGTAGTCTTAAAATCATCAATTTTGTATTGCCTATCCCATCCTACTGAATGTTGTATCAACTCAGTCCCACCCAACCTGATGGACGTATATGAGTATATCAAACAAGTGATGCGCATATGGCTAAGAAATATCAAGTTTGGATCAGCATTACACGGTGTATAATCAGTTCCTTATTGGTTTGGGTCAGCATTACACAGTGGATAACTCACGAGTTGATATTGGATTGAGTCTGCTATTATATGGTGTATAATCCCCAATTTGACCTGTTACATTAATAAGCAGAAGGCTTGTCAGCCAGAAAAGGATCAATGATTACGCCCTGCAAATGGAATACCAGAATTCTACCTTCCAATGTTGGAGGACAGATTAAGGACCATTTATAAGTGTCAACTAAATACAGTGTAGTTTCCCAGCGCAATAATAGGCGTGTAAGATACAGCCAATTAATAAAGGACATTAGGCTAGCTCAAGAAGAGAGTAGGCTGTAGCTGAAGTGCCATGTACACCTGCTAAGGCCAGTAGCAACACATGTGCCAAAGACAGCCAATCAGGATAGGCGCAGCCAGAAAAGATGGACCTATTGCAAAGATAGCCACTGAGAACTGTCTGAAAGGACAAGAACAAGGGTTGCAGTATATATTGATACAGACACCTGAAAGGATAAAAAGAAGTTCTTAGTTATACCTGGATAGATTGCAGCTGCTGGCTAGATTGTACTCCAGTTTCAATAAACATAAATATCTTCAAAGTTCTATTCTATTATAGTCTGTAGTGCTCTTGCATAGGATTAGGTAGAGTACATTGACAGGGCTACCATCTATCTGTAGCTTTGAACATACCAGCAAAACACAAGTTGCTCAATATTGGTGCTCACTCAAAATTGGGCCTCTGCCAATGCCCACAGAAACTGTCCCCGCCCGCCAAGGATCATCCTTGGCTCAGCCTCCGCCCAGCTTTGCTGATAAGCATGGGTACAAGATTAAATCATCTGACAGTGAGAGTGCTCCTGTCATTACTATGAGCAACCCTGTGGTTGTTCACCCCCCATGATTGTCCCTTTGGTTGTGGCTCCCCTGCCCTCTGTTCCTGAGGGCCTCGCCTTGATTGGTGCCTATGATTGCACACAGATTGTGGAGCTGGCCAAGACGCTACTTTATGGATTCCGCCTCTGTCCTTCCAACCAACCTGAACAGAACCTCAGATCTTCTTTCACTATTGTGACCAGGAGACCCACTGGCAGATCTACTGGATTTATCAAAATGCTTCATTCCAAGCCCTTCAGGAGTGTCTTTCTGGAGGAGACAACACCATGGAATACCTTGCTGGCTTTGTACAGCCCTCCATAAAGCAGCTCCAACTTGTTGCTGCCCGCCAGAATCTTGAGTTGTCTTCCCTGGGTGATGCCCTCCTCTCCAGTTGTTGTGATTGGGCTGAGCAGTGGGCCACAGCCAATGCCTCCTTTTTGGAGATGTGTGCTGTGGTCCTGTCTAATCAATCCATGGGGGAGAATACTCATGCACATATTGATGAACTGATTGACATCCTCAACACAAAGTTTAGGTCTATGGTATATGAGGCAATGGACAATTGTGGAGCCTCTTTATCATGGCTTCAGGCCGTACACAAGTTCTGTGCTGAATCTGACAAGTTCAGCGTATGTGTAGCAGATGACTTGGCCACTACTGACCAGAATGTAATTGCCCTGGACAAGGAGGTGGAACAACTGGGTTTGCGTCTCCACCAGTTCAAGAAAAACGTTCTGAATGACTTCCAGAGACTAGAAGCAAAGGTTGACAGCCAGGCAAAGGTATCTTGCTCAGCCACGCCCAAACCGCTACTGTGTCCAAACAGTACCAGTATTACAGCACTAGAGACAAAGGTAGCAACCCTGGAAAGTATAATCAGTGGATACAAGGAGGAGTTTGCCAGAGCCCACAAAACCATAATGGCCCTACAATCAGAACAAGTGACCATGAAGAACGCTATTTTACGCTTGTCCAAAACCACACTGGGTGTAGAGTCTGTGTGACAGTCCACATGTTTGGTGGTTTGCAGGCGGGGCTAATGTTTGCCAAGCAAAAGTTTGGTTGTTTGTTGCAGGTAGAGGCCTAGTAGGTAACATAGGACTACTAGGGGGTAAGTGAGGTGAGCCTAGTAGGTAACATAGGATTACTAGGGTAAGTGAGGTGAGCCTAGTAGGTAACATAGGACTACTAGGGTAAGCAAGGCCTGGCTGGTAGGTAACAAAAGACTACCAGAGGCAGATGTTGCCTCCACCCAGAAGAAGATATTAGCTGCTTTGGGCTATAGTTCTTCACCTAGCATGGAACTGTGGCTGAAGAAGGGTGAAGACTGAGATAGCAAGCAGGGAACTTTGTCTGTCTGGGGGGGAGAAGTTTTTGAACCCCTGGCAGGTAACGCGGGCTGCCAGGGAGGGGAAGAGCTTCAAGGGCTCTATGTACCCTGATACACTTACAGGAGGTCTATGAGCAAGCATCCTACCTAACAGACTGGTAAGGTGTCCTCGTTTATGCCCCTATGGGAGCTTTGGGGGGAACCCAAAGTGAGCATTGGAGGGCATAGATTTGCTTGGAGGTGTCATCAAGGCAGTTTGCTTAGGGAAGCAAGCTGCAGAATATGGTGTGATTAGGCCTCTGGGAAGTAGAGCTGATTACTCTGCAATTGAAAGCCCAGACTTAATCACCTGGGTGAGTAAAGACAAAGCATAGACATTGATCTATGGTTGGATGGCCTAAGTGGAGTGCCACTTGCAAGGGCCCAGTCAAACACCAGTTCAATGTAGACTCATGCCTGGGTCTACAAGTTCTGGTAATGGAGACTGAGATAAAGAACCAAGGTTGTTCACGGAATTAACAGAGAGGACTAGTGAGAGGGACTGTTTGATCACAGTGAAGGCTAGTTGAGGGAATGTTGGTTCATATTGAAGTTTAGAACCAAAATGGTTCATTGTGCAGGTGTAATCAAGATGGTTTCTAGTGAGGATAAGTGGAAGGGCTCAAAGATCATGATGCAGGATTAGCTGATCATGATACAGGAGCTGGCTGAAGGATCAGAAGATGATGATGAAGAACTAGTGGTCTGGAGAAACGAGCCAAGATTTTGCCAAATCAATTTGCCAAAGTGAGAAGATGTGGAATGTTTTGCCTTGGTTTAGTAGTAAAATCAATAAGGAATGTGGATAGAAGTGTGGGTAAGATATTTATTTATTAAGTTCCTAGGATAGATGAAGGTATGTTCTATGAGAGCTGGATACAAAGTTGTTTTGGTGGGATGTTTTCCTTGGATTTTACTATATTTGTGAATATATGAGGAAAACGTTGAAGAGGTTCAAAAAAAATTTAAATATTATTATACTATTTAAATTGGTTTAGGTTGAATGCAGGGAAAAATGGTGCCGGAATAATAGACTGGTTAACGTTTTGGTGCGCAAAGAGTTGTTGATTTGAGCGGTTTGAGCTGTGGAAATTATTTTTTAGTTGGATCCTGGTGGAACTTCAGGAATAATTTATTTATGCGCTCTGCATTCATTGGTTGAGTTCTGGCAGGTTTATTGATGAAAGGAATTGGTTGGAAGCTAAAAGCTTAAAGTATAAGCAAGGAAATAGTGAATTAATACTTTAAGCTTTTGAGAAAGTAAGTATGTAAGCTTAAGTTATTATAGGAAAAAGTGAGTGACAATGGTTTAGGCTTATGAAGAAAGCCATTTTGAAGGCAGAACCGTTGAGAAAAGAACATAATAAGAAGGTGACTGGCTGGAAAGTTACAGGGTCTTTGAAGGCCTTTTTGAGAGTCTTTTCCAAGTCTTTGACAGGATCTAATCAGGTCTTTTGAGTTTCTGCCAAGAGGTTTTTGGAAACCTTTTGATTACCAGCAGGAGCTTGGTTGGACTGATACAACCCAAGATAACAGAGCATGAGCCCAAGAATAAGAAACTAGATCCTAAGCGTGGCGCCAGAGTTCAAGTTTAAGGCACAGGAGTCCAAGTCTAAGGAGCAGACATCCAAGACTAAGGTGCAGAAGTCCAAGATATTGTTGGAGGACTCCAAGTATTGGCAAATCCATATTGTTTCCTTGACCCCCTGGGCCATATACCAGAAGGTTTTTAAGGGGATCTTCCTTCTGAGAGTGAATAAAAGCCCATTTTGACCCCTATACATATTTCTGAGATACATTCCCCCTTACTAGAGAATGAAAATCCCTTCCAGCCGGTCCCTGGCTACAATCCAGGACACACTTTGGGGACTGGTGGACAGGAACCCCACAGTCTGAGCTCCTCCAGAAAGGCCTGCAGATGGACAATCTGAATGTCCATGACTGCCTGGTAAGAATGTAAGCTCAAGTTCATTTGCTAGAAACAAAAGGCTGTAAATGCATCTCCACCAGCCAACAGATGTCATCCTCTATGCCTACTGACCACTATGAGGACGCCAACAATATCTCTGAGGAGGAAGTGGAACACACAAACAGGGGGATTCCCAAGGTGTTCATCAACCTTTCTATCAGAGAATCATTCACGCCAAAAGCCACACCTAGGGCTAGGCATAGTTATACAGCAGATAGGCAATCAACTGTCTCTCCCTGCCAGTCCGCCGAGCCTACAAGACCTTCAAAATAATACAGTACTGCACAATAGTGTGCTATACAAGCTCTAGATGGCAAGGAACACATATTCCCTCCTCCCTCTGAAAGGAATAGCATTGTTACAGCTGCTCATAAGGCAACAGGTCATGGTGCCTCTTAGAAAACATAGGAGATCCTGTCTTGCACCTACTTCTAGGAAGCAATGAATTTTGACATCCAGGAAGCAATTGACTGCTGCATTGAGTGCCAAGGAAATAAACCACTACGGAAAAGCACAACTTACCAAATGGTGCAACCACGTTTTGCCTGGCACATCATATCAATGGACGTAGTGGGACCACTCCTACATAGTGGCCCTGGCTTTTTATATGTGACAGTGGCTATAAATCACCTCACTAAGTGGGTGGAAGCCCAGCCTCTAAGGAAGGTATATGCCTCTTCTACTGCACAATTTGTATTGGACACTATCATAATTTGCCATGGCTGCTCACAGTTCCTACTCCCAGATAATGAGACTATCTTTACGGCCTCAGTAATATTGAGAGTGAATGATCTCATGGGAGTTTGTGGTGTACTGTCCACCCCATACCATCCTGAAACCATTGGGATGGTGGAACACGCCAATGGTCCCCTAACCCAGATCCCCCAGAAATTAGCTTCTTTGCATACATCTTCCTGGGAAACGTACATATGAGCAGCAGTGTTCACGTATAACACATTGCTTCACTCTACCACAGGAGTATCTTCATTTCAACTGATGTATGGCCGCCACCCTGCCATTCCACCTGTCCTATACTCAGCCACAGATGACCCTGGACAACTTTCCTACAATCAGTACCTAGGACAACTGGCCAACACCCTCATCAAATTGCAGAAATCTGCTTTTAGCAACACAGCTATCAAAACCCAAGCCATATTTGAGAGGGACTCCGCTAATAGAGCCCTTTTGCCCTCTTTTGAGGTAGGGGAGGGGGTTGCATTCTGCAACACTCAAGGGGCAGGTAGATTCCACAAACTAGACAAACTATGGATAGGCCTCTTTGAGATCATAGAGAAAACCTCTGTTGTGATATGAGGCACAGCACAGAACACACAACAGGAAATCCTAACCTTAGGATTGAATTTATACTAAGTCTTGGTTAGATGACAGGGAGGGCTATGTGTTTACCTTGTGGCCCTGGATGAATAATATCTACTAGTTGTGGCTAGAGAGAGGCGCAAAAGTACAGAAGACACAAAGACAAAAATGTGAATAGAACTTAATTTTATTGGTGAATAGGAAAATGGAATATATAGTGGTTGGCGGTACCACAAAACACTACCAGGATGGTAGGATCACTTGCCACAAGCATGAGTGGGGCAAGTGAGTTGCACAGAGTCAAGAACCTGAACAATTGTATTTCCCAATCTAGCCATTGACTCATTTTGAGAGGCAAAAGTGAAAGCAAGAGATTTGTCTTTGAAATGGACCACCAAAGGCAAAATCAAAATATGGTGAATAGCGGGATTCACATCATTGCCCTCCCCTAGATTAGCCTTAGGGGGTGGAATTTACAAAGGAACTTTGCGTGCACTCAAGCAAAAGGACAGTCACTGGAAAGGAGCTTTATAGTGTATTCAGACCCTCATCTAAAGGTCACTTCTAAAGGGCCAATCCACAGAGAGTCCAACTTATGTGCGCAACCACCTAATCTGTGTTGGTAGTAAAGTATATGATCACTAACATTGAATTCAGGCAGAGGGGAGCGTCTAGCATTATCAGGAGAGAGATCAAGTATCTTAGTATTGTATGCAGAAGTGTAGGCAGTGGCCTGTATATCAATTATGCGGTTGACTAGGTCCTTGATGTGGTCATCAGGATTCATGGCCTTATCAGAGGTAAGCAGGGGGGCCCCAAGAGTGATGGGGTAGTAGCCTCTTGTCCATATAGCATAGCAAGGGGGGAGTATCCAATGACAAAATGTTTACTAAGGCAGTATGCAAAGAGAGCAGCAGGTAAGTATAGGTCCCAGTTGGCAGCGTCAGAGTAGGTGAGCTTCCTCATGATAGAGACCAGTGTTGAATTTGCACGCTCAACTGCCCCATTGGTAGAAGGATTGTAGGGGGCAGAGAAGTATTGGTGTGATCCCAAAGCTTTGACAACACAGGTTACCAGTTTTGTATTAAAATTAGTCCCATTATCTGAGAGCAATACTTGAGGACAGCCATGGCGGTAGAAAACATCTTGTAACAGGAAGGCAGCAGTTGTCTTATCTGTGATGTCCTTTGTAGGGCAAGCCTCTACCCACTTGCTGAAGTGATCAACAGCAATCAGAATAAAGCAACATCCAGAACGTGAGCAAGGGAGAGGATGTACTGCGTCAATGCTGACAGTGTGAAAGGCATGTTGTGGGTGGACTAATTTGAACATGTGGGCAGCAACTTGAGGCCTCTGCAGCTGGCGGTTGTGGTAGCTAGCTATGACGTCTGGGATCAGCAGGCAAAAGTTCTCCCAGAAGTAATTCTTTTAAAGCCAGTCATAGGTCTTGACAATGCCTCCATGCCCAGTCTCTTTATGAGCTTGCGACACCAATGAGAGGCAAAGACTGGGCCGTACATAAGGCAGATACTGGTCTTGTACCTTCTTGAAGAATTGATTATTGTGTATGAGAGTATCTTTGGATAGCTTGGATAAGGCCAGTTGTACCTCTTCTGTCTCAATTTATCAAGAAGAAGGGTACCCAATTAGTTTGTATAACCAATCAGCCTCTGCAGGATGCAAAGCAAGAATGGGCATTCTGGAGAGCCCATCAGCGTTCTGGTGTTGAATCCCAGGGCAATGGAGCATAGTGAAGTTGTATCCTTGCAGACGTAGAGCCCATCTAGCTAGGCGTCCTTCAGGCTCCTTAAGCTGTTGTAACCACTTAAGCAAAGCGTGGTCAGTGACAACTGTGAAGTGGGTACCATATACATAGTGACAAAACTGCTTGACTGTATGCAACGCGGCAAGGCACTCATTCTCTGTGACACTATAGTTCTTCTCATGTTTTTTTATCACACAGGAAGTGTAAGCCACAGGATGATCTACTCCCTTGTCCTCTAGTTGGGCCAGAATAGTTCCAATATCAAGATCACTAGCATTGGTGCACAGGATGAACTCCATATCATAGTCAGGATACACTAGGATTGGCGCCTCTTTGAGTTTTTGCTTAAGGGTCTCAAAGGCTTGCTGCTGACTGGCAGTCCATTTGAAAGGGACATTACGTAACAGCATGACTAGAGGTTCACTAGTATTAGCAAAGTCAGGGATAACCTTTCTATAGTAGCCCATCATCCCTAGAAAGACTTGTACCTCTTGCAGGTTGGTGGGCAGAAGCATTTTGTTGATGGCTTCAACCTTCTTAGTCATTGTGCAAATCCCAGTCTGGGTTACTTCATTGCCCAAGAATTCAAGAGGTTCTTTGAAGAAGGCGCACTTGGAAGGTTTTAGCTTAAGGCCAGCTTCTCAAATCTTTATGAACACCTCTTTGAGATGAGCCAGGTGATTGGTGAAGGTAGCGCTGAAAACTGCTATATCATACAAGTATACTAGGACGCATGGTAACTTCAAGTCACAGAGGATGGAGTCCATGGCCTTTTGGAAGGTGGCTGGGGCGTTGCAGAGTCCCTGCGGCATGCAAGTAGGCTCAAAAAGCCCTTCAGAGGTAATGAGCACGGCTTTTTGACAATCCTCAGGCAATAGGTCAACTTGCCAGTATCCAGATGCCAGATCCATTGCAGAGAAGAATTTAGAGACTCCAAGACGTCAGAGAGCATCATCAATATGCGGCAAGGGGTTCAAGTCCTTCTTGGTCAAAGAGTTCAATTGGCAATAGTCCCTCACAATACAATGACCTTCATCTTTCTTCTTTAAGATGAGTAGCAGGGATGCCCAAGGACTTTGTGAAGGTGCCAGCACCCAGCGTCCAACAATTATTTGAGTTCTTTAGATACCCGGGTGCCTCTAGATGGCTGCGGCAATATGGTTTAGTACAGAAGAGAGGAGTGTTGCCCGTGTCAATCTGATGGATAACACCTTTGGCTAACCCATACTAGGTACTGTCCTTAGCAAAGATGTCAAAAAATTGGTCTAGAAAGTCTAGCACCTCTTTCTGTTAAACCAGGGACAACTGTGGAAAGTCTTGCGCAGTGAACAAGGATAGGACTTGGGGCTCATCCTCAGGTAGGTTAAAGTCTTGGAAAGTGCCAAAGGGATGAAGAGACAGGATATCAGGAGCTCTCAACAACTTGCCATATCCAACAACCTGCCCCCTAGACACAGTCATGGGAAGAGCGGTGAGGTTGGCTACCAACAATTGAACAGGGTCCTTATGGGAGACATCTAGGATCCCAGGACAGAGATAAGGTTTGTTGTGTCCTAACTAGGGGGGAGAGTACAACTCCAAGAAGGTTTGTTCAGGTAGTTCATATGATATCTGGGAGTCTAGGATGGCCTGGGAGCCAGGTGGGATGGTGACAGCAGACGTGGCTAGGAGAGGAATCCCTTCAGACACAAGACAAGCCATGGGTGACATTTCATGTTCAAGGAGTGGGTGTGATACTTGAGGTTAAAACCCCCAGAGAGATATTCTAAAGCACATGTCTTGAGCCATTTCCCGGGAACTTTAACCAGCTCTTCAAAGATCAGAGGGACTTCATACCACAGAATAGAGAGGTAACCATCTTTTAAGTTGATTATCCCATTATATTCCCTAAGGAACTGGGTGCCAATTAAGAGATTGTAACTCTTGTTTTCCAAGACAACTGCTGGGGCAGCTAGGAGAAACTTGCCAAACCGCATGGGTAGGGCATAGTACGCCCCTATGGTGCAGGCCATAGATAGTCCAGCTGTGCCATACAACTGGTGATAATTATGGTCAGGGTCAAGTTTGAGTTTCTTCACTAGCTTGGAAGAGACAACATTGACTGGCAAGCCAGTGTCTAAAACGGCCTTGATTTCACTTTTTGAATGGATATCTCCACTATAGTAGTAGTGCAACCAAAAGGTAGAATGATAGCCAAGATATCTTGAGCCTCTGCTAGTTCCTTATCCCACTTTTCAATCATGCATCTTAATCCTGGGAACTCCTTATAAACATTCTGGAGAGGGAGCAAAACAGACACATTCTTGAAGACAGCGTCAGCAACCTTGGCAGCTTCTTCTGATGACTCCACTAGCACAGGGGACCTCTTAGCCTGAGTGAGATAAGGGCAAGAGACAATTTCTTTGGCTTCAGGCAAAGGCTTAGCGGTAGTTGTAGTATTTCCTGAGCGTAATTTATAGGGGACTTTAATGGTTTCAGGAACAGCCAGAACAGAGTACCCATATTCATCAGCGTCTTTATGCTCTTCATAGAGGAAAGCATAGCTTTATGGGCTTTGAAGTGAAGACACAGAAGCTGGTTAACTTTTAGGGCTTGAGCGCAAGCCATGTAGGCTTCATGGACTGTCAACTGTCTGCTTGTTATCAGTTGCTGTTCTTCCATGTAGAATCTGTCTGAAAATTCAGCTAGCGTCTCTTTAGGCTTGAAAGCAATATGCATGAAGGTGTCCTTCTTTACTACAGGCTAAGGTCACCACCAAACTTGTCAATCAGAAGCTGCTTCATATCTTCCCACGTCTCAATGGAGTGCAGCTCAGGCACCACCACCTCCTGAAAAGTCAGATGTAGACAGGTCAGAATATATTCTTTATTAACTTTGTCTGAAGCTTGTCTCATGGCAGTTTTTTAGATAGTTATGAAAGCTGCAATGGTTGAGGTTTTGGGATCAAAGACTTGCTTAATGGTAGGCTTGAAGTGTGCTTCAGGAGTTGGGCCACCATTGTTGCTATTGAGTATGTTTATATGCGGGGAAACTCTGCCTCTGATTCAGAGGGGGGCTGTCTAGCCCATAGCTGACAAACACTCTCTTCAAGGGTAGTCAGGGTCTCAACAGCGCAGGCACCTGTATTGAAAGCTTGAGTGATCTGTTGTGCAGTAACATCTAGGAGTTGACCTTGGGTGGTCACTATTGTGGAGAGCTCAGCCAGTTGAGAAGTAAGGGATGGCCCCACTGAGAGGCAAGGGGAAAACCTATCATTAACAGAGCCAATCACATCATTCATCTCTTGTATGTCTCTATCCAGTTCAGTATGGTCCCGCTTCAATTGGTCCACCTTGTTAGCTAGGGAAATTAGTTTCCTAGCACATTAGATTCAAGGAATTCCTGGTAAGCCAGGGCAGCAACCATCTTCATTGACAACCCCAACTAGGCTAGCAGCATTTACCATAATTTCACGTAGGGCAGCAAGTTCTTGCTGTAGCTCTGCAACTTGAGCAGTCAATTCAAGCACTTAGGGGTCAGGTTGAGGAGCTTCAGCAGGACGTCCTTGACTGCAAGTAGTTGTACATAGCTCTCAAATAGCATCCCATATTTTTTTCTCTCAATCTGCCAAATCATCAGAAGGGGGAGAGGCTGGAACATCTGGTTTGGGCATAGCTAATTCATTCACTTGACTCTGGAGTTTGGCTATAGCAGCAGCAGTGGTAGCTCTTTCTTGATCAAACACCGCACTGAGTTCATTAATGCTGTTAACACAAAGTCCGCTACCTGCTGTAGTTGCTCAAAGGAATATGTGCTGAATGCATTGATTTGTTGCACAAGCTGTTTGAAGTCAGTGAGATAAGCGTTTAAGGTGGAATCTACTTGAGTTTGCCAGGGTTGTTCTAGCTGGTGAAACTTGTGTAGGCGCTCTATCACGTATTTGGTGATGAACTGGCGCATTTGTTTGATAGAATTAACCAGAAGGGTCTGAGAGGTAACAGAGCTGCGCTGATTGTCAGATACCAAGGAAAACAGGGAATGAATCCACTGTTGGTAGGCAGCAAACTGATCCCAGTGATGAGTAACTGCTGCTTGTAGAGACAAGACTTCTTGGATGTGGAGCCCCAACACCATTTGATGGTGGGCCAAGGCAGGCTGCACAAAGGACAATAGTAAATGCTCAGCAGATCCAGCTGCTGAGATGAGATGTTGTGGAAATTGAGGGGCCACAATTAATTTGTAATATTCTTCCTGACTGAACTGCAGCTGAAGGCAAGGGATGGCTCCTTCACGGGCTATCCAAGGGCTACCTACATGACTTGTTCTAAGTCAGGGGTACCCATGGGGTAAGCAACTAGGCAGGGACCATTCCCAAGATTCAGTATAGTAGGGACAATAGGCAGGTTGGCAATATATTTCTCAATAGGAGGACTAGTAATTTCAGGTGAAGTCGGCTCTTGTATAGGCAGAGGCAAAGGACCTGAAAACGTGGATGCAAAAGGGATAACCAAGGGGCTTACAGCCCCTGTAGTGAGCACCATTTTTGTCATGTTCTGAGGCGCGGCACAGACACACAACGGGAAATCCTAACCTTAGGATTGAATTTGTACTAAGTCTTGGTTAGATGACAGGGAAGGCTATGTGTTTACCTTGTGGCCCTGGATGAATAATCTCTACTAGTTGTGGCTAGAGAGAGGCGCAGAAGTACAGAAGACACAAAGACAAAAATGTGAATAGACCTTAATTTTATTGGTGAATAGAAAAATGGAATATATAGTGGTTGGCAGTACCACAAAACACTACCAGGACGGTAGGATCACTTGCCACAAGCATGAGTGAGGAAGTGAGTTGCGCAAAGTCAAGAACCTGAACAATTGTATTTCCTAATCCAGACATTGACTCATTTTTAGAGGCAAAAGCAAAAGCAAGAGATTTGTCTTTGAAATGGCCCAACAAAGGCAAAATCAAAATATGGTGAATAGCAGGATTCACGACAACCTCACCTGACACCTACACCATCAAGGATAAGGATAGTGGATGCATATTCAGCTATGTACATGCAAAGTTTTCATGTCCATTCTGCACCTCAAAGGAAGGGCCTAATTAAACACTATCTTAACTTGTCATATAAGAAAATAACATAAGTAATATAAGCACATCATATGATTAATAACAAGAAAAATATAAAAATATATAAAAAATATAAAAAGTGCATTATATTGAAAGAGGACTTAGTCCTACAAAACTTTATTACTGAGTGCCTTCCTCAGGATCCTCAGGGACATGGTGGGTAGTAGCCTTCACATAGTCACCAAAAGCAATGGTGGCCAACATCTGATAGAGGACAACAACATTCCAAAGCCACATATGTTGTTCCTTGGGGGAGAGCTGCTCCCAGTGCATAATGGGAAAAGTCAAGACCAGCTCCCCATCTGCCAGGCAACCCAGACCACACTCAATAGGGAAGCATGTCCCCAACACCAGGCACTCCATAATGAATCCCTCTGAGGGATTTTCAACTGGAAGACCCTGCTGACAACTCAATAATTTGCAACAGTAGAACTCCAGGATGGCCTGCATCTGGGCCAAGGAACCATGAGGAAGCAAAGGCTTTGGGACCAGAAAAAGGTTACTCAACAAAGCCATGTAGGGAAGATACTGGGCAGGATCCCCAGTCTCCAGCTTTTACAAGGTCAAGCTTATGACAGCAGCCAGCCAATTATACTGGTTATCAGCACGCTAAAGACCCCACTGATAAGTAGAGTTGGGACTGGGCCCCTAATCACAGGACCAGACTTGCACTACCGCACAATTGAAGTCAATTACCCGCACATATTTGACATACAATGCCACATTAGAGCAAAGCGGCTCAACTAAGACCCCCTCCAGAGTCCAGGACAGCTCACAAAGGGCCACAGAACAAACAGCAGGAGGGTGGTACTACTCAGAGTGGCAAAGACAGGAGTGAATATCCACCCCCTGCCCACAATACAGAAGGATAAAGAGGAACTTGCTCAGAAGCTCATAGCCTTGGAACAGGCCATTCACCTCAAAGTCCATATGATCTGGGTTATACATGAGTACCACAGACCCCAGCAAGGCTGGATCAGGCTTGTAGGTCACAGTAGATGGGCAGGGAACAACTGCCCTGGCCCGCCAAGCCTCTGGGTCCACCAAGGAAGCCCAATGGGCACCCACAACCACCAAAGGGGAACAACTTCCTTGCTCAACTTCCTGCTCCAGGATTGGATATGTGGGCGTTGAAAAGGGTTGGTGACCACAGTAGTGGCCAAGGACAGCTCTGAAAAGCAACAGCGCCCATGTTGACAATAATAATGTCAACAGTGGCCATGTCAACACTTTTAATGTTGACACTATAGTAAAGTGACAACCCGGTTTTTCTTAATGTTGTTTCCTGGATGTTGACACTTTTTTAATTAACAAAACACTTTACCCTGAACATTTTTAATATACAAAAATATTTTAAAATACTTTATTATACTAAAATGATCCCAGAGAGTTCAAAAATGCAATAAAAATTACTATAAGTAATAAGAATAAGGAGATATAAGCAAATATTTTTTAGTTTACTATGTAAATTACACTCTTTATTATAAAATTATTTTTATTCCCATAAAAATTAAAATTCCAATGAACCAAAAATAAAGATATTTTATATATCATAATAACTATAAAATATAAGAAAACTTCAATTTAAATTTATTACACTTTATATAAGCACAACTGAAAAAATCTCATGCCTTAAAGATAAAGTAACAAAATATAAGATATTTCTTACAAAACCACATTGAAACTGTATCTGAAACTTACCATTTATACCTAAAAAGATTAGTACAATACGAATAAATTAAAAAATTAAAAGTTTAACAGTAATAAATATACAGGAAAATCAAAGCAAGGTTTATTGTGCTAATTAAAGCCACTAGCAAGAGCAGTGGCAACGTCCTCAAGATACTTCTTGATCTCTGCCACCTTGTAATTCTTCACCACCTTCTGAACGTCCTCCTGGTAGTCCTTCTCCTTGGACTTTTGCTTCTTGGGGGCCACCTAGTTGGCCAGGTTGCAAAACTTGGAGACATTACGGGCCTGCTCCTCCTACAGTTTAGAGAAGAACTTGTTGTATTTGGGGTTTGACCCAAACTTCACCTTCAGGTGCTTGTGCCACACTTCCAGGCTGGAGGTGGTCTTCATCTCCCCCTTGAGGCAGGCGCTCTGGCAGTTCCAAGGGGAAGTGGTCCCGCTCTTTCCTCTCTGGGCAGTCACCTTCTTGCCCACCCATTGGCGCTCAAAGTAATCAAGGTAGCCCTTGAAGATGGTGGAGTGCTTCTTGATATAAGCGTCCTCCAGAAGGGCCTCAAAGCCAATCCCAGTATGCTCTGGGCGCACAAAAGCCAAGACAGCAAACTAGGCCATGGCAAAGCGGCACTTCCCCTTACCATTATTAAGATACTTCTCAAAAAGCTCTGTCGTAATTTCAGGCTTATGCAAGGCCTATGAGACAGGAACCCCTGTAAGGGTAGAGCCTAACCCTGTTGTCCTAGGACTGGTTGACTATTAAAGGAAGACTTATAATAGATATATGAATAAAGCTTATTTATTAAGAAAAGGAATGAGGGGATTATATAGTCACTCATTCTATCTTCAGGATGGACAGAGGGCAACATGAAAAGTCATGTGAACATTCAGGAAAGGTTCTATTGATCCTAGTATATCATGTGAGGGATCTACAGAGATCAGGTTATACTGGATAAGGCTCAGAATAAGGTTCAAGTCCCTAGCTTCAGAGATATGAGCACAACAAGGCAGGCACTGGTTTGGAGCTTGATAAGAGGAACAATGTATTATTATCCAGTAATAGAATAACAAACACTGCTGTATCTCTGGAAGTACTGAAGATTAGAACAAAGTAGAATAAGCCTTTCTAGGATAGTTTTGCATAAAGATTGTGATGGTGCAATAACATTGATAGGCTAAATATTGGCTAAGACCAAATTGATAGCATCAATGCTATTGTATATATGGATCAAATTAGTACTAAGCATATCATAGTGATATATCTTAATACCGAAATTCACGACAAGGGATTTGCCTTTGTGGCGTGAGTGGGAGGGGGAGCTGGTTGATGGGAAGGGGTCACAAAGCATCTGGACAATCTTGAAGGCTCTGGTGTAGACTTCAGTCTTAGCACCAGGAAGAAGAAAGAACACAAGAGGGATAACCTGGTCATTAAACTGCCCATGCAGGACCCAAAGCTGCTTAAAGATGGTTGGGCAGGTTGCAAATGAGCTGTCACATAGCCAGATGATAGCAGTATTAAGCTGCTCCAGGTTTTGGGCTGTGGCGTAGGCTATAATCCTATCCTACACTTCCTACCCATTGTCATAGAGAAGGAACATCTCACCATCCTCAGTTTTTTGAGGGCATCTGTGAGGACCAGGTCTTCAATTATAGTGGCGCTCTTGGCCAGGGGATTGGAGGCTTGACGCCTATCACTCACAAACTTGACCAACTGGGTGTGGGTTTGCACCCTCTTGAGGTTGGTGGGGGAGAGGTACTTGCACGCAAGCAATGCCAGCTGGGTTGGGGAAAGGTCTTTTGAGGTGGGCATGACCTGCACCAGATACCATTTCAGAAGGCAGGCAATGGTTGTGTTGGGCATCACACAAGTGTGCACACCCTTAATGGTCTGTACCAATTCCCAGCGCTCAGTATTGAGCTGCACTGGGCAGGAGCGGTCCTCACAGGTAAAGTGCCGGCTCTTGAAGCCCCAGTTGGCATTATTACATGAGAAGATGTAACCGTTGGCCACCATGGCTGGCCCACCTTTGACAGTCATGATGGGAAAAAAATTTGGTAGTGAAGAAGGAACCTTAAACTCCCTGTTGACATTGCAGATATTGTGGGCCACAAGAGGGTCCCATGGGCCAGAAGGAGCATGAAAAAAGCCAGGGAAGTAATCAGGGCGGGGCTTTGTATCATCCCCAGATGAACTTGAAGGAGGGGAGTTTGGTGGGGGGGGAAGCAGAAGGGTGCTTATCTTGGTGCTGCTCATGTGTAGGAGACTTATCCTTTGGAGGGGACTTCTTGGCCTGGCGCTGCTTCTTGGTAGGCTCCTCATCTGAAGCAGAGTTATAGAAACTGTGGTCAGTAACTGAACCATCAGTTTCATCTCCCCCAGTGGAGTGAGCGGGACTCTTCTTGAGAGAGGTCTCAGGGGAGGGCTTGGGAGTGGCCTTCTTTGATGAGACAGGCTTCTTCCTGGTGGCTTTGGTGGGCTTGGAGGGATGCTTGATACCCTTTGGTTGCTTTGAGATGTTCTTGTCCTAAAATAATAAGTAAAAGGGTTTAAAATAAAGTAATGTATTTTAAAAAAACTATAAAACATACTAAATAAAAATTAAGCCTTATAGGGTTTTTATTGGCATTTAAAAGTTAAAAAATACTTATATAGTTTTTATTTTATTATAGTCTTAAATCACAAGTTAAAAGTTAAGAGATTTATTTAAAAGTACTATGTTTAGACATAGATTTTATTTTAAAAATTAGAAAATATGAAAGAGAAAGTTAAAAATACAACATTTCAAAAAATCAGATGCTTTTATTATGTAAAACATAAAGTTTCATATGTGAGAAATGAAAAGCGTTGACATTATGATTGACAATTAGTAAAAAAAGCTGAATTCTCACTGTCAATTAGAAAAATTGTAGACATTATTATTGATGACATTAACACTGTCAACATTTTTTTTTGAAAATTTACTATGAAAAAACATAGTACACTTAATGTAAGGTCTTGCCCAATAAGGCGCAAGATTATATATTATACCGTGTAAAGCATTTGGATTTAAGTTCAAAAGATAAAGGGAAGTAGGTACAGTTTGTAGAAGTACTTTTAAAAGACCTGCTAAAGACTTATGATTAGACACAAAAGGTGTCATAGAGTTAACTAGTCCTAAACAAACTATATAGAACAAAGTATTTATTAAAGATTTGTTTGTAACCAAGGATATATCTATGTCAGGATATTCCCCGTGGGAATATCTCAACATAAAACTAGTCAGATTATCCCTAATATCAAAAATGGCGACAACAAGCTAATTGCTTGTTGTCTAGCTATCTCCATCCTTATTATACTAGGTGTTTAACTCTAATGATAACTGGAAGCAAAATGAGACCTAACAAAGTTTTAATTTACTATAAACCTAAACCTTTTTTTAAAAAGATGAGAAACTAAGTAAATTTCAAAGTTAGAATTTGAAGTTTTGAGAAGAAAGAATAAAGATTAAATTAAAAACCTGTGATAGTGATTGGGGGAAAACCACTTATAAATAAAGACACTAAAAGAGTAGCCTTTTAAGCTGAAATTCTAAGGTAAAAAACCAAGTCCTGGGGAAGATCTGTATGGCAGAGGGATAATTTCTTGGTAGGTGGTTTGATAACCAAAGGGGAAAACACATGGTGGTAAGGAAGCTGTTGATAGCAGAAGCCAAAGATCTGCAAGAAGCAGGAGAAGAAGACAGCAGTTGCATAAGCAGTTAAAAGTGGGAAGAAAAACCAATCTTTTACAATAGGAATTAAAAGAAAGAGTGAATAGAGACTGTGCATAAACACGCAAGAGCAAAAAACAAAAACCAAAAGCAAGTGTGAACCAGAAGCAAAAGCAGAAACCAAGGTAATTGTTTGATTGAATTCTACTAATAAATTATCAATGTAAACTTAAGTTTGAACTCAAACTTAAAATTGATTAAGAGCCTGCCCTTTGGGGCAGGGCACAACACTTAATTAAATTTAAGAGGGCTAGAAAATATTAACTGTTTTCTGTGTGTTTTTGTTAATATAACAAAATTAAAAAATATGAAAATAAGTCAAAAAATCATCAAAGTTATTTATTTCTTTATTAAAAATTATATTTTGGTAGTGGTAATATGATGTTTTATCATTGTGTATAGTGAAAGTTGTTAATAAGTCCTCTTCAGATATGAAAAGGTAAAGTGTTGACAACGTCACTTATGACATTCTTTATAGGAGGGGACATATTAATTTAAGCTTAATCGCGCCAATCTATTTTGCTTAACTCCACCCCAGCAAATGATTACAAGCAAATAGACAACATTTCTGAGTATCAACATTATTTTTAATAATAAATTCTATAGTAAATTACCTAGTAACCCATGATTAAATTATTGGATTGCCATTAGCCACCAATCCACTTAATATATTAAAGACAGAATAAGTGCCACATATATATCTATGATGTAAGGGCCACAATCCCTAAATTAACAAACCCGGGAATTGAACCCGCAACTGTTGCTGCTAAGCAAAAACGCGGGCAACTGCGTAAACCCGCTGGGGGATTCAAACCGCCCACAAACCACCAGGGCAGGTGAGAACTGACTCTCAAAAGAGAGATTGGTTTAAATTTGTTATCAATAACAAAACACTCCAAAATTACCAGTGCCAGTTTGCAAACTGGCCCAGGGGAGCTAGCGGGCCCCAACAGTAGCAGAGCCACCAGCTCCAATGCTACAAATGAGCTGGGTGGCTCCCATCAACTGTTTAATGACTTTTGCTGGGTTATTCAGAAGATCCAGTATCAACTAGGTCTGTTGAATAACTTGGAGAGTAAATCTGTTCCAGTCTGCACCAATTCAGCCAGTCTCAGAAAATTCAAAGTTCCTTCTCCAGTCCCATCTCCCAGTCCTGATTCACTTGCCAACTTGCAACCAACCTCCAAAAATAATGCCACTTCACCCACTGATGTAATGAAACATCATCTGCTGGAAGATGTACCAGTTTTCCCTTCCAATCAAACAAACCCTGCTAAAGAAGATCCCCAAGCCTTTGAAACCCTCACAATGCCTGCAGTTTCCAACCATTTCATTGGGTCAAGATCAGATGAGCAGCCACTCAACCAGGAATATTCACCAGCAGTTAACAATTCCCCTGCCCAGAAGCAGGGTCAAATTGCCAAGCAGCCCCAGCCCCAAATAATTGAGCAGGATATAATTAGCTGCCAATCAGCTTCCAGAAATCTGACTGATCCTCAGATGAAACCAGATAAGCCAAACCCAGACCCCAGAGCTTTCCCCAGCCATGAATTAAGCAGCCAATCCCACAACTCAAGCCCAGAGAACTTCCCATCTACCCAGTCCAAAATTCTTGGGACCTTATCCCCTGTTCCTAAGAATGCCTTCCCCATTCCCAAAGTACCTGTGACCAAGGGTTGGACTGCTGGAGCCCATCAAGGAGCTGCCAGTAGTTGCTTCCAAGGAAGACCAGATGAATCTTATAAGAACCATTTCCCTCCAATTAAGAAAGACACAGACAACGTTAAATAAAGTTTATGGTCCACAGAGTAGTCTTTGCCTTCATACCCCATATACTATTATCAACTTGGACAATCCCTTACAAACCAATTCAGTCACCAGCGTCACCACTAGTAGAAACAGTAGAACCCTTAGCCATGGACTACCAACCAGGGCCCAGCCCTGGATGGACCAACAGCTTCAACCCTCCCACTCCTCCTCCAACCCCACAACCTTCTGCTGAGGTCATTCCTTATGACCACAGCAGATATGGGATGGTCATTCTGTTTGTCCTTAGTCTTGCTGAGGTTGTAGTACCTCACCTAGGTGCCTATTGTCCACTTGCAGCCGGAATGCTGTACCTATCCCGCTCCTTGCCCTTTCTGTATTGGGCCTTGGTGTCAAGATATCCTAATGGGTGGACCCCTTCTCAGTCTCCTTGGTTTGACGCTACACCCGGCCATGACATAGAGCATGAACTTTTCAACAATCTACTGTATGTGCAATGTCTTTTTCAATATAATAATTCAATAAAAAAATTTTAAATGTGCACTTATTTTTTACTGTAGATGTTTCAGTTTTAGTATTAAAAATAAGTTTGTCTTAAAAAGTGTCAACATTGACACTTTTATGCTGTGAGAAAAAATAAAAAATAAACTAATTTTTATTAGTAAAAGTAAAGGAAAACTCTGGTAAAATTGAGTTTTTTATTAAGGTTAATATTAAATTGTGTCAAGATGGCTACAATTTTGTGCGTGTTTTCTGGGTTCACACCCCTGAACGCTTTAAAAAAAGAATCAAGCTAGCGCAACTAGCAAAAAACATAGGAGATTTTGAGTTTTGAGTCAACAGAGACCATGTCAACAGGGTGTCAACATGGGCGCTGTTGCCCTCTGAACAAGTATTTCTCTTGTGAGCACGTAGTGAACGCCAACCGTAAAACTGGAGGCAGTGTGCCTCTTTACTTTAGTAGTTGAACTCCTGCCGGTGCTCCTCTGTCATGGTTGCCAGAAACTCCTGGTACTCTTCTTTGGTACTGAGTTTGGAGGAAGTTGTTGAAAAAGCCATATGCCTGACTCTCTTCTTACCCTCCCTATTTATGGTCAAGAGGGGGGAAATGTGAGATTAGGCTGATTGACCACAAATAATCAGGCTGATCATTACACACAGATCATTATCAGTTACACACTTTATTAGCATTAGATCAATACTCTATTAAGTGTATTAGTTATACGCCATATAATCACCAATATATTATAATGGATATGACCGTTATACGCAGTGTAATTGTTAGTTTATTATGATAGATGCAACAATTATATGCCGTATTATCACAGATCATAATTCCTATGTGTAGTGATTACACACTGTATTATTTCTAGTTTATTATAATTGATATTAGCATCATACACTGTATAAACGTTAGCTAATATAGTGTTTATCACTGATTATACAGTGTGTAGTCTTAAAATCATCAATTTTGTATTGCCTATCCCATCCTACTGAATGTTGTATCAACTCAGTCCCACCCAACCTGATGGACGTATATGAGTATATCAAACAAGTGATGCGCATATGGCTAAGAAATATCAAGTTTGGATCAGCATTACACGGTGTATAATCAGTTCCTTATTGGTTTGGGTCAGCATTACACAGTGGATAACTCACGAGTTGATATTGGATTGAGTCTGCTATTATATGGTGTATAATCCCCAATTTGACCTGTTACATTAATAAGCAGAAGGCTTGCCAGCCAGAAAAGGATCAATGATTACGCCCTGCAAATGGAATACCAGAATTCTACCTTCCAATGTTGGAGGACAGATTAAGGACCATTTATAAGTGTCAACTAAATACAGTGTAGTTTCCCAGCGCAATAATAGGCGTGTAAGATACAGCCAATTAATAAAGGACATTAGGCTAGCTCAAGAAGAGAGTAGGCTGTAGCTGAAGTGCCATGTACACCTGCTAAGGCCAGTAGCAACACATGTGCCAAAGACAGCCAATCAGGATAGGCGGAGCCAGAAAAGATGGACCTATTGCAAAGATAGCCACTGAGAACTGTCTGAAAGGACAAGAACAAGGGTTGCAGTATATATTGATACAGACACCTGCAAGGATAAAAAGAAGTTCTTAGTTACACCTGGATAGATTGCAGCTGCTGGCTAGATTGTACTCCAGTTTCAATAAACATAATTATCTTCAAGGTTCTATTCTATTATAGTCTGTAGTGCTCTTGCATAGGATTAGGTAGAGTACATTGGCAAGGCTAACATCTATCTGTAGCTTTGAACATACCAGCAAAACACAAGTTACTCAACACCCCCAATTGGGTGTTGGGGAAATTGCCTTTTTGGTTTCCCGGTTTGGTAGTTTTCCCATTTGGCAGATGGGTGCGGGCAAGCCGCCAGGCTGGACGTGCGCCAGTGGTTAGCTTTAAAAGCCAAAAGTCAAATAATTAGAATATTGATCAATTTTCCTTCTGGCTTCTGTTTTGCGGCAGCTTCCCCAACGAGGGGGGAACTGCTGCAAATACTGTAAATCCAGGACCTGAACGTAAAAATGCGGGACTGTCAAATCCTTGGTCCAAATTTTGAATTGCTTTTGCGGGCAACTCAGCTGAGTGAAAATCAAGATATTTAATAAAATCAACCATTCAATTCAACTTTTTTGGTTTATTTAAATTGGCAAATTTTGAATCCCTGGAGCAGATAAATCAACTAACAAAAGACAAAACTCAGCAAACAAATGCGGGATACATGAATCATAAATACGGGATTCTAATGTACAATTTGAGATTTCCTGAATTTCAAACAAATCATTGACATCATGTAAAACTTAACAAATCTGAATTTGCGGGATTGTCAAATCCAAGAACCAAATTTAAAATTTCAAATAAAAAATGAGGTGAATTTGAAATAAATACAATTTATGGGCATCTCAAAAATGATGTCAAAGGATCTAGAGTGGATTTGTGATAATATTTTTAGGAATCATAGGCATTCTCAAAAATTGTCCTATTCCATTTTAGGACAGCTAAAATTTAGATGCTTGATTACAGTAGATTTTAAAAAATGCTAATAATAAAATAGAATTATATATTACAATCTATCTTATTATGTTGTCTTTTCCTTGATGTGTTGATAGTTCATTTGCTGTTGATAATGTGATTGTGTTTAATTGGATAGTTTCACCTCCAGTTGCCTTGGCGATAGGAAATCAAGTTGCCTCCCTGAGACCAGCTGTGGTCGCGGAGGCAACTTGATTTCCTATTGCCAAGGCAACTGGAGGTGGAACTATCCAATTAAACGCAAGCACATTATCAACAGCAAATGAACTATCAACACATCAAGGAAAAGACAACATGATAAGATAGATTGAAAATATATAATTTTATTTTATTATTAGCATTTTTTAAAATCTACTGTAATCAAGTATCCTTAATAGCAATACATTAACACTTTTGTAGTAAACTGATAGTTTATTTTTCCCCTCCTTCCTTCCTTGAAAGAAGTTTTATGGCCCCTGGCTACGCCAGGGGCCAAAAGACTTTTAAAAAAATTCTGCATCATCAGGAGGATAGCTCATATATCATTATATGGTTTTATGACCGCTATATTAGTGATTTAGAGTGCAGAATATTGCATCATTTCCCGTTTAGACAATTTTACATTTCACTTAATTTCATGTCTAAACATGGTTGTTGAGATTGGATTTTTCATTTGATTTTATCCAGAGTGGAGCCTATTGATTTGGGTTGATTTGTCCCAGTTTCTTATTGTACATTAAATTTGGATTCCAGTTCCTGCAATTAATATCTTAGTTTACTAGTGGCATTCAAAAGTGATTTGGAATTTGGTTCTTGGATTTGACAATCTTGCCATTTCAAAAAACATGGTAAACTTAATGAAAGTGATTCATGGATGAGGACGCTTCAAATCCAATTTGAGTTAATCCATTTCGTCCATTGGAAATGTGCAGTTCGGCTTGAAATTTGCAAAGTGTCTACAAATTCCTCCATTTCTAAAAATCTAAATAAAAATATAAAGAATTCAATTTGATTAAAAGAAGGCTATCCCACAAAAGTGATTCAAAATTCGGACCAAGGATCTGACACTCCCACATTTTTACGGCCAGGTTCTGAATCTACAGTATCCATCTTGAGCTTTAGGCCCAATGGTAACCAAAATGCTGCTTCTTTGGTTGGCTTTGTCAGGAATATTCCTGACCTAGGCAGGCAACCCTCCCCATCAGGGAGCTAACCCTTCCTAGGAGATAATACCCTACAAGGTATACCAAAAGCTAGAAGCACATGTTGGGTCAAACCAGGGAAATCTCAGCTCCAGGAGGCTTAGGAGTGGATCAACCATAGTTGAATTTTCTCCCCCAATGTCCAGAAGGATTCTTAAACCAACCATGAGCCAAGGACTCCTCTTGATGAGAATCCTCTGGTGAGAAGTTGCCCCAGTCAGCAGTACGGGTTGGCCCTTCAAGGGAAAGGACAACAGGCAGGAGAGAGAATAGAAACCAGAACAGGAAATAGTTTCCCTTCATGGTCCTAAGAAGGATCAAGATGGAAGTGTGTGCAAGATGAAATAGAAAGAATCATCTTTATTGCTGAAACAATTAGAAATAATTGATGGAGCTCACTTAAATACCCTAGTGGTGAGCTGCAAACATTTAAGAGGATAAATGAGTATGTGGGGATTTAAGATCAACTTTCACTAAAACTATGGCTGAAGATATTGTCTTTACCATTATTGCTCGTATATGTGGCTTAATAATATTGTAGATAACATATTGCATAGAGAGGTTCAAAGAACAAGCCACAAGAACAACCACAATTAAGCAGTGGTTCTGGCTATTATCATTGTAAAACCAATGTGAAGCCTTATTAAAATATAGATCCAGTGGTTTAGTGAGCGTCAATAGTGGTCCAGGCAGCCAATCAGCGTTTGAGCGGTAAGTGATGTTGCCTAGTAGAACACTAACAATTGCAGAACTAGAAACAAAAGAAGGAGCAAAATTTGACTGAACTGGACCAACATAAATAGGTAATACATGTTGAACAGTTGATTTTAGACTAACACTAGGCTTGTCTTTAGGGTTCCAGGTTTGATCCCCGTCTGGCTCCAAGCCAGAGTTCAAACTGGTATCCAAAACTTTGTTGTCAGCTTTCTTTGTTTTGGTGTCTTGCAGAATGGTGTCCACATAATCAATGTAGTCAGGGAAGAATTCCTTGACAACATCTATGCTGGCTTTTATATTCTTCCAACCTTTCCCTTTCCTTTTTGCCAAAAGAAACTCCTATTCTTCTGTTCCAGGAAATCAAGTTACATGCCTTTAGCTTTGCCCTGAGGCTAACCCAAGGCTAGCTTCAACCCTCAAACCTTTTGTAATAAAGGTTTCTCACCCTGTCCTCTTGGATGCTGTCCCCAAGAGCTGAACATGACAGATGACATGCCCCTTCAATTTAGTGCCAATCCTATGGTGGGCTCTTCCACCCAGCCTATGGCCCACCCTATCCCTAGTTCTGATGGGCTGGCTGCCCAGGGATTGTTCCCTGACAACTAGAGAAGGATGGCCACTAATTGGCTGGATCAATGAAATGGGCAGTCTGATCCTTCTGTCCTTGAGCGCTACTATTGGGAGTAGTTTAGTAACTGGTATTCTTCTCAGTGGCAGGAAGTTGTAAGTTTTCTGTGATGCTCTTATTATATGCCCCTCCTGAGAGCGCTGCTGAAGGGCTGATTGTTGAAGGCTCCACATTATAATAGGGGTGGCCCTCTGTTATCCCAGCGGTGTTCTCTGATAGGTTGATGGGTGAAACAGGGCGGAAGAAGAAATGTTGGGCCAATTGCAAGAGGGATTGAGCTTCAAAAAATATGGGTGCCTGGCCTTCTGGGCTGGTAACCTGGGTTCGATTCCTGTCCTGTACCTGGGGTCATGGGAGGAGGTGAGTTGTCTTTCATGACAGTGATCTTCAAGCCACATGGCAATCCATGCAGATCTGTCTTGTGGGTTTAGGATGCTGGTGGTGGTTGCAACTGCTGTACTGTGTGACCTTCTCCTAAAGGTCATGGTACGATCTGCATTGGTTGTGCTGTGATCAAGCGCAGCCATGTGATCCCGTGCTAGTTATTCCGTTTGGTTGGTATGTATCTTTATATATTTAAAGAAAAATGTATTTAGCCATAGTTGACTTAAATAAGCCATGATCCAATCAAAATAAAAGTTGGGATAATGAAAGATAGTTTTTGATAAATTGTAGTTGAAATATATTCAACAACTGAAACTGCTCTAGCTCTACACCATGCGCCTGGCAAAAAAGAAACAATGCGTTTCATCCTTGAACCCCGCTTTCCCTTGATATTCTGTGACCTACCCAATGGAGGGAGACAGATCTACACAGGTTGTTTCGTGACCTAATCCAGAACATGCTAAGAACAGCCGTGGGACTTTGTTATCACACAGGTGCCGCGACCGTCCCAACCCTACTCTGATGCTGTTTGCAAGAGATCCGCACGGCCATGCAGGATGAAGATGGATTATAGGCTTCTTTTATGTGGGTTTGAGGTTGGGATGGAAAGTTTAGTAAAATATATGTTAAATCAAGGTCGAAAGTTGCTGAGTGGTATGAATAAAAAATTGGGGTTTGGGGTTTATTCATGTCGGGTTATATTACCAATTATTGGGGTGTGTGGTATGCCTGTCTGACAACTAATTATTGATTTATGGTGCCTATGGATTAATTTAATTCAATTTGGGAGTTGGTTAGCATTGCTGAAGGAGCCTTTTTAAAGGGGAGTGTGGACCTTTTTCGGGATCAGCCTTCGTTGTGTGGGCAATGGGTTGATCTTATTTAAAGTGGTTGGGATGGATATTTCAAGTGTTGATGATATGATGTAGGATTTTATTAGCTAGATGAATGGGGATTATGGTTAGGCATTAAATCTGGTGGGGCGTAATTTGACAGTGGCAGAGCTGTAAGTGGAAGGAGGTGGGCGACGGTGGCGGACGGTTGCCGAGGAATAACGAGGGTCCTTGGAAATCCTGGGTGAGACGGCGGGAGTGGGGGCGGTGGATGTGATTTGGGATTGGTAGGCGGGGTGGCAGAGGTAGGCAGTGTGGAGAAGGGAAAGGACGGCGCTGCTGTCTGTCATGTCCCATGGCGCACGGCGGTCGTTGGCGATGGCATCAAGGACGATGGAATCATTCTCCACTAGGACGGCTACCGAAGCTAGATCCCCTTCGGCACACGCTACATGGAGAGGGGTAAGGCCATCCTTGTCAGGGGAGTTGATGTCAATGCCGTGGGCGAGCCAGAAGCGCAGCATGTGGGGATGGCGGTTGTTAGCGGCAAGGTGCAAGTACGTAGCATGGCGGCGGGGCGAGCGGAATTCGACCAGGTTGCGCTTGGAGCAGGGGAGATCCAAATATGGCTCAAGTGCCGACCTTGCCAAATGGGCATCCCCTGTCATGGTGGCATGGACTAGCAGTGTGCATGTGTCAAATTGAACACGCCGCCCTGCTAGCCAGCGCCGCCGTGCCGCCTTGTCGCTTCCGAAGCAGCTGACCAGGGGCGGGCGTACATCAGAGTCGATGGATGAAGGCGAAGACGCGCACGAGCGGGTGATAAGCTCGGGCGTGGAGAGCGCGGAGATGGGCAAGTCCAGCGTTAGGCGAGTGATCCCTCCCAGCTTGGATGGCATGGCGGGGAGGTGCCAGGGCGCCTGTTTAGGCTCAAGAACCTCTGACAAGGTCTGGCGCAACACCAAGTGATCCATGCTCAGTAGCAGTGGGTGGTGATCGAGCATTGACAGGTTTTGAAACAGGCTTCTAGTTTCGGTAGAGTCAGCACAATCTACTGGACGGTATTTGAGAGCATTGCGGGTGTTGGGGTTGGCACCCAGCTCAAGCAGGCGTCGTACGACATCAGCCATACCAAAGAAGGCTGCCAAGTGTAGCGGGGTGTTTCCGCCGCCACAGGTTGCGGCCAGGAACAGAAGAAGGACACGGGGATCCCCGTTGCCGACAGACGCATCCACGAGAAAATGCAAAAGCCACTCCGCCAGCTCGTCATCGCCGCCCACAAGCGCCATGTGCAGGCAGTTGAGGTTGCGGAGCTCATCGCCCAGCAGGACGCGGGCATCATACAGATACTCGTGGTGGTGATGGAAGCGGTCTTCTAAATTAGGATACCGAAAGGAGTAGAGGCAGTTCAAGGCCAAGCCCTCGTCTGCCTCCACTAGACAGCGGACCATAGATACGCTGTCTTCGCTTAGAATGGCATCAACTAGTTCATGGCCAAACTGCTCCCTGCGCTTAGCTGGGTTTGCTGGGACAGCGCGGTAGTTTGTCCTCACATGCATCATTGCGAAGTGTTCTTGGTATCAAATTTCTTATATCCTTCTAGGCTCTCTGAGCAACCGACTGTTGCTGTTTGACGTTATTTCATCCTCAACTGCATATTCCCTAGTTTAATTCCCGCCACCCAAGCAATTTAAATATATCCCAACGCCTTTAGGAATATTCATACTGCCGCTTCCGCAAACTGGATTACTGAAACCATTCAAAATCAAACAACTGAGAAATCCTCCCACCACCCTCGGATCTGATTGGCCACAACGAAACTCCGATTGCTGGACTTCCGAACCTTGAAAATCATTAACCAAACTCACCCGAAGCTACAACAATTGATAACAAACTGACCCGAAGCCAGCCCAAGCTTGATACGAAGCTAAGGTGGAGGGCATTTTAAGTCAAAACATCTCCCGTTAAGCGAATTGGAAAACAACATGATTGCAATCAGAGGATCGACATGACACGTTTCTCGGCACCCCATCTAACACGCGCCCACGAGTTAAAGCGGATAATTTAACACTAATTTAACAATAGTTTAAAAAAGATTTTAAATAACTTAACTAATTAAAAAGTAATTTAAATAATTTAAAAACAATTTAAAAACAATTTAAATTCACCCCATTGTTAACGTATAAATACCCCAATTAACATTCCTTACCTCATATCCAAAGCGTATCCCCTTTGCCCAAGAGCCTTTTAAAACATTCTGGTAGGCACAGCTCAGTACCAAGTATACCATTTCATTCGATATACTTCAACCTTTAAAACCACAAAATATCCATAATACATTTTATTAATGAATTGGGTGGTCATCCAATCTGGTATTTGCTAACATGTGCCCATCCAAATTATACAGCACATACAAGCTAAACAATCAACCAGGCATCTCCAACCATGCTCCCTCCCTATATGCCAATCTGTTTTCAAACAGCTCTCCGCTTCAGACAAGAACCTACCTGTCTATCGCAGCCAAGCTCCCCAGAGCGAATAAGCAATAAAATGCGCCCAGTCAGATTATGGAGATGAGCAATTTTATTCGGTGCAGCTGTTGCACAAATCTGCTCCTTTTATCAGCCTCAGTGAGCTATATTGGATCGATTATAGATCCTGCTTTAAACCCCCAATACTCTGCAGGGAACTCTTTCTTCCCTGTGCCTACAGCAGGACCAAGCCAAAATTATCACAACTCGAGTTGTGACCAAGCTTCACTCTTCATGATCTGTTTTGTGACTTGCTCCTAAAGCCACAGCACAATCTGCATCGATTGTGCTGTGATCAAGCGCAACCATGTAATCTCATACAAGCTATTATTATTCTATAATTAACTAAAATAAACTTTGACATGGTCAAAACTATCATTGCGAGATAATGCCAGATAAAGCTTTTGAAAATTGCAGTTAAAAATAAAATTCCAAGTGCCAAACTTGTTCAATTTGACACATTTGCCTTGCAAAAACAAACCCCCTGGTTCATCCTTATAACCCACCTCCCCCTCTATATTTTATGATCTACCCAATGGAGTGTGGTGCAGACTTTGACCTTGTCTAAAATTTACCAGCAACTCCACACCGGCTGCTTTGTATCCTAACCAAAAACATGCTTAAAAGCGGGTTTGTGACTTGGTGACCACACAGTTGCCATGGCCATCCCAACCCTGCTTGTGCCGTACCCAGCCCATCAACTTGGCAACCACCAGGATTGACTCATTATTCAGGCCAATTCACCGAATGCTAACAGATTGTTGGTATTCAGTAAGTTGATATTATTTCAGCTGTTGTAACTGTGTGGTATTAGCAGAGTTACAAGGGGAAAATATTTGAAAACTAGATAATGTCTTTATTAGGATATGGAGTGTTTGAATGCCAACATCCATGCTCTTTCAATTTTGCCTTTGTTGGGTTCTTTCAAGGATGAACCCCTTGCTTTCACCTTCACTCCTCAAAATGGATCTATTTCCAAAGATGTAAATTCATCTGTTTGTCTTTCTCGTTCAGCGCAACTCGCTCGCCCCACTCATGCGTGTGGTGAGTGATCCTACCCTCCTTGTATTGTTTTGTAATAACCCCACACAATATATATTCCAATTCTTTATTTCCAATAAAAAATTAAGCTCTATTCACATTTCTGTCTTTGTGTCTTCAAGCACTTTTGTGCCTCTCTCTAGCCACAACTAGTAGAGATTAATCATTCAGGGCCACAAGGTAAACCAGCAACCTTCCCTGCAACTAACCAAAACTTAGTATGAATCCAACCCTGAGGTTAGGATTTCCTGGTGTGTGTCTGTGCCTTGCCTCAGACCACAACAGTGGGATGCAAGTTCTGGCTGTCAGGAATATTTCTGACACTGATAGTTGTGTAACCAATTTGCAGACGCCTGCCGTCACCAAGCAGACATCTGCCACCACGCGGAAGCCCGCCACCACCAAGCCTTTGCCTGCCGTCAACACGCAGATACACGCTGCCACCACGCGAAAGCCTGCCATAACCAAGCTGTTGCCTGTTGTTAACGTGAAGTTGCCCACCGCCACCAAGCAGACGTCTGCCGTCAATGCACAGGCCCTGCTGCCACCAAACAGATACATTTCGCCACCATGCAGAAGCCTGCCACCACCAAGCTGTTGCCCACTGCCAATGCGCAGACGCCCACCACCATTGAGCAGATACACACAGCCACTGCGCAGGCGTCTGCCACTCTTGTCAGCTCCACCTGCAAGCCATCTGCAAACCAGACACCCATGAGCCAGCCAGCCTGCCACCTGCCAGCCACCTACCAGCCTTTGTCCTCCAATGCCAGCAGGCTAGTCCCCATCCACTCCTTTGGGAAATAGCCAAATTGGGAAACCAGGAAAGGTAATTTCCCCAAAGCCAAACTTGGGAGGAACTCCTGCCCAAGTTGGGAGCTTACCAAATGGGGGATGAACTGACAGGCTCTCTGACATTGAAAACCATGCACCAAATTCAGTAAATGAATTTAGATGCATGAAGAAGGCCCAAACTGCACTATGTCAATGCAAACTGGGATCCAGCCAAACCTTCTCAATTGCCAGCCACCCAAGCCAATCCAGAAAAGGAAATAACATATGCAAGTCAGACTCTTGGTTCCTCAATGCCATGCCTTCCAATAACCATGCCTTGCAGGTCCACTATTATAAATAAAGTCAAACCCCTCAATGATAGGTTGTTCTATCATTGAGTGAATATCCTCCTCAATATTATCACATTAATCAATCCTCTACCTAGACTAAGCAAGTAACCTTACTAGACCCATCACCCCTCCCCAAGTCAGAAGATGAACTACATCATCTTCACAGCTGTCTTGACAGCTTACCTTGGGATAGGGGGCCACCAGCCAACCAATGCTCAGTTTGATCCTGAACCACAGGGACCAAAAGGGATATCATACAATGAGCCAACACAGATCAACGCAATGGATTCAAACCTGTGGACACCTCTGGCGTCATCTCGCCCAACTCCCAACTCCCAACTTGGCCAACTATGTGATCTCTGCAGTTATGCTACTGTACCTTGCCAGCAGCCTTAGACAGTGCAACATCCTTGCCAAAGCCTCCTGTCAGGCAATAAACCTCTATCTGATTGTCTACGCCTTGAACGGCTTTGAGCCGCCTAACCTGCCATTCTATGTTATTAAAGCTTTACCCTCAATACTTGGGGATTACACTGGCCTTCTTGATTCAGGCTCCTGCTTTGCCCAGAGGTAGTAACGCTTCCAGGCTCAGGGTGGGTGGTTGGTGTTTCATCAGGCCCTTCATGGCTATATTGACTCCCTTTTGGAAGATAATGGTGGCTGATCCATCCTCCAGTTGGGTGTGAGTCTTTAGCTTAAGGAATTGGTCCATATAAGCTTGGATGGAGCGGATTCTGTGTTGAATCTCTAACCAGGAGTTCAGTGCCTAGGATCTGGTGCCTTGGTTGTTGCCAGTGCTCATGAGTTCTGCCTCAAACCTTGAGTAGCCAAGGCAGGATTCAACGTTTTCAGCAGTGGCTTTTCTGGACCAATCTAGTGTGTCTCCTGGCAGCATGGCGGCAGCAACGGTGCCCATGTTGACAATGATGTCAGCAGTGGCCATGTTGACGCTTTGTCAACATGGTCACTGTTGGCTCAAAACTCAAAATCTCCTATGTTTTTTGCTAGTTGTGCTAGCTTAGTTCCCATTTTTTAAAGCGTTTGGGGGTGCAAACCCAGAAAACACGACAAAATTGTGGCTATTTTGACACGGTTCAATATTAAGCTTGATAAAAATCTCAATTTAACCTGATCTTCCCTTTACATTCACTAATAAAGATTAGTTTAATTTTTATTTGTTTTCACAACATAAAAATGTCAATGTCAACACTTTTTAAGCCAAACTTATTTTTAATAATGAAACTGAAACATCTACAACAAAGAAATCAAGTGTGAATTTAAAAATATTTTTCATTACATTAATATATGGAAAAAGACATTGCACATACAGTTGATTGTTAAAATGTTCATCTTATAAATATATATGTGGCACTTATTCCGGCTTAAATATATTAAGTGGATTGGTGGCTAACAGTGATCCAATAATTCAAGCGTCAGTTACTATGTAAGTTACTATAGAATTCATTATTAAAAATAATGTTGACACTCAGAAATGTTGTCTATTTGCTTGTGATCATTTGCTTGGGTGAAGTTAAGCAAATCAGATTGATGTGATTAAGCTTAAATTAATATGTCACCTCCTATAAAGAATGTCATAAGTGACGTTGTCAACACTTTACCTTTTCATATCTGAAGAGGACTTATTAACAACTTTCAATATACACAATGGTAAAATATCATATTAACACTACCCAAATATAATTTTTAATAAAGAAATAAATAACTTTGATATTTTTTTAACTTATTTTCATATTTTTTTAATTTTATTATATTAACAAAAACACACAGAAAACAGTTAATATTTTCTAGTCCTCTTAAATTTAATTAAGTGTTGTGCCCTGCCCCAAAGAGCAGGCTCTTAATCAATTTTAAGTTTGAGTTCAAACTTAAGTTTACATTGATAATTTATTAGTAGAATTCAATCAAACAATTACCTTGGTTTCTGCTTTTGCTTCTGGTTCATGTTCGCTTTTGGTTTTTGTTTTTTGATCTTATGTGTTTATGCACGGTCTCTATTCACTCTTTCTTTTAATTCTTATTGTAAAAGATTGGTTTTTCTTCCCACTTTTAACTGCTTATGCAACTGCTGTCTTCTTCTCCTGCTTCCTGCAGATCTTTGGCTTCTGCTATCAACAGCTTCCTTACCACCATGTGTTTTCCCCTTTGATTATCAAACCACCTGCCAAGAAATTATCCCTCTGCCACACAGATCTTCCCCAGGACTTGGTTTTTTTACCTTATAAATAAAGACACTAAAAGAGTAGCCTTTTAAGCTGAAATTCTAAGTGGTTTTCTCCCAATCACTATCACAGGTTTTTACTTCAATCTTTATTCTTTCTTTTCAAATCTTCAAATTCTAACTTTGAAATTTACTTAGTTTCTCATCTTTTTAAAAAAAAGGTTTAGGTTTATAGTAAATTAAAACTTTGTTAGGTCTCATTTTGCTTCCAGTTATCATTAGAGTTAAACACCTAGTATAATAAGGATGGAGATAGCTAGACAACAAGCAATTAGCTTGTTGTCGCCATTTTTGATATTAGGGATAATCTGACTAGTTTTATGTTGAGATATTCCCACGGGGAATATCCTGACATAGATATATCCTTGGTTACAAACAAATCTTTAATAAATACTTTGTTCTATATAGTTTGTTTAGGACTAGTTAACTCTATGACACCTTTTGTGTCTAATCATAAGTCTTTAGCAGGTCTTTTAAAAGTACTTCTACAAACTGTACCTACTTCCCTTTATCTTTTGAACTTAAATCCAAATGCTTTACACGGTATAATATATAATCTTGCGCCTTATTGGGCAAGACCTTACATTAAGTGTACTATGTTTTTTCATAGTAAATTTTCAAAAAAAAATGTTGACAGTGTTAATGTCATCAATAATAATGTCTACAATTTTTCTAATTGACAGTGAGAATTCAGCTTTTTTTACTAATTGTCAATCATAATGTCAACGCTTTTCATTTCTCACATATGAAACTTTATGTTTTACATAATAAAAGCATCTGATTTTTTGAAATGTTGTATTTTTAACTTTATCTTTCATATTTTCTAATTTTTAAAATAAAATCTATGTCTAAACATAGTACTTTTAAATAAATCTCTTAACTTTTAACTTGTGATTTAAGACTATAATAAAATAAAAACTATATAAGTATTTTTTAACTTTTAAATGCCAATAAAAACCCTATAAGGCTTAATTTTTATTTAGTATGTTTTATAGTTTTTTTAAAATACATTACTTTATTTTAAACCCTTTTACTTATTATTTTAGGACAAGAACATCTCAAAGCAACCAAAGGGTATCAAGCATCCCTCCAAGCCCACCAAAGCCACCAGGAAGAAGCCTGTCTCATCAAAGAAGGCCACTCCCAAGCCCTCCCCTGAGACCTCTCTCAAGAAGAGTCCCGCTCACTCCACTGGGGGAGATGAAACTGATGGTTCAGTTACTGACCACAGTTTCTATAACTCTGCTTCAGATGAGGAGCCTACCAAGAAGCAGCGCCAGGCCAAGAAGTCCCCTCCAAAGGATAAGTCTCCTACACATGAGCAGCACCAAGATAAGCACCCTTCTGCTTCCCCCCCCCCACCAAACTCCCCTCCTTCAAGTTCATCTGGGGATGATACAAAGCCCCGCCCTGATTACTTCCCTGGCTTCTTTCATGCTCCTGCTGGCCCATGGGACCCTCTTGTGGCCCACAATATCTACAATATTGATGGGAAGTTCAAGGTTCCTTCCACCTTGCCAAAATACTTCCCCATAATGAGCGTCAAAGGGGGACCAGTCATGGTAGCAAATGGCTACATCTTCAGCTGCAATAACATCAACTGGGGCTTCAAGAGCTGCCACTATACCTGTGAGTACTGCTCCTGCCCATTGCGCCTCAACACTGAGTGCTGGGACTTAGTCCAAATAATTCAGGGTGAGCATACCTGCACCATGCCCAATACAACCATAGCCCCATCTCCTGAAATGATACCTTGTGCAGATCATGCCTACCTCCAAGGACCTTTCCCCCACCCAGCTGGCTGTGCTTGCCTGTAAGCACCTCTCCCCCACTAATCTGAAGAGGGTGCTAACCCACAGCCAGTTGGTTAATTTTGTTAGTGATAGGAGCTAAGACATCAATCCTCTGGCCAAGAGTACCACCACAATCAAAGACCTGGTCTTTTCTGATGCCCTCAAGAAACCCAAGGATGGAGAGATGTTCCTGCTCTATGACAATGGGCAGAAAGTAGAGGATAGGATCCTTGCCTACACCATAACCCAAAACCTGGAGCAGCTCAACTTTACTACCACCTGGCTGTGTGACGGCACATTTGCAACCTGCCCAACCCTTTTCAAGCAGCTTTGTGTCCTGCATGGGCAATTTGACGCCCAGGTTATCCTCCTTGTTTTCTTTCTCCTTCCTGGTGCCAAGATAGAGGTCTATGCCAGAGCATTCAAAATTATCCGGGATGCTTTGAGCTCCCTTCCCGCCAACCAGCTCCCCCTCCCACCCACGCCACAAGGGCCAATCCCTCCTCTGCTGAGAAGAATGAGTCCACCCTAGCTGCAGAGCAGCTAGCTCATGTGCACTCACTTGGGCCAAAGGTGATTATAATGGACTTTGAGCAAGCTCAGTTCAGAGCCTTTGAGGTCACCTTCAATGGAGAAGTACAGGGCTGCTTCTTCTATTTTAGACAGGCCCTCATCAAATACCTCAAGATCAAGAAGGAGCTTTTTGAGAAGTATCTCAATGATAGTAAATGGAAGTGCCGCTTTGCCATGACCCAGTTTTCTGCCTTGGCTTTTGTGCGGCCAGAGCATACTGGAATCGGCTTTGAGGCCCTCCTGGAGGATGCTTATATTAAGAAGCACTCCACCATTTTCAAGGGCTACCCTGATTACTTTGACTGGCAATGGGTAGGCAAGAAGGTGACTGCCCAGAGAGAAAAGAGTGGGGCCACAGCACTATGGAACTGCCAGAGTGCCTGTCTTAAGTGAGAGATGAAGGCCATGTCCAGCCTGGAAGTGTGGCACAAGCACCTGAAGATGAAGTTTGGGTCCAACCCCAAGTACAACAAATTCTTCTCCAAGCTGCAGGAGGAGCAGGCCCAGACTGTTTCCAAGTTTTGTGACCTGGCCAACTGGGTGGCCCCCAAGAAGAGAAAGGGTAAGTACCAGGACTACCAGGATGACGTCCAGAAAATGGTCAAGAAGAATTATAAGGTGGTAGAGATCAAGAAGTACCTAGGAGATGTTGCAACTGCTCTTGCTGGTGGCTTTGATTAGCCCAGTAAACTTTGCTTTTCTTTACCTGAATCATTTTTACTTTTAGATTTTATATATTTATTTATTTAGATAGTACTAATTTTTTTAGGTATAAATGGTAAGTTTAAGATACAGTTTCAATGTGGATTTGTAAGAAATAACTTATATTTTGTTAATTTATCTTTAAGGTATGAGATATTTTCAGTTGTGCTTATATAAAATACAAAAAAATAGAAATTTCTTATATTTTGTATAGCTTTTGATATTGTGTTTACCTTTATTTTTGGTTCATTGGGATTTTAATTTTTATGAAAATAAAAAATAATTTTATAATAAAGAGTGTAATTTACATAGTAAATTAAAAAATACTTGCTTATATATCCTCTTTCTTATTACTTGCGGTATTTTTTATTGCATTTTTGGACTCTCTGGGGTCATTTTAGTATAATATTGTATTCAAAAATATTTTTTATATTGAAAATGTTTAGGGTAAAGTGTGCTATTAATTAAAAAAGTGTCAACATTGTCAGGGCCCAGAAAGCCCTGGACAATCAACTGGCCTTCCTAGAGGCAAAAAACCTCACAGCTTGGGAACCCCTACCAAGTATCCCCCAGAGCAAGAAAATCCCCCTTTTGACTAACAAATGGCCCAGGATTTGAGAGGCACACAAGCCTCAAATCCCTGGATCCAATTCCATTATCAAATTTGGGCCTCTCAACTATTTGGAAATGGTACATTGGGAGTGCAATTGTTTGATTGCGCAATTAGGCGCTTGATCACTTGTAGCATCTATAAATAAATGTGGCACCTCAGCATGCTGCAGTTTAAGAAAGGTTTATGTTATACCAACCAATGAGCACCCACCCCCTGGTCCCAGTACGCAAATTCCAGTGAAAATTGTAAGTTTAACTGCAATTATGCCATCAGTTCTCTGGTGGCCTAAAAGCCTCAAAATTACCAGTAAGTATAAAGAGTGAGGAGGAGAAGCCCTCCTCACTATTGACATCTTAAATAAACAACTTAATGCTCAGAACTCCTTATTTTTGCAATATCTATCTACTTTTGCATCAATATAACTATTCTGTTTGCATTTATTTGTATCTCCACTACACTTTACAACCTCACACATCTGCTCCTCCTGGCCACCAAGAGTGATCATTTTGCCATCCATGCTGGAGATTCCTCCTACTCCCCCTACCAACTGTGCCTCCTACCCAGGACTTCAGTAAGTTGGGTTTTGTCTATATCACAGTATTGGGGCTGGCCAACCAGGTTGTGCCCCATACTGGGAATTGGCAATCCCTAGCTACTGCAGTCAACTATCTGGCCAGAATTGCGCCTATTGTGTACTTGGCCCTCTAGGCCTGGCCCACCTCCCCTATGGGAGCCCAGCTGAACTCTATTATGGGCCATGAAAGTATGTTAACCATGTAAAAACTAGTAACCCTGGGCCCCTATTCTTATTTGATTATAGGGGCATCTTGTATGCTTTTATTTTTGGCCTCAGCTTACTACCTAAGACAGTATATGACCAAGAAACAAGAAAAGAACAAAAGCCAAGAAGAAATTGTTACCAAGCTGTCCCAAGTCCAGACTGTGACCATCTCCACCTCAAACCAGAATACCGCTGCTCCCACAACCTTTCTTGACCTGCCAAAATTGGACTTGGCTGGCTTCAGAAAAGGAATGATCATGATAAACGCCCTGTTCTGTGCCCACCCTGAGAGCTTCAGAGACAACACTCATAAGGTTATGATGGTGGCTGCCCAACTGAAGGGTGACACCAGAGAAACCTTATTGACCAGCCTAGAGGAATATCCAGACCTCATACTCTCCTACAATCAATTCCTGGAGAGAATGAATTCTGCAACCACCCCTGCTGGGGCCAAGATCCAAGCCTACATGGGGCTCATCCGCCTGACCCAAGGAAGAGACAACCTGGGACCTACATACAACAATTCCTACGCCTGGAAGAGGCAACCAAGATTCCTAACAACATATCAGGGCTGCATTTCAGAAACAATTTGAACCCACATCATGCCAGCCTAACAATACACCACTGACGCAATCTCCCCAAGGACAAGCTCCTGGCTATTGTAAGAGGCATGGACTTCAGCCAACCAAAAGGATACTACGCTGGTCAGCCCTGGAGCAACCAGACACCTGGTGCAAGTAGGCCCTGTTTGAACATGACCCCTGAAGAGTATCAGCGTCATGTCAGAAGTGGGCTATGCTTCTATTGCCACCAGAGTGGCCACTTATCCAAGGATTGCACTAGCCGCTCTAAAAGAACCCAATGAGCCATCATTTCAGCAATAAACAATGCTTCCCATTCTTATCCTATCATTGATGCTGCTTTATGTTACCATGACCACAAGGCAAACACTGTAGCCCTCCTAGAAAGTGGGGCTACCTTCAACTACATGGAATGTAGCCTAGCTAAGAAACTGGGTGTACCAATCCAGAGGAACTCCTGGCTGGTAACCTTGGGTAACAAGACAACATACCTGTCCCACAAATGTGAAGAATCCATCTCCCTGAAGCTAAATGGGAAACTCCTGCCCACCAGATTCCACATCATGGAGAATCTTCCAAAACCTGTAGTGATAGGGTTTGAATGGTGGGTTGACCACCAATTGAACTTGGACTATAAGAACCATCAGGTGACTGTCACTCATGAGAACCAAACCTTATAGGCTCCCTGCTTGAACCCTCAGCAGACCCCTGAGCTAAACAAAATCACCATGAAATCCTTCAAAGCTGAGATCCCAAATTGTTTGAAGCCTTGGGAGTCCGTCTTTTCAGAAGAAGAAGCCACTGTCTTGCCAAAACATAGCCAGTTTGACCACACTATTGACCTCCTCACAGAAACCCAACCTAAGCATGGACCTGTTTACAGTTGTAACATAAAGTAACAAGCCGCCTTAAAAGAGTACTTGGACAATATGTTGAAGAAGGGATATATATGTGTCTCCAAATCTCCTTGTTCATCCCCTTTACTGTTTGTTAAAAAGAAGGGCGGCAACCTACATCCTTGTGTCAATTACCAGGACCTAAACAGTATCACTGTGAAAAACATATACCCCGTACCCAATGCTAAAGACCTCTCAGACCAGCTTTCAGGAGCCAATGTCTTCTTAAATGTTGATTTGAGGGACGCCTTCAACCAGATCCAGATCAGGCCTGACAATAAATGGAAGACTGCTTTCAAGTCTAGACAAGGTCTCTACAAATACTTGGTTATGCCGTTTGGTTTATGTAACGCGCCCAGCAATTTTCAAAATATGGTGGACATGGTCTTGGGAGGACTCAAGGATCAGTTCTGTGTAGCCTACTTAGATGACATCCTCATCTACAGTTGCACCCCTGAAGAACATGTTGAACACCTTCAAGCTGCCCTACAATGCTTCCAGGAACATGGACTCTTTGTTAAAATCCAGAAATGTGAGTTCTTCCAAGAGGAAGTAGAGTTCTTGGGCTACAATGTACTGAAAGGAGGTTTTACAATAACACCCAACAAAATAGAGGCTGTGATGTCATGGGCTGAACCTAAGAACCGCAAGGAGGTCAGAAGTTACCTGGTCCTGGCAAACTTCTGCCGGAAATTTTCCCAAAAATTTTCTTCAATCTGCTTGCCCTTGACCCGCCTCACCTCTGAGAAACACCCCTTTGGGTGGGATGACACCGCCAAGTTAGCCTTTGAGTTACTAAAGAACGCCTTTGTTTCTGCCCTGTCTTGCCAATGCCAGTTTACAATAAGCCCTTCATTGTGGAAACAGACGCCTCTGACTTTGCATTGGGGGTGTTGCTTCAGGAGGGGCATGATAGTAAGCTGCACCCTGTAGCTTACTACTCAAAGAAGTTCACTCTGCCTGAGTTAAACTACCTCATCTACAATAAAGAGATGCTTGCTATCATCCAGTCCTTGAAACATTGGAGAAGATACTTGTGTGACGCCAACCATCCAGTGAGAATCATGACCAATCACAAAAACTTGACATACTTCTTCAAACTGCAATAACTAAATCAGCATCAAGCTAGATGGGCCCTCTTCCTAGCATATTACAACTTATCAATCAGCTACAAACCTGGTAAGATCAAAATTGTACCTGATGCCCTAAGCCAAAGAGTAGACCTATTTCCTAGCGCCAAAGAGATTGAAGAATTCAACACAAAAGCCTTGCTGTCCCCAAACATAATTTTAGCCAATGCTCCTATTCCTGGAACTAGCCAGTAAAAGGGAAGAGACTCAACTAGCTCAGACCGTAGACCAGCAATGCATCTCCAGCATGGAAGATTTAAAGAAAGATATCAACAGTCAATAATACCAAACAGGTTACTCCTTACATGGAAACTTTGGGCGGAAATTGCAGGATAGTAAGAAGCTGTCTCTAAGTGGTGAGGAATTACCACCCAAATCCACATAGAGTTAATGATTAAGCACCAACGCAGCTTCAGATACCGTTTTGTAAAATTTCCAAATGAGATACTAGGATTAAGTAAAATAATTAATCCCAACCAAAGTAGTCCAAGATAAATAGCCTGTGAAAGCATCAGAGTATCTTCAGAATAAAATTCAGGACATTGAGATGCAACACAATTTTCAGGTTCAAAGACAAGGGGGACCACCCAAGATTGGCAGGCATTAAATTAACATTGGGAGGTGCCAACAACAAAGTTCCAACTGCAGGGCCCCATCTTCCAGTAATGATCCGGCTAAGAATCAGATTGTAGGGAATGTAGCGCAACAATCCAACTACAGGATGCATTTTCAAAATTAAATTAGACCAAGGAATATTTGGTTTTTATTGAGTAAATTTTTGGGAGGACTCAACTCTTAGAGTTGAAACAGTGAAAATTATTAAATATATATCAAAAATTGACTAAGCAATACCACCTGGATCCTGGGCTCCTATTTCTTCCACATTGTCAAGTAAGTATCTAGTCCAGGTTGCAAAGAACCCTTGTGTGACCAATTTCTGACGACCATGCTGATTAATAAGCTCATATATGGCAACCCTCAAATTATGTCAATTTATCAACGTCGGTTTGCAAGGAGGACTTGGTTTCAACTGGCAGACTGGAGCAGCTGTAACCCATTTTCGATTGACTGTTTGATTTAAATCTGTTAATTGGGTCAATTTTTTTAATGGTTTACTGGCTTTTCAAGCCTTTCTACTTGGCTGGATAATTCCTGGCATGATGGAACCTACCATTACATTACCCTCTGCTTTAGCCCTGGGCACAATAGCATCATCCAGGAGATGGGATAAGGAGAAATTCTTGTGGGCAGGCAGGAGTTTCATCACAGCTAAGGTAAGCTCAGGGTGGCCAATAGCAGTGGGATTGCGCTTGTAGAACTCTTGAATCAGGTCTGGGGAATTGGAACAAACATAGTGGGGAACCCATGAGTTTTCAGAATCAGGATAACCCTTCCATGACACCAAATATTTGAAACAGCGTCAATTCTTACAGTAAGCCAGAATACAATTTAGCTCATACTCAGGTTCTCCTTCCATAAGAATTGGTTGGGAAGAAGGAGTCTCCATATCCTTAAAGGGAGTAAGAAGGCATTCATGAAAGGTGTGGAAAATCTTGAAAGCCAGGGGTAAATCTAATTGGTATGCAGAAGGACCAATTTGACGTTCAACTTTGAAGGGAACCACTTGCTTGGACTCTAATTTGTGACAGGTGACCTTCAGTTTCATATTGCAAGCATCAACCATGACTAGATCACCTGGCCTGTAAGTTGGACCTTCCTGGCGCTTTTGATATGTGTATTCCTTGTAAGTTGTCACAGCAGCGGCAAGAGTAACCTGAAGCTCCTGATGGACCTGCTTCAATGTAGCAGCTTGATCAGTTGCAGCTTCCACATTGCTAACTAAGCAGGGACTCATGTTGGATTAAGGGTTGTAACCTACATTGGCATAGAATGGAGAAAATTGAGTTGACATGTGTGGGGTGTTATTATATGTAAACTCTACCATGGGTAGGTTATCACACCTGTCATCTTGTCTTGCATTTGTGTAGAAGTGTAGGTAGACCTGCAAACTTTGGTTTATCCTCTCTGTTTGTCCATCATATTGGGGGTAAAAAGCTGTGAAACGGCACAATTTGATACCTAAAATTCCATTAAAAGCTTCCCAGAACTGGGCAATGAATTGGGGTCCACGGTCACTCACAATCTTCATTGGAATGCCATACAAGGAGAATATTCTATTCACAAGCAACTGAGTTGTTTCCACCAAATTAATTTTGGTTGAAAAGGGAACAAAGTGTGCCATTTTTGTGAAGCAATCAACCACCACCATGATTGCATTAAACCCGTTGGAATTTGGAAGTTCTCCAATAAAGTCTACCAACACCGACATCCATGGTCCTGCATCTGGATGCAGTGGAACCAACAAACCAGTTTTATTGTTCCTGCTTGCCTTGGACCAAACACATACCAGACAGTCTCAAACATAAGCTGCCACCTGCACCGTCAAACCTTTCCAAGAAAACTGTCAGCAAATTAACTCCACTGTTTTGTTATTACCTGGGTGGCCTGCTGTGGGGCAGGTGTGATTATCTTCCATGATTTCATCCCAAATAGTTCCCTCTGGGACCCACAAGAAACCTTATGATATATAATTGGCCCTATCTTGTGATAAACCTGTGGCTGGCCAACCAGATGTGCACATGCTAGTTCCAGTAACATATCATAACCTTTGAAGAGAGGCTGCAAAAGCTTGCCTTTGGAATATA
>QTSX02000852.1:100326-225317 GCA_014839935.2 Entomophthora muscae | reverse complement strand
CAAAGGCAATTTTGCCAGTGGATCTGTTCACATGGGTCTGGCATACAAGTAGTGCAGTCAATAGATGCTTGTATCAGTCCTCAGGTCTCCCAGAGGTGAGTTTGGCTAAGGCTTGCACAAGGCTACCATTTAGATGCTCCACTTGTCCATTGGCCTGAGGTTGGTAAGGTGTTGTCACCATGTGCTGAACCCCATTATTGGTGAGGTATATGTTGGTATCTTCAGAGATCAATTTATTGCCTCCCTTGGTTATCAAGAGTTCTGGCTTTCTTAACTTGCTGATGATTTCCTTTCCTATTAAATGTTGTATTTGTTGCCAGTGTGTGCTTTAACTGCTTGGGCTACTGGCCAACATGTGGCAAAATCAATGGCGGCTTGATGTACTTTCTGTCATTATGTTTTCTGGGCATAGGCTCCACAATATCCTGGGCCCACATTTTAAATGGTAATTGTGTGCAGATGGGTAACACTGACTTAGGCGGGGTCTCACTCTTTGCAAACTTTTCACACACCTCACACTGTTCAAAGACTTCTTGAATGTCACAATACAAGGTTAGCCGCCAGGCCTTGTGTTTTAAGAACTCATAAAGGTTTTGACTTTTTGTGTGGCCAAGATTTCTGTGATATTGTAAGATGGTATCAACTCCCTGGTGCGTGGGGATGTACGGTATGGTTGTGCCATCAGACATTTTTTGGTGTAGGGTCCCATAGACATTGGCCAATAGGTGTCCATTTTTGATAACAGTTTCCTTTGTGATATCTGTAGTACCAGGGGGAACCTTCACCTTTGGTACATAGCACCAGGAGGGGCCAGTCTGGGTCAAGCCCATTCTCACCTCTTGTGGCTCTGACGTATAATCAGGAAAACACATTAGCCATGGCCAGCTCTGGGCCTGGCTTGTACTTTATGAGCATGTTGAATCTTTCCAAGAGCTCCATCCAGCGGGCTTGGCGGCAGGATAGGTTTGCTTGGGTTTTGAAGTAGATGAGTGATTTGTGGTCTGTCAAGGCTGTGAACTCTTCTTGTCTTTCTAAGTAACAACACCATTTGGCTAGGCAATGTAGTATTTCCAACAACTCCTTGTTGTGTATGGGATATCAACACTTTCCGTCTGTCAGCTTGTGTGATTCATAAGCCACGGGTAGAAAATCACCATCATTGTTTTTGATCTGCAGTATCCCTCCAATGGATGCATCAGAGGCGTCTGCCTCCATTTGGTATTTCCCATCATGTTTCAGATATTGGAGGATGGGTGCCATTGTGAGTTTTTCTTTAAGGCGTCTGAAGCAAAGGTTGCATTGGGGGGTCCATACAAATTTGGATTTGGCGCCAGTTATGGCAGACAGAGGCGCAGTCAGGACACCACAGTTGGGTATGAATTGCCGTACATAGGCAACCATTCCCAGGAAAGTGCAGAGTTCTGACTTGTTTTTGGGTGGCAGATTTTGCAGATGGCCTGGATCTTCTCACTGTTGGGTTTAATGCTGTCTTTCAAAACTATGTGTCCCAAGAAGGGTAGTTGCTTGCAGAAGAACTGGCACTTGGAAGGCTTGGCCAGCAGCTTGTGTTGCGCTAGGGTGACAAAGACTGCTTCTGGGTCCTTGTGGTGCTGTTCCACTAAGGGGATGTAAACAATGATGTCATATAGGTATACCAGGGCATGCTTGTCAATATGGGGAGCAAACACCTCATTCATGAAGGTCACAAAGGTTGACAGGGCGTTTGTCATACCAAAGTTGAGTACCACACACTTGTACACCCCGTATTTAGTGCAGAAGGCTGTCTTGGGAATGTCTTCCTCCTTGATGCATATCTGGTTGTAGTCTGCTTTCAGATCAATTTTGGAGAATACCATAGAGTTGTCCAGGGCATCAAAAAGGTCAATAATGAGTGGCAGTGGGTAACAATTCTTGATGATGACTTCATTTATGGCTTGGTAGTCTGTGACTAGGCATAAAGTACCGTCCTTCTTGGCTACAAAAAACACAGCCACACCAAAAGGGGATTGCAAGGGGCAGATAAGTCCTTCTCCAATGCCTCTTTAAGGTAAGCACGTAGGGCATTGTCCTTGTTTGGTGTGAGGCAATAGATGGGGTGTGCTTTAGGTACTGTTCCCTTGAGCTGGATGTAATGTTGGATGTGTTTTGCTGGTGGTAACCCAGGTAATGCTTCTTTGAAGATTTTGGGGTGTTGAGCCACAATTTTACAGTCCTGTGGCGTGGTGGTGTCTTGGTGATCCTTGAAATGGACAATCTTGTACTGGAAAGAGTCCCAGTCAATTGTCTTGAGGTTTTCCTGTTTGTCCAAGGTCTCTGTGATGCGTACAAAGACATGGTTGTGCAGGAGTTGATCCACTGAGTCAGGATAGATTTGGTGGTTGACACCTTCACGCTTGATGGTCAGTACTGAGGTTGCCCAATCTATATGAGGGTTATTCTTTCACAGCCAGTCAAGTCCCAGTAAAATGTCAAACTTGAGAAAGCTGATGACAGGACCTTGAATGATGGAATTCAGATTCTCTAGCATGACAGAGAAGGGGGCAGTTTCCTGTGTCACAGCAATGTGATGTTCATCAGCTAAAACCATGTTTCTAATCTGAAAAGGATTAGTGGCTAACTTGAACTTATCTACAAAGCTGCTGTTGACCAGGGTTTGATCTTTGCTTGTGTCCAGAAGAGCTGAGCCCATGTAACTGCAAAAGCAGAAAGGATATAACATCAATTTATTTGGGTGTCTGGCAATGGTGTACAGTACTGGGTTCTCCAAGGGTAGTTGGATCATTAGACACTGATCAACGTCCTCTGGACAATAAGCATTTTTGGGCAAGTCAGGAATAGTTTGGGGAGAGCTTGGCTTGCTTAGTGCTCTCCTGGGCTTTTCCCTTGTCTTGATTGTCCTGGGTGGTAGTGACACAGAAATGGGTTTGATTCAATTGGCCATTGTTTCCTTTCCCATGTCCATTTGAACCTGCAAGCTTATGGTTTGCACTACCATTTTTGTTCCCGGGGGGTGGTCTGTTGGTGCGCCCAGCGGTGTGAGAGTCCTTGGGTCTCTCTCTCTTCCCTGCTTGTGCCTTGTGGAGAGCGTTGGAAGTTTGTTCTGCTTTATTGGCTTTGCAGTACAGGCTTTTCAAATTGGTTACTTGGTCCAGGTTCACGTGTCTCATTACGTGCAACTTGAGGGCATTGTAGTACATGAGGTGGGTGGCTAGAGTGTCAAAGGCCATATTGGAGGGGGCGCTTAGACAAAGTTCCTCATAGGCACAGGTGAGTTCCTTTATGGTACTTGTTTGTGTCAGGTTCTTCACTTGGCAAATGATCATGAGTGCAGTGTCCTTCAGCACAAATCTTGCTAAGAAATCCTGTTTGAAGGTGTCCCAATTTTTTTTGGTGTGTTCTTCATGCCATTTGTCACACCAGGTGCCAGCGTTGTGTGTCAATCAAATGGAGATTTCTGCAATCCAGAATTGCTGGGGGCATTCCATCTGAGCTAGCTTTCTTTGTGCAGACTGGATCCATGCCGCAGCATTGATGTTGTTTGCTCCTGCAAAAGACTCCAAGGTGGCGCTTCAAAGTCTTTGTGCTACATAAGCTGGCATGGCGCTTTTATCAGTTGAATGAGGCATAGCAGAGGTAGCCTGAAAGAATCCTTGTGTGGACAGGGCATTGAAGGCAGAGAGCAAGATCACTGTGTTTTGGTACAGGACAAAGCCATCAGGTATTTCTGTACCAGGTGTTTATGGAGTCCAGTCTAGCAGGAAGCCAGACATGATTCTATTGAGGATTTTTGACTGCAGCAGGTACGGGCAACAGGCAGAATTTTGGGGGATAAAGTAGGATAGAAAACCAAACTCTGCTACCAATTTTGTAACTGTGCTGTTTTAGCAGAGTTACAAGGGAAAAATATTTTGAAACTATATAATAATCTTTATTGAGAGATAGGGGTTATATAGTCATTGTGAATCAAGGATAACAGGAACATGATTGTGTTGATCACACAGTTGGATGGTGAAGGGGGTGGCTTGATCCTTGTAATGAGTCAAGCGCCAAAACAAGTCACCCACCAAGAGTGATCAGCTCTTGTTAATGTTATTGTATTTGGCAATTCAAGTTGTCTTCCTAACTTGGCTGCAAGTGAATGGGTAATTGGATTGCGGGTCACAAACCTGCTTACTTGGAACCTTGCTGGCAGGTTAAGCCTGCTGTTTTGAAAAAGACAAAATCATCAAACAAATTTGGGATACATGAATCAGAAATGCAAGATTCCAATATATGGGTTGATGTTTCCTTTAATTTAGTAAAGTTGAAGGCAGCATGAAATTATCAACCAATAAAAATTTCAATATTGTCAAATCCAAGAACCAAGTTTCAAATTTTAAATGAAGTGAATTTTAAATAAATTTAATTGATTGTGGTCTCAAAAAAGAAGACAAGGGATCTAGTGTGGATTTGTGCTAATTCTTTTAGGGATCATAGGAGTCAGAAATCTGTGGACTGTGGTTTTTTATCATCCACCAAGATGATATCCTAAGTTTTCTAACATTAAGAAAGTAAAGGAGAACCTGTGAATTTGTTGTAACCTGCAGACTGGAATATTTTGTTGTAGTCATTGGAAGTAACAAGTCTAACTGGCCTGCAGCCCAAAGGCAATGTGGCATTTCTTACTACTTCTGGATATAGGTTCATAGATACAGCTCCATATATCAATATAGGAATTTATACTGTATGAAAAAATTAAAGTCTTTTGCTCTTCTACTATAGTTTGATTGGGGGTAAGAGATTTGGAGAAAGAATAGACTACACTTCATTGTAAAGTCTAATATTAACAGATATGAAATACTAGTCTTTATTCATAGACTAATACCAAGGCTATCCCTGCTGCCCCTGTTATTTATGAGGTTAGCTTACAACGCTAAGATAGAGACTGAAGTATCATTAGGGCAACACAGCATGGGCTCAACCTTGGGGGGGTGGATTTTAAATGGAATCTCTCTTGACAACTTCCACAGCATCAGTGTTCTTTTGACATACCATACAACTGGATCCCTTTAATCAAGCAGAGTCAGTTGTCTATCTGAGCCACTTCCCTGGCTAGCTAGCCAGCAATTGGCTACTAGTGCATGAAGATAAATGGTTCAATTGATCAGAGCTACTCTAATATAATACTTTAGTTTTCAAACCTTTTAAGGTACACATATATTAGTTGGTTTATAACACATGAACTCAGTCTAAAAAAAATCAAAAATTAAGGAATTTATATTAAATTACAATATATTTGGATCCACTTTGATTTTGTTTTTAGACTAAGTTCATGCATTCTAAACTGACTAATATATGTTTATCTCAACAGGTTTAAAAACTACTGTAAATGTATGGCCTTTTATCTTGGAGTGTTTGGCCTGGCGGCCCAATCCATGGTGAACTCTTATAGACATAATGCAGGTAAGGGTCCATATGACATCTTTCCTGTTCTAGGATATAATTAAATTTTAAAGTAGTAATTATCATTAGATGCATATTTGGGTTCCTGTTGAAGTGGACTAATTTATTGCACTATTGCAATCAAGATTATCCCCTTGCCCATCAATGTACAGTAGTTTAAAAGCTATGACAACAACCAAAAATACCTCAGATTTAAACAAAAGAATTTCAGATTTGAACAAAATCCAAGTTGCACAAGATTCAGGATTCAATTAATTTAAACGTTTTTGGTTGACAAATGAACTTTCAAACAATAAACAAAATTTCACTAGCATATTATACAAAATAGTATCAAACATCAAGCAGTATTGTTTAAACCACAAACAAAATGAGCTGACACAGCAAGTGAGATGGATGGATGCTGTTCTGAAGTATATTATACTCCAATCAGGATTCATATGAGGCACCAACAGAAGGAATAAAATAAAACAAAATTTGAGCAATATGGAAGTGAGATTCCACAAGCACAAAACAAAATGAAGTCACACAAGATGAGTAGTATGAGCAGCCTAAAATTGAAAAATAACATTTTAATGGCCAATCAACAGCTATCCAATTTAAGAAAAGAGGCATTTTATTCATTTTCATGACTCCTGATTTGTGTGTAATTCTTTTGAGAACTTTCCAAATATGGACTTGAGATTACAATAAAAATAAATCATAAAATTTTAAACTTCTACTTTTAGTGATTTTATCCTTTGTTTTGTTTCAATATGGTTTTACTAGCAACAACATTTTCAATGGTACCAGCAGCCAAGACAGCTTCAATGAAGGCAAGGCTCAGAACAAGGAGACACCTGTTTACACCCAAGCCTTTGAGGCAGGTAATGAGGAAGCTGACCTGTACCTGACCCCCTACCCATATGGCTTTGACTTGTTCAGTATTCACTTAGTGTCTAGCTCTTTCCCCACTCCTGTACCCATCCCCGCACAAGCTGCCCATCAACCAACCGATTAAGATGGCAACCTTAATTTGGAACAACTTCCTGCCAACACCCAACCTGCAATCCCTTCAGCCAATCAGGCTTCAGCTCTGCGGCCCAGCTCCCCAAGCAATGAATCATCACTGCCAAAATTCTTCAGGAAATTGTGACACTTAACCTACAGGGTCTGTCCTGGGATCAGATTGCAACCCATTTGCAATTTACCCTGAGTCACAATAACGTGGTAATTTAATAACTTAATGGATAAGGGGAATCTGATTGGGACAGCCAAGAAGCCAAAGAAGCAGGTTGACTCTCATATCAGCAAGGCTGACCCAATTATGCTTGACCTCCTTCAGAGGGGCCCCAAGCTTCCCCTGACCCAGGTCCAGAAGCAACTTGCGCACCATGACATTTGGGTGTCTGAGTGCATGGTGCAGCTCTAGATGTATGGAAAGGTGGTGTCAATCCAGGTTCTTACAAATGTTGCCGGCAACTAATGGAATGGCGCTGAGGATTCCCTGTGTGATCAGGACATTGAATCAACCCTGGTCCAATGCTTGACAAGTCTATCAGATGATGTCATGTTTGCCTTGCATTATAAGCTATCAATAGCTTTTGACAATTTTGGTGCACAAGGAAGAGCCGCCACCCAAAAAAGAAGGAAGAAGTTCAAGAAGGGGACGTTCATTGGTGCACTTCTGGCTGTTTCAGCCAAGGGTTTTGTCTATTATTGGAAAAACCCAGATTTCACTGATGGCTACAAGTACGGCCACATCCTCAGTGGATTACTTGACTCCTGGGATGGCTCAAATTCCAAGCACCAGGTTTTCTTGAGCCACCAGATGGAGGGTAGCTCCACCGCCCTCAAGGCCATCCAGGGACACGGGCACCAGGCCTCAGTCTACTCCGTTGGCCACACTGACATTCATCTGGCAGATGTTGTGTTTTTCAACATTGGTGACACAGTCCAGGAGCGCCGCCCTCAGGCTTTTAACAACCTTTATCTTGGGGTCCTTGGCCACAATTCTCTCTTTGGTTACCAAATGGTGGCCTCCTTGTTTGCCCAAATTGTCTTCCATGTGAATATGGGCAACCAATCACAGAAAGACAAGCGCCTCCCACCCTGTGCCACAGCCACCTATCAACCCATCCAGCCAATGTCAGACAAGGAATATAACAAGCGTTATATGACGGCCATCACACACAATCCTCCTACCCCTACCCCCGCCATCACTATCCCCCACCTGCCAGCCCCGCCCAATCATAGACCCCCCATGCCAGCACCAGCTCTACGCCTTCCTTCTCACACTATTCCACCTACTAGGCATCTCTCTTCCTGCACCCAATAAACCCCCTGTTGCCAAACATTTTCTATTTATATTATCTTTATTTTGAATTTCAATTGTTCATGTTAACTTTGTTTATAGTTGGTTTTATTCTTTATGTTCAGTTTATTTCTATAAAATCATATATTTACTATGACATGTATCTAGATCCAGAACACAGTTATTTTTAGTACCCAAACACAGCCCCTTGTGAAAATATTAACAACAATTTGGTGATCAGCTAAATTTGAATTAGAAAATTATAGGTTAACTGTTTTTTAGATAAAGTTGTTACTGATCCAAATTCAAAATCTTAATGATAAACTTTAAGCCAATCAGGAGCCAAGTGATAAAGTGATTGTTGTGACAAAAAGGGTCATTCAATAATTTTTTGATACATGTGCGCTAATTAATATGATTGGCTGGATCTTTTACTATTGTGCGCCATTGTTGCTGTGGCAAGTTGTTGATGGACTAGTGACCAATAGGATGCTGGGTTAGCACTAGTCCATCAACAACTTGCTACAGAAACAATGGCGCACAATAGCAAAACAACCAGCCAATCATATTACTTAGTGCACATGCATCAAAGAATTATTGAATGACCCTTTATGCCACAGCAATCACTTTATCACTTGGCTCCTGATTGTCTTAAAGTTTATCATTAAGATTTTGAATTTGGATCAGTAACAACTTTATCTAAACACAATTAACCTATAATTTTCTAATTCAAATTTCAATGATCATCAAATTGTTGTTAATATTTTCACAAGGAGCTGTGTAAAGTGCCAAAAATAACATGGAAATTAAGGAAACAATGCCAACACAAAGCAAACAACATATATTGAGTTAAGCGTAAAACATATACACAATGGATAAAAAGATGGGATAATGTAGTAAATGGGAAAACAAAAATGAATAAACAAAGAGGCAATTGTAGCAAAATAAGATATAGTTTATTGGGGTGAAAGCTATAAAAACATATGGAAAGGTTAGTAAAAAATCAAATAGAGAATTGGAGAAGCTGCTTAAAGACCTTGGCTATGCAATTGCAGAGATCAAAAGAAATTAACCACAAGGTCAAAGCCAGAGTGAAGTCAGCCGTCCTTGAAGGGGACAAAATAGACAAGGTGTCCGCAAATGCCCTAATGACCAAAATCTGGACACCCCTGAGAAAACAATTGAGCATCTTCTTAACATTCAGATGACAGTGGTTGAGGGCCTGCAATTTAAGGTGTACAATCTTTATGCGCCGTCTGTCTGGGTTGATGACCCCAAGATTTATGCACATCTCAAGCCAGCAAAGCACACCAGGAAAGAGGATACTAAATTGCCAGCGCAATTGCTTGCACCAAGAATGACTAATCCTGCTGAAGCCGCCAGCAAGGAGGAAACACAAAAAGGTAACCTAAAAAACAAAATTAATAAAAATCCAAAATTCATACCTGTTTTTTTTAGAAAACATAGACAGCAAAATTGGCCAGGTCCTGGTCCCCTTTGTTCCTGCCATGTTCTATACCAACCACACCAATTATGTGGCAAGGCAGCTGTTTCTGTTCCCCTGTCTTGTGAGAGCTGGAGGACTGCGTCTACGGGTCCTTTCCAATGTTGCAGGAGGCATTGGCTGAGCTTACTCATGCTGAGGGGGCATCTGAGTGGGCAATACTGCCTACAAGGATGCTAACTGGTCCGCCTGGACCCAGTATCCCTCAGTGGAGTTTAATGTGTAAACTCTATTGAGCTTGTTTGGGATGTCCTGGCAATGCTCCCATTCAAGAACATACCAGAGATGATCCAGGCCCATGCGGCTGCTTGCTTCTGCTTTCCGGTGGAGCACATGTTCTCTTACCTGCTGGAGAACTTTGGGCGCACAGTAGGAAAATTGGCTGTTGCAGATGCAACAGCTGTCAAGAAAACCAAAAACCTTCTTTCCAACTTTGAGCTGGCCTGGTGCACTGACAAAACAGGGGTCCCTGCAGCCATGGATCTGACCTTTGTGAAGACAAAGCATGAAAAAAAGATCAGCACAGTATACAACAAACTTTGAAAGTTTACTGAAGCCTTTGCTGGGCAAATGCTTCATCTTGTTGTTTACCTTGGGTATCTCTTCTACTTTGGAATGGGCACCAGCGTGGAGGACCTGGACAGGGTCCTTCTTGGGATTGGCAAGGCCAGGCTCTCCCTGGATGAGAAGAAGGTCCCACCAGGATATGACTTGGTGGACCACATTATCTAGGACACCCTGGTCCTGGCTGGTATTTACAGGTTTGCAGCCCTTCCTGAAAAGCTGCTGCTTTACTCCCACCTGAACCTACTGCCTTTCACCAGCAGGCAGGAGTATTTCAATCAGGGTGTATCCACTGTCTACAGTGTGGCGGTGGAGGTTGTGCGCCACCTCCATCACCAGGTGGGTACATACCAAAGAACCCATTACAGGCGCCCTTAAAACTCTCTTTTCCAATAAAAATATTTACACTTTAGATTTTTTTATTATAAATAGTTTTTATAGTTCTTATTTTAGCAAAAAAGTTTTGAGAAATAAATCCCAGATAAGGTTTTATAAAAGCATATTAATATATGTTAATAAAAATACTTCTAATTTGTACATTTTACATTTATTTTTTTAATTCAATTTTTATATTTATTTTATAAGAGTGTTATAAATATATTCTTATAATCCAGTATGAAGTTTTGGGATAGACTCAGATGTCATAATAAAATAATTTAATATAAAATAAATACATTACAAACCTTCATTGATGGTCCTGCTGAATGTAATTGTGGGCTTAAAAGCTTCTAAATATAAAAATGATAATTAATAAATCCTAAATAGTAAATTAGAGAATATAAAAAGTTGGACATGCTAAGTCTTTAATTGATTGACTTTTTGGCAAGGCACGTGGGATAAACAAATCAGTATGGTCATAGAAATTGGCCACAGTCTCAGCTGGGAGGGTATGGATCCCAGCCTGCAGCAAATCAAACAGGTCCTCAGTCCCAGTTGGGGTTCCTTGCTTGATAACTTGCTTGAGCCACCCAAAGACTTTCTTAATGGGATTTACGGAAGGGCAAAAGGCAGGGAGGAAGAGAAGGCGCAAATTTGCTGTGGCCAATTGCTGAGGACCCACTTCAATGCTGGTGTCAATTGATGGAAATTCAGCAATAATATCTGCCATCTTGTGGAGACTAACATTATCCAGTACTATTACCTTGGCAAAACCTGGGCTTGTGCGCCTCAGGTGCTCCTGGACCAATTGGAGAAAAGATAAGAAGGTCCTGCTATTGTGAGAACCCAATATCATTTGATACAGCTCAATCCCCTTTGGACCAAAGAGAGCCACTATTGAATAAGCTGTGGCACAGACTGCAGCACGCTGAGCTACCCCGTCATTGGAGCCTTTTGGGCATACCCATATGCATTGTGCATAGACGAGGCAAATGCTGATTTGTTAATATAATAAAATTTGACTGTCTCCTTATTTTTGAGGGCAGTGTAGGCCTCAACGTATTTTTTCCGGGTCTCAATATTTGTTGGGCTATTTCAATTGTACAGAGATACCCCAAGCTTTTTCCAGGAAAAGCGCATTCCCTTGACCAGATGGTAGTAAAAGTAAATTGAGGCCTCAACCCCAAAAGTAGAGTTGAAAATTGCCTGTATATTTTCCAGTTCAATATGGCAGTCTTGGGTTATCCACTGGCAGATTGTCCATTTGTGCTCCTTGGTGAGCATGGTGGACACATGCAAGGATTTTTCCATAGCAAGGACTCAGCCAGTATCAACAAATGAGTTGAATACCTTGCTGGCATACTTGGGATCCACTCCAACAAGGGTCACAGCCGCCTTGTAGTCACCAGATTCCCACATGAGCTGTAGAAAGATAATGCACATTATATCTGGGATGCGCTTCTGAGTGGGCTTTGTGGGTTCAGACAAGCCAGGATCCTGATTAGTGATAGGCTTGCAAGGCATGGGTACCTTGTTGTAGAAGGCTGAATTTTTCTTTAACACCAGCTGTCCCTCATTGGTTTGGTAGAACTGGGGCTCCTTGTCATCCTCCTGATTGCCATAACTTATGTAGGGCTTGTAGATAGTATCAGGTACAGGCTTCACCTTCTCCATCATGGCTGATGGGACCAACTCTTGCCGGTACACACCGTCAAACACATATGAAGTAAGTTCTACCTCCTTGTTTCTAACTTTCTTTGTAGTGGTGACTTTGGTGGGCTTCTGGGTCAGCTTTGGGACCAAGAGTTTATGCTCTGCACCCTAGCAGCTTGTGCTCCTTGAATCAGCTGTGTTGGTGCAGCGTCACTATTGAAATCTCCTCTCCCATCTCATTCCTGAGTAGGCACTTGGGTTGCACTAACTCTATTATTTGACCCGCAAGGGCAACCACAACTGCGGCGCACAACAGGTGCATTGTTACTCTGTTGTTGTGTTCCTTTAATTTAAAATTTAATAAAATACTAAACAAATTTCAAATAAGTCACTCCTTAATTTTAATTTTTGCTTTTATCTGAATATGGATATTTAATTAGAGTTTTTCCCATCCAATATCCTGATTATAGATTTTTATTTCTTAATTAGTTGTTTTTGGTTTTACCATGCCCATTTTAGAATACCCAAAATAATTTCCACCTATGTTGGGAATTTTGACCAAGCAATGATGCCAATTATGACAGAGCCCACAGATTGGGATTGCTACAACCAAATTCATAAATTAGTACAAAACACAATGATACTAATTATGACAGCGCTTGTGGATATGAATTGCAGCTACCAAATAATATAAATTGGGAGTATAAATTATATGCAAATTGGATCAGCAGTAGTCTGCTGACCTGAGCCTTAAACTAGCCAATGATAAGCACCGCCGCAGCAATTAAATGATACATGATTTGCTGCTACAGCACTTTATAAATACACAAAGCGCCGCAGCGCTGCCTAGCAATTGGATTAGGCGCCAAAGCACTGAACTACTTTTACGTCAAGCGCCGCCGCACCAACTGAAAATTATTGCAGGTGCCGCCTTATTTTTACATCAAGTGCCAAGGCACTGGGTTTGATTCCCCATAATCTTGGATTCCCATATTTATCACATTAATAAGCATTAAGCTTGTGGTATGCCAAGGAAGCAGGAAGTGATCCTGAAGTAACTAAATTATTCCACACCAGCAAGGATTGCCTGTGCTGGGTGAAGATGAAGATATTCTATTGGTTGACGTGCAAGAAGCGCCAAACCTAGATTAATAATTACCCAAATTAGGGGCGTGATAGAATGTCCTAGAAGACATTGCTAGCAGCCCAGAGATTACCCTGGTAGAAGATATAAGAAGAATTAATCATTTACAATAAAATCAATCTTGAGTCTTTGAACTATCTTTATTTTATCCTTAATCTGGTTGACCTTTATCCTAATCCTTAAGTGCTTCTGCACAATCAGAAGCCATTGCTGGGCAATAATCATGGTCCTGCTCAATCCTGGCTCTTCTGCTACAATACTACTCATATCTTCACATACAACTGTATTCTGGCAAGTATCCTGTGCCCTATAATATCAAATAATTGTGGCGCTGTAATGCAAAAAGCGCGACAACATATTTTCCCAGATTTTACGCCAAATTAAGCACTCAACACAATATTTTTATAATTATGTTTCAGATACTGTGTCTTATTTTATATACCTTGGTATCATTCTTGATTAAAATCCATTGCGCACAACATTTGAGTGATTTTGTTTACATACTAAGTTGCTGTTGTGTTTTGGTTTTGGTTTGAGTTTTGACTCACTGTGCTTGGGTGTATTTTGTCACCAATTTACATAGTAAAAATATGTACACCAAAAGTCAACTCACACCATCTTGTTTGTGAATCAATGTATTTCAGATAGTGTTTTGAATAGTTTTGCTTTGTGCATGAGCACTTCTTTGCTGTGTTAACCCATTTTGCCCATTAACACCAAAAATCTCTGTTAACAGAGTGTATATTTTAACCTAATAGTTGGAATTTGCTTAAATCTGAAATTGTTCTGTTTAAATCTTAGGTATTTTTGGTTGTTGCCATTGCTTTTAAAACTATTGTATCTCACCATACACAGGGGGCACTTGAAGAGTTGCCCCATGATGTGACTAACAGTATAAACCATATTTGCATAATGTCAAATTACAGACACTATCTCCTAATTAGGAGCACTATCAATTTGATACACCAATCTCTACCCCAAGTTTTTCCTGACCAGAACGTTGAATTAAAAATGCCACTAGGCCACCTCCTGGTAACTGTGGCTCTCAAATATAGTATACCAACTGTATTGTTCCTAAAATAAACATATATTATTCCTATTATTGTCCTTTCTATTTGGACTGCCTTCTTCCTAAATATTAATACTGGACTATAATTGGTTCAGTTGCAACATTGGTAGAAACAGTAGTCTCAATTGATAACCTATAATTAAGAAAATTCTCTACAAGAAAGGACAAAGTGCTGGCTTTATGGCTACACCTTTCCAGGAACCTTCCTATCTATCCCTGACTGGGAGATCCCAGAAGGTTACATTTTTTCAAGACTAACTAGTATTAACCAGCGTTTACAATTGACTCTGTCTGGGACAACACAACACCAGTTTGACCCCGCCTGTGACAATCTACATGTTTTTGTAATCTGGGGGTAGTTGGTATGGTTGGTATGTCACTTAAATCTCATATTAAAACATATGCAATTCACTAAAGACTAAACTAAGACTTCTAGTCAAATAACATAGTACATATAATAAATATGTTAGTATATAATAACATCCAATCTTTATTTAATAATTTAAGCAAAGATTTATATAGGGCTTCCATATTGCTCATAGCAATAATCCCTCAAAGACTCAATATTGATATTAAATTCTTTCCATTTCAGCCCATACTCTGTTGAATACCAGAGATGGGCTAAATGTTATAGATGTGAAATCAACCAGTTGATCCACTTTAATACCTATCATCTGAGCAAGGGTACTTCTAGATCTATTGCTCTAAAGTCTAATTAATGACAGTTTGACTTTAATTATAAGAATGGTTTATATCCAATCACATTGCTACACATGTGAGCAGTTTTACAGGCATGAGCTGATGTTGTCTAAGAAGAGAATAGTTGCCTGAGAGAGGGAGATGTTGATTGTTTGGTTTTGCCTTGGGGTGCCAGTAGGTTAGCCCTCTATTGGTACCTGAGAAGGGTAAAGAGAGTACCTATGATGGTTATTCTAAGTCAGTGTAAGCATCCCTAGACCAGCTGGGGTGATAATACAGCTGGGTTTCCCTTGGGAGGGGGAGATAATGAGTCAGCATTGCCCTTCCAGAAGGCCATCTGGGGAATAATGTTGTTGGTGGCCCCTGGGAGGATGAAGTGTTGAAGCAGCACTGAAATCCTGATACCAGCTGGGGTGGGAATACAGATAGTTCATTCCTGCCCAAATGGATCTGAGAATTTCTCTTTCTATGTTTTCTGAGTGGTTTTAAGAATTGCCTCTCTATCACTGTTCAAGCATAGGGTGCCTTGGATAAAGTGTGGTGCACAATCAGAAAAAAGCTTCTAAACCCAAGGGATCAGAGTAATACCCAATAAGTGGAGCTGTTTAATCTGCAAATACCCAAGATAATCACTTGAGGAACAAAGAGAATAAGAAATTAGCATAAAGAGAGTAAATGCTTGCCTCTAAAAGCCTCAGCAGAAAACACCTATGGTGACTACATAAAGGGAGAAAAGCCCAGAAGAAAGACATCTGTATCAGCTAAAAAGATGTCCATATGATAGAAATCTGTAGTGGCTATGTGAAGAAAGGTGACAAGATGGAAGAAATATGAAGAGGCTGTAGGAAAGTGCTCAGATGAAGAACATCTGTAATGGCTAGAAGAGAAGCTCATATGGGAGATATCTGCGAGGGATAGAAGGAAAGAAGATATAGAAATACTAGATGCAAGTCATTTATAGTAGACAAGAAAGAGATTAGAAAATAGAAAGTAATTAAAGAATAAAATAGTAATGATAAGGAGCGCCTTTTTGGAGAAGCTTCAAATATAAAAGTAGGAGGAGAAGAAGTATATTTTATTGGATGATAATTTAGACTTATATAGATTTAGCTGTGGCAAGGATATTAGTTGGACCAAACCCAGGGGCTGGTCATGTGCTGGATGGGTTTGAGTCGTTGGATACCTGGACAGTCATGTGATATTGGTTTGTTGCCATTTCCGGTATGTCAAATGGTATATTGGAAAGGCACCAAATCAGGCAATGACTGTATGTTAGGTGTGATGGCAGTAGCTGGAATACTTGTACATTCAGACCCTTGACAGTAAGATTAAGAGAAAATATTAAAATCAATATAAGAAATATATAGAAAGATAAAATAATGTCAAAACAACAGGATCAACCCCCTGGAAAGGTTCTGGCTAAGCAGGTTTGTGACCCGCAATCTGGCTTTCCAGTGACCCATAGCCAAATGTGGTAGCCCACTCAAATTCCCAGAAATAGCAACATGAGCAAATGATGATTCCATATGGTGGATGTCTCAATTTAGCGCTTGACTTATTACCAAGATCAAGCCACCCCCTTGCCCAATCCAATTATTTGATTGTCACAATCTTTTTCCTCTTAAAATTATTCAACCCAACTATATAATCCACTATATCCTAAAAAAGGCATCATCTATTTTAAAATATTTTCCCTGTGTAACTCTGCTAATACATCACAGTTACAACAATGTGTTTTATATTTAAAGGATTTATCAGTATGGTTTTGAATTTAAAGGGTGTTATAAGTAACGTTTAATATTAAAATGATGTCAGAAGTATTGTTTTGTAAATAAAAGGTGTTGAAATATTGTGCCTGGTTTTTTTTGCTGAATTAACATAGTAAAAAATCTAGTTATCTTAGATAAATTAAGGGGGAGTGGGTTTGATTTCAGAACCTATCTGGTTGATCGAACAGGGTTTTTCTTTTGAAGAAGGGGGCGTTGATGCTGACCACTGGCTGAGGTGCCCTTAAATATATCATAGGGGGCTGCAGATTGGTTTTGGTTGAATATTAATAAGTATAGTAGGGATTACTTAATGTTTTTTTCAGAAAATAAATTAAGCGTAGGAATTTTTAGGAATTTCTCCTGTTGGAAATTGTATATAATGTGCAATTAATGAGCTGAGGTTTAAATTTAATGATTGTATAGTGTGGTTTGTAAATGTTAATCAAGTTTAAATAATTTTCAGCAGTAAGGGGTTCGGAATTAGTTCCTTTAAATTTTCATTGTTAACTCTTAATAGAATTTCTTAATTTGAATCTTTTTTATAAATAAAATACTCTATATTTACAATATATAGCTAGTTGAATATGATTTATTTTTGTATAATAATATGTATCATAATGATACTTATTATATTTAATTTTTACGAAGTTGAAAATGATTTCCAGAGTTTTTATTAGTGATAATATGTTTTTATAGTAGGCTATAAAAATTCATAATTGTGTTGGCCTTTTTTATTAGTGCCAGGAGTATGGGCTTAGAAATTTGTATCAGATGCTTTTTACTAAGGAATTCAAAAATGGTTAAATTTAAAAGGTCTAATGTGTTGTTAATATAAAAAGCAAAGAGAATGGTGGTTTAATAAATAAGTTTCTTAAATACTGTATATGTGTATTGATAATAAAACTAAGCTAAATATTTATTTTCATATACTTCTTTTTTTATTTACTCACAAAAAGCAATCAAATCCGACAATTTGTCAGAACTAACAGTGTCGGTAATGAGGTGGGTACTGATTTCCAGGACATTACTCGCCAGTAAAGACATTTAGCAGGCTACACTTGGCTCTTTGATTGTCGATTTAATAAAAATTAGTGCGACAATTCCACAAGAACATTATAATCTATCGTTGGTAAATTGAATGATTCCTTTAAAAGTCATACGCGATAGGCCATTACAATAATTAGATTTAGCTTGGTGATAAACAATCCAATATGTCATCTGAATCCACGTCCACTCTAAAGAATGGTGGTATAAATGAGAAGTGTCTACTGAAACGTATTATATGCTTTACTCATTTGTGATACTGAGTTTTCTTGCTCACCTTCAATTTCACCTAGTGGCTGCTGATGAAGAGGTCTACTACCCATTGAAGTGGATGACTAAGGAGCTAAAGCCAGACGAAAATAAAATAGGGTACACTTACACTCTTCCAGACGGATTCCACTGGGTCCATAGCCGAAACTTTAGTTCCAGCCATGTCCTCTCCGAACCAGGTCCAAATGAAGAAGGATCATTCAAGACTCCAAGAAAGACTACCATCGAATTCAAAGAGTTAAGCCGAAGCCTATTTCTGGATGTTGCTCAAGCAAACACTAGAAGCGAGTGCAAGTGGTTCCTTTTTTCTTGTTTAACGAGAATCCTTCCTCACGCTTTACATTCTACGTCTGTTCACATCAATAACATCACTAACTTCTCAATTGGTCACCAGCTTGTGCTTACATATAGTCAGCTCTCTGGAAATGCTGGTCCGTGTATTGACGCCAGCATGGTTGTTCCCAATCCACTCCGTCTGCCTGGCAAAGCCGTATTGGGACGAATTTACCTTTTGATCAAGTATAACATAGACCCCATCAAAACCAGGAAATTTTTCCAAAAACAAATGTCACGGCAATGTTCCCGATTACTCTTGATGGAGATATATGTGACTCCATCTACAAGCTTACTAGTTAGTTTATTTTAAACGCCGTATATTATGTGACTAGGTGGTTTCCCATCCAAGGACATATATAAAGTTGAACTTTTTATAACAATTCAATATATTTACTGTATTTTTAGGTTGGGATTACTTATCATCTGTTTAATTAAATTTCTTATTTAAAAAGGCTTATTTAAAATTTAATCCAAAATTTATTTGTTTAAAATAAAATGGCATATTCCAGGAATAAATATAAATTAGAAATCTAAATAAGTAGATTATTACTATTAAATTTAGTAATACTATTGAGTATATACTTTTTGCAAGTATATAATAAAAGTAAAGGGGGAAATTAAGAAGAAATTGCTATTTTACTTTGTAAAAAGATAGAGTAGTGTATAGCTTCATGGGGAGTCAGATATTGTCCATGTATATCATGACAGTCATGGGGCTTTTCCAGGTAGTGTTCCTCTTAGCATTCAAATATTTGATCCCATACAATATGTGAGTGTAGCATGAGTACCACCAACTATTCTGTAGTTGAGTTATTTATCAGAGAATCAATTTCCAAAGAGTGAGTCATTTTAGATGTTTCAACAATGCTAAAATTGTTGCAACTAATATTGACACCTTGTCTACCAATGCATCTCACAACATGCAGAGGGTGTTAATAGAGTTGCCCATGGTATATCTGCTGTATATTGTGATTGGTTAAAACTAATTATAACTGATAATTCCTCAACTCAATAAAGTAAGCTAACCAAATGTCCATGTGATAGTTAGGGTCATTACTCTGATGATCAATAGTTTGATTATCAACCTCCAAGATTGGGATATATGCTGTCCATGGATCATAACAGCAACAATCAACTATAATTTGGTACTTAGGCCAAAGCCTACTAGCTAATTGCTAAATAAACCAAATTTTTATATTGTATCCCATAGTTGGAATTGATAATCAATGAGAAATCAAAGCCAATATTGACTCAATTAAGAAACAGCTTAATTTTTATTACAAAATAAGAAGGAAATTACTATTAAAAAGGCCAAATTATTATTATAATAATTTAAGCCCAACTTCAATAATGAATCTACACAATATTGATATAAATTAACAGTTTCTTATACTTCTTAATAAAAATGCATGTAATCTGGAATATATTCACTTATAATGAGTTATTTATATTTATATCTGGCCCTTGTTTCATAGTTGTTTGTCATTTAGTGGGTAAAAATTTCAAGCTTTGTTGTATATTATATTAGTGGTTTATTATAGCTTTGAAACAACTGGACATGTTCTGGTTAACCCTTAAACATTGGATTAAGCTAAATTGTATAGGTTAAAACTAGGATTTATATAGTGTCATTCAAAGTCAACACAAAGAAAACCCGACACTAAAGCAAAAGCAAGACAAGTGGAATAAGTTAAGCAAACAGAATGACATAATTTAAGCAAGATTTAATAGTGGCTCCACTATAAAAGAATGCTGCCACTGGCAAAGTTGACACCTTTACTGGTTTAATAAGCAAAAGACGTGGCTTAACAATTTCAACTTACATAATGGTAAGCTTAGAACCCCAAAACTTCACATAATAAAAAACTAATTATTACAATATGTAGTATTTAGTATTTAAAAGTTATATGAATAAAAGTTTATTATAGCCCAAACCCCAAATAGTCTATTTTCAGACTAGATTTCAAACCTGATCTTAATTTAATTAAGATTTATATGTTTTTTACATAGTTATTTACCTCAATAATACTGACTTTCTACAAGTCAACAGTCAGAATTAAGATTTTATTTTAAGCCAGCTATCTAGAATCAAATTTTACTACATGTCAACACTTAAAATTTCAACACTAAACATTGAAATGTAGTTTTGTCCAACTTTTTCTTAATGAAAAGCCTCAGAACTGAATTATCTTAATAATAATGAAGGTTTTTTTACATAGTCTATATAATAATCTCCACAACTTGCTATATTTTCAGCTTTGAATTTCATTTGTGTATACCTTAATCACAGTTATTTCCCCAAACCCTTTTTCTTTATAAGATAGATCAAAGAACCCCCAGTCTAATAAGAAGCAACCAAATAAAAAACTGCCAAGGATGCTGTTAAGCCTAAGGCTTCTTCTTCTACAAAGAAAGTGGCTAAGAGACATCCTAAAAAAGATGAGCAAAAAAGAAAAAACCCACACCTTCAGCTTATGAGAAGGACTCTGATGATGGTTTCACCTCCCATAGCTGGTATGAGTATGAGGGAAATGAAGATCCCATCAACAAGAAGAAAAGCAAGCCAAGCTTCAAGTCCTCTCCTGAGCCCTCCCCTGAATCCTCTCCTGGTGAAAATGAGTATGATGAGAAGCATTAGTACTTCCCTGGTTTTCAAAACGCTCCTCCTGGGCCATGAGATGCAAGAAAGGGCCACAATATTTGCAATGTTAAGGGCTCCTTCAGGATCCCAAAGAGATTCCCAAAAAAATTCCATTGATGTCAGTCAAAGGTGGCCCAAGCATGGTCAGTGATGACTATGTGTTTAACTGCAATAATCAGAAGCAAGGAAATAAAAGCAAACATTTCTCATGTGAAGACAGAAGCTGCCCTGCACGCCTAAACACCCAAGGTTGGGATAAAGTTACCTTGGAAAAGGGGGAACATACCTGCATGCCAGTCACCACTTTGATCAAGAAGCTGCTCAATTGGTACCTATTCCAAATGGTCTCAGTATCAAAAGACATCAAAGCAACTCACCTGGCAGTAAAGGCCACCAAGCACTTGAGCAAAGAGAACATTAAATTTGTCCTTGACTGCAAACAACTTGTTAAGTATATCTGTGATAAACGCCAAGAGCTAAACCCAATTGGAAAAGGTACAACCTAACTAAAAGACCTGGTCCTTACTCCTGAGTTGCAGATGACTCAAGACAATAAAAAGTTCCTTCTTCACAATGATGGGCCTGGTGCAAAAGATAGGATCATATGCTATGCCACCTATAACAATCCAGGTCAACTGCGCTCTACTGAGACTTGGCTCTGTGATAGGAAATTTTTAACATGCCCAAAGTTATTCTATCAGCTGTGGGTAGTGCATGCCCAGCTTGATGATAAATTCCTCTCATTTGCATATTTTCTTCTTCCTGGAGCCTCAGAGGAGGTATACCTAAGAGGATTTAAGATTCTATGTGAGGGCCTTGAAGCCATTCCCACTGAGGCTGAAAAGAATCCTGGTCCGTCAACAAGGGCCAATCCTTATGATGCTGATAAAGATGAGGTAACCCTAGCTGCTGAAGATAAGGAACACAATAGAGCCCTTGGCCCCAAAATAATTATCATGGATTATGAGACATCCCAATACAATGCCTTTGTAAAAACCTTCAATGACAAGGTACAAGGGTGTTTTTTCATTACCAACAAGCTATTAATATATGCCTTAATGGCAAGACCCTCTTCAGCTCTCTCACACAACAAGATACAACTGGTAAATGTAATTTTCTGACCCAGAAGTTTTTTGCTATTGTGTTTATTAAGCTGTAGCATACTGGGCAAGCCTTTGACTTCCTATTCCAGGATACATATGCCAGGAACATGAGGATGCCTTCTACCCTTTCATTGAATATTACAAGCCACAGTGGATTGGACATAAGGTCACTAAGTGTCAGAGCAAGCCCAGAGCCAAAGCAAAATGGAACTTCTACCAGGCGGTTCTTCAGAATAAAATGAAGAAAACATTGGGCCTGGAGGTCTGGTATAAACATCTTAAGTCATCCTTTGTTGTGAATCCTGATACAACACCTTCTTTGAGAACCTTAAGGCTGAACAGGGGAAGAATATCTCTTCCCCTTGTTATATGGAAGTAAGGGCTCTAAAGAAGAGAAAAAAGTGAAAGGTTAGCATTTACAAAAAGCAGATAAAAATCTATCAAGAATAAGTACAAGTTATCTGAGCTTGGGGGCCAGATAGGAAAGATTGCTGCTGTAATCTCTTGCAGCAAACCTTCAACTTAGTTTATAATAACATTTTTGGCTCTTTCTGATATTTTATTATATAATTTTAATACCAAAACTAATAATATTATTTAAAAAGATAATTTAATTTAAAATGGTTGAAAAAATTAATTGTTTTTAGAAAAGGTTTATATGTTAGAGTTTGGATTATCTAGCCTGAATAGTTGTTTTAGAACTAAAGTATATATAATTTTGGGTTGATGTTACATAAAATATTCTTAAAAATTATTATTTATCTTTATCTTTACTTTTATTTAATATACTGTTGTAACTGTGCTGTTTTAGCAGAGTTACAAGAGGGAAAATATTTAGAAACTAGATAATAATCTTTATTGAGAGATAGGGATTATATAGTTATTGTGAATCAAGGATAACAGTAACATGATTATGTTGATCACACAATTGGATGATAAAGGGGGGTGGCTTGATCCTTATAATGAGTCAAGCACCAAAACAAGTCACTCACCAAGAGTGATCAGCTTTTGTTCATGTTATTGTATTTGGCAATTTGAGTTGTCTTCCTAACTTGGCTTTGGGTGAATGGATAATTGGGTTGCGGGTCACAAACCTGTTTACTCGGAACCTTGCTGGTGGGTTGAGCCTGCTGTTTCAATAATAACTTACTTTCCCACTACACAGCAAGAAGATATCATCCTGCACTACCATTATACACTAGGACACATCCCTAGGCGCAAACTATCTGAAATCATGAAATGCAAGGTCTGTCAGCCACACATGTGCCAATGTATCTTGTATCCCCTAGAAAAATGTGTGTTTTGCAGGAAGAACATGCCCAAACCTGCTCCACCCAAATCAGTTTTATACATAAAAGCCATAAACCCCTTAAAAGATGGGCTCTCAATATTTTAGGACCCCTGCCATAAGACAGGCTGAGGAAGAATTACATTTCATTTGCCATCAAATGTTTCACTTTTTGGTCTGTAGCTTGGGCAACTGTCAACCACACTACTTATCCTGTGTGCCAGGATCAACTGTGGTACAGTGTTCAGCCCCAGTGCCTGGGCTTTTGTACCCCTGATGGTTTAATTGGGGTATACTAGGGTAAGTTAAAATCCACATTTCCTTCCAAACATCCCTCATAATCACCTTTTCCTTGGAACAATGGTGTGCTAAAGCCTGTGACATTGTGCAAGGACGGCAACTGTGGTGAATTTGGCTCCCTGGTACCCAACTCCCTGGTACTTGACAAAGTAGTGCGTACCAGGGAGCTGAGTGCCGCATATGTGAATCTATTAGTATTTTTGGCTTAACTGATTTTAAGCTAATTTGTACTAGTAATATAGGGGTTCAAAACCAAAAACCGGGTTTGAATTCACTCAAAATTAACTCTGTTTAATAATTTGTTTAGCTAAAAGACCAATTTAAGGGGCAATTTATAAGTAAATTTACTAGAAAAAAGAAAAACCTGTGTTTGACACTCTAAAAAAGTGGCCAGGTCAACTTATTTTTAAGCCAAATATTAATTTTATTAATAAAATACATATGCGCTTATATAAAATTTGTTATTTGCTATTATATTTTTATTATTAGTGTCCATAGTTGTTGTTTAATCTCCCAAGCACCACTATACTGGATTTAGTGGTATAGACATTAATCAAATACACCACCTGTTTTACATTATGTCATTTATGGGTTTATGGATTAAGTGGTGCCACATAAATTAAGCCCAATTTATTAAGAGATTTCATATGTAATTTATAAAAAATGGAAACTTGACTCCCCCTCCATTTGACTCTATCCACTTGCCACCCAATCAGTTTTGGATTTAACTAATCAAAGGCTTGTAATTAAGGCTAAATTAATAAGTGACACACTATGAGCGCCACTCAACACTCATCCACTTGACACTTTAACTTGGGGATTAGTACAGAGAGCTTCTTAATGTTGTAACCAACACTATAATAAATAATCCACTCCAAACTCCTCCCAGCATAAATTAAACACTAATAAGCACATTCCCATTCATTTAATTTTTTACTTATGTTTTTTATATTTGAGCATATAGAACTGCCTTGCTTTTGGGTTAACTTTTGAATCCATTTTAAATTTAAGCAAGTTTTATATAAAAACATTATAAATTTGATTTTTCTGCTCAATTCCAAGATACTTGACAGTGAAAATTCAGCTTTCCCAGCTGATTGACAGTGGCAAACTCAACACTTTACTATGTTTTGATTTTTTAACTCCCAAAAAAATTCCACATAATAATTTTTTGCAATTATAATCTACTACTCTTCTTACTACTTCCCAAATAATTTTTATATAACTTTTTTGATTTTCAATTATACTTTTACATTGATTTAGCACTAAGATGTTATACTGAACCTAACATCTTTGATGCCTCATCATAAAATCACTTATTTTCTATGTTTTAACCTTTACATCTATACTTTGAGTTTCTATTTAGCTTCTATTTACTTTGTTATGTTTTTTCTTGATAAATAAAAAATTATCTGCATACTATTCACTTACAGTAGTTTTAAAAGCTATGGCAACAACCAAAATTAATTTCAGATTTAAACAAAATGAACTCAGATTTAAGCAAAATTCAACTATCAGGTTAAAATATGCACTCTGTTAACAGGGATTTTTGGTGTTAATGGGCAAAATGGGTCAACACAGCAACAAAGTACTCACGCGCAAAACAAAATCATTCAAAATGCAGTCCAAAATACATGAATTCACAAACAAAATGGTGTGAGTTGACTTCTGGTGTACATATGTTTACTATGTTAATTGGTGATAAAATACACCCACACATGGTGCATCAAAACTCAAACCAAAACCAAAACCAAAACACAATAGCAACTCATTATGTAAATGAAATCACTCAAATGTTGTGTGCAATGGATTTTAATCAAGAATGATACCAAGTTATATAAAATAAGACAAAAGATCTGAAACATAATTATAAAATATTGTGTTGGGTGCTTAATTTGGCGTAAAATCTTGGAAAATGGATGGAAATTATTTTGGGTATTCTAAAATGGGCGTGGTAAAACCAAAAACAACTAATTAAGAAATAAAAATCTATAATCAGGATATTGGATGGGAAAAACTCTAATTAAATATCCATATTCAGATAAAAGCAAAAATTAAAATTAAGGAGTGACTTATTTGAAATTTATTTAGTATTTTATTAAATTTTAAAATGGAAGGTACACAACAACAGAGTGACAATGCACCCACTGTGCGCCGCAGTTGCGGTTGCCCCGGCGGGTCAAAGAATAGACTTAGTGCAACACAAGTGCCTACTCAAGAGGGAGGCGGGAGAGGAGAGTTCCATAGTGATGCTGCACTGACACAGCCAGTTCAAGGAGCACAAGCTGCTAGGGTTTGGAGCATAAACCCTTGGTCCCCAAGCTGACCCAGAAGCCCACCAAAGTTACCACAACAAAAACAGTTAGAAACAAGGAGGTAGAACTTACTTTGTATGTGTTTGACGCTGTATACCTGCAAGAGTTGGTCCCGCCAGCCATGCTGGAGAAGGTGAAGCCTGTACTTGATACTAGCTACAAGCCCTACGTCAGTGATGGAGATCAGGAAGACATGAGGAGCCTGAGTTCTATCAAACTGATGAGGGACAACTGGTGCTCAAGAATGTTACAGCCTTCTACAGCAAGGTACCCATGCCCTGTGCTGTACCCAAAGCCAACAAGTCAATCCCCACCGCTAAAAAGCCCGCTCACAAGCACATACCTGACATAAAGCGCATTATCCTTCTCTGGCTAATGTGTGAATTAGGTGACTACAAGGCGGCCATGGCCATTGTTGGGGTGGATCCCAAGTACGCCTCCAAGACCTTCAACAAGTTCATTAACACAGGTTGAGTCCTTGCTATGGAAAAATCCTTGCATGTGTCTACCATGCTCACCAAGGAGCACAAATGGACAATCCGACAGTGGATAACCCAAGTTTTCCATCTTGAACTGGCAAATATACAGGCCATGGTCAAATCTACATTTGGAGTTGAGGCATCAATTTCCTTTTACTACCATCTGGTCAAGGGGATGCGCTTTTCTTGGAAAAAGCTCTGGGTATCTCTGTACAATTGGAATAGCCCAATCAATATTGAGACCCGGAAAAGCTATGCAGAGGCCTACACTGTACTCAAAAACAAAGGAACAGTCAAATTTTACTATATTGACAAATCAGCATTTTCCTTGTCCATGTGCAATGCATATGGCTACGTCCCAAAAGGCTCCAATGACGGGGTGGCTTGGCGTGCTGAAGTCCGCGCCACAGCCTATTCAATAGTGGCTCTCCTTGGTCCAAAGGGGGTCAAGCTCTACCAAATGATATTGGGTTCACATAACAGCAGAACCTTTCTATCATTCCTCCAATTGGTCCAGGAGCACTTGAGGCGCACAAGCCTGAGTTTCACCAATGTAATTGTGTTGGACAATGTTGGTCTCCACAAGGTGGCAGATATTCTTGAGGAACTCCCAATGATCAACATAGGCATTGCAGTGGGCCCCTAGCAATTGGCCACAGCAAATTTACGCCTTCTCTTCCTCCCCGCCTATTTGCCCTTCTGTAAATCCCATTGAGGAAGTCTTTGGGTGGCTCAAGCAAGTTTTCAAGCAAGGAACCCCAACTGGGACTGAGGACCTGTTTGATTTGCTGCAGGCTGGGATCCATAACCTCCCAGCTGAGATTGTGGCCAAATTCTATGGCCAAACCAATTTGTTCATCCCCGCATGCCTAGCCAAACAGCCAATCAATTAAAGTCTTAGTTTGACCAACTTTTTTATATTCTCTAATTTACTATTTAGATTTATTAATTAACATTTTATATTTAGATGTTACCAAGCATGTAATCACCTTCACCAGGACCATCAATGAAGGTCAGTAATTTATTTATTTATAATTATTTTTTATTATGGGATCTAAGGTTATCCCAAACACTTGATACTAGATTACGCAAATATATTTATAACACTCTTATCAAATAAATATAAAAATAAAATTTAAAGTGTATGAATTAGAAGTATATTTTATTAACATATACTATTATGCTTTTATTATGACCTTCTTTGGGAATTATTTTGCAAAACTTGTTTGCTAAAATAAGAATTATAAAATTTTATTATAATAAAAATAATATGAATTTTAATGAAATTTATTAGAAGAGAGAATTTATTGTAAACACATGTAGTGAGTTCTTTGGTATGTACCCACCCTGCAATGGAGGTGGTGCACAACCTCCACCACCACACTGTGGACAGTGGATACACCCTTATTAAAAAGCTTCTGACTGCTGGTGAAGGGGAGTAGGTTAGGTGCAAACTGAGGAGCAGCTTTTTGGGTGGGGCTGCAAACCTGTAAATCCCTGCCAGGATCAGGGCGTCTTGTATCACGTGGTCCACCAAGTCATATCTGGGGGGGGGAACTTCTTCCCATCAAGTGCAAGCCAGGCCTTGTCAATTCCCAGAAGGACCCTGTCTAGATCCTCTACACTGGCGCTCACCCCAAAGAAGAAAAGATACCCAAGGTACACCACCAATGGAAGCCTTTGCCCAGCAAAGGCTTCTGTGAACTCACATAATTTATTATAGACTGTGCTGATCTTCTTATTGTACCTGGTCTTCCCAAACGTGAGCTCCATTGCTGGAGAGACCCCTGTCTTGTCAGCACTCCAAGCCAGCCCAAAATCCGCCAGAAGGATCTTTGTCTTCTTTATGGCTGTTGCGTCTGCAATAGCTAATTTCCCCACTGCGCGCCTGAAGTTATCCAGAAGGTAAGAGATGGTATGCTCCACTGGGAAGCAGAAGTGAGCAGCCACATGAGCCTGGCCCATCTCTGGTATATTCTTGAATGGGAGCATTGCCAGGACATCCCAAACAAGCTCAATGGAATTTACAAAGTAAACTCCACTGAGGTTAACTGGGTCCAGGCGGACCAGTTGGGCATCCTTGTAGGCAGTAACTGCCCACTCAGATGCCCCCTTGCCATGCGTCAGCCCAGCCAACGCCTCCCTGGACATAGGAAAGGACCTTTTGATGCAGTCCTCCAGCTCCCGCAAGACAGGAGGGGACAGATATAACTGCTTGGCCACATGAGTGACATAGTTTGCATAGAATGTGGCCAGGACAAAGGGGACCAGGACTTGGCGGAGTTTGCTGTCTATGTTTTCTAAAAAAAAGGTAAGGATTTTAGAATTTCTATTAATTATAACTTTTTAGGTTACCTTCTTGTGTTTATTCCTTGCCAGCAGCTTCAGCAGGCTTGGCCATTCTTGGCGCAAGCAATTGCGCTGGCAATTCAGTATCCTCTGCTCTGGCACAATTGGCAGGTTTGAGATGTTCATACATCTCCGGGTTGTCAACCCAAACAGACGGCTCAGAAAGATTGTATGCCTTAAACTGGAGGCCCTTGACCACTGTCTTCTGGATGTTGAGAAGACGCTCAATGGTCTTCTCAGGGGTGTCTGGCGTTTTTGTCATAGGTGCCTTTGTGGAAACTTTGTTGATTTTGTCCCCAGTGAGGACAGCGGACTTGACTTTGGCTTTGACCTTGCGGTCAATATCTTTGATTTTGGCAATTGCCAAGTTGAGGTCTTTGAGTAGTTTTTCAAGTTCTCTCATTTTATTTTTTTACTAACCTTTCCATATGTTTTTATAGCTTTCACCCCAATAAACTATATCTTATTTTGCTACAATTGCCTCTTTGTTTATTCATTTTTGTTTTCCCATTTACTACATTATCCAATCTTTTTACCAATTGTGTATATGTTTTACGCTTAACTCAATATATGTTGTTTGCTTTGTGTTAGCATTGCTTACTTGATTACTGTATTATTTTTGGAGCTTGGCATAGCCTGTAGTGAAAATATTAATAACAATTTGATGATCATTGAAATTTGAATTAGAAAATTATAGGTTAATTGTGTTTAGATAAAGTTGTTACTGATCCAAATTCAAAATCTTAATGATAAACTTTAAGACAATCAGGAGCCAAGTGATAAAGTGATTGCTGTGGCATAAAGGGTCATTCAATAATTCTTTGATGCATGTGCACTAAGTAATATGATTGGCTGGTTGTTTTGCTATTGTGTGCCATTGTTTCTGTGGCAAGTTGTTGATGGACTAGTGCTAACCCAGCATCCTATTGGTCACTAGTCCATCAACAACTTGCCACAGAAACAATGGCGCACAATAGTAAAAGATCCAGCCAATCATATTAATTAGCGCACATGTATCAAAAAATTATTGAATGACCCTTTTTGTCACAACAATCACTTTATCACTTGGCTCCTGATTGGCTTAAAGTTTATCATTAAGATTTTGAATTCAGATCAGTGACAACTTTATCTAAATACAATTAACCTATAATTTTCTAATTCAAATTCAGTTGATCACCAAACTGTTGTTAATATTTTCACAAGGGGGTGTGTTTGGGTACTAAAAATAACTGTGTTCTGAATCTAGATACACAACATAGTAAATATATGATTTTATAGGAAAACAGAACATAAAGAATAAAACCAACTATAATCAAAGAGAAATTAACAATTAAAATTCAAAATAATGATAATATAAACATAATTTGTTTGGCAACAGGGGGTTTATTGGGGGCAGGAAAGAGTGAGCCTATTAGGCAGAATAGTGTGGGAAGGAAGACGTAGAAGAAGTGCTGGCCTGGGGGGTCTGGGATTGAGTGGATGGGGCTGGAAGGTGGGAGGTGGTGGTGGCGGGGGTGGAGGCAGGAGGATTGACTGTGATGGCTGCCATGTACCGCTTTTTGTACTCCTTTTCTGTCATTGGCTGGATGGCTGGTAGGGGGCTGTGGCACAGGGCAGGAGGCACTTATCCTTACATGATTGGTTGCCCATACTCATGTGGAAAACAATTTGGGCAAACAAGTCTGCCACCATCTGACAACCAAAAAGAGATTCCTGGTCAAGGACCCCAAGATAAAGATTGTTAAAAGCCTGAGGGCAGTGCTCCCGTACTATGTCTCCAATGTTGAAGAAGACAACATCAGCAAGATGGAGTCTACATGGCCGGCTGGGTAAACAGAGGCCTGGTGCCTGTGTCCCTGGATGACCTCAAGGGTGGTGGAGCTACCCTCCATCTGGTGGCTCAAGAAAACCTGGTATTTGGAATTTGAGCCATCCCAGGAGTCAAGCAATTCACTGAGGATGGGGCCGTAGAAGTAGCCATCAATGAAATCAGGATTTGTCCAATAATAGAAAAAACCCTTGGCTGAAACAGCCAGAAATGCATCAATAAAAGTCCCCTTCTTGACCTTCTTCCTTCCATTCTTGGTGGTGGCTTTCCCTTGCTCACTGAAATCATCAAAAGCTATTGATAGCTTGTAGTAGGAGATGAAGATGATGTCATCTGACAAACTTGTCAGGCATTGGACCAGGGTTGTCTCAATCTCAGGATCATACAGGGAATCATTGGCGCCATCCCATTGGTTGCCGGCAAAATTTGTAAGAACCTGTATGGAAGCCACCTTCCCATACATCCAGAGCTGCACCATGTGCTCAGACACCCAAATGCCATAGTGAACAAGTTGCTTCCAGACCTGGTTCAAGGGAAGCTTGGGGTCCTGCTGGAGGAGGTCAAGCATGATTGGGTAGGCCTCTGTGATTTGGGACTCAGGGGCCTTCTTGGGCTTCTTGGCTGTCCCAATAAGATTCCCCCTGTTCATTAGATTGTTGAACTCCCGCATTACTGTGGCTTGGGTAAATTGCAACTGGGTGGCAATTTGTTCCCATGACAGACGCTGTAGATTCAGTGCCACAATTTCCTGAATAATTTGGGCAGTAATTATTCTGTGTTTGGGGCAATGGGCTGGGGGGCTGGAGCCTGATTGGTTGAGGGGGGAAGGTTGGGCGGTGGTGGGAAGTTGTTCCAAATCAAGGTTGCCATCCTGATTGGTTGGTTTACAGGCAGCTTGTGCAGGGTTGGGTACGGGAGCGCAGCAGAGCTAGACACTAAGTGACCACTGAACAAGTCAAAGCCATATGGGTCAATGGTCAGGTACAGGTCAGCTTCCTTGTTACCTGCCTCAAAGGCTTGGGTGTAAACAGGTGCCTCCACATTCTGAGCCTCGCCTCCATTGAAGCTGGCTTGGCTGCTGGTGTGGTTTAAGATGTTGCTATTGAAAACCATATTGAAACAAAACCTAGGATAAAATCACTAAAGGTAAAAATTCTAAAATTTAATGATTTATTTTTATTTTAATATCAAGCCCATATTTGGAAGGTTCTCAAAACTATTCCATAAAAATCTGAAGCCATAAAAATGAACAAAATGCCTCTGTTTCTAAATTGAATAGCTGTTGATTGGCTGTTAAACTGTTATATTTCTATTTTAGGCTGATCATACTACTCATCTTGTTTTACTTCATTTTGTTTTGTGCTTGTGGAATCTCACTTCCATATTTCTCAAATTATGTTTTATTTTAGTCCTTCTGTTGGTGTCTCATATGAATCCTGATTAGATTATAATATACTCCAGAATAGCATCCATCCATTTCACTTGTTGTGTCAGTTTTTTGTTTGTGGTTTGAACTACACCACTTGTTGTTTGATATTATTTTGTATAATGGGCTAGTGAAATTTTGTTTTTGGTTTGACAGTTAATTTATTAACCAAAAATATTTGAATTAATTAATCCTGAATCTCGCGCAACTTGGATTTTGTTCAAATCTGAAATCATTTTGTTTAAATCTGAGGTATTTTTAGATGTTGCCATAGCTTTTGAAACTACTGTAACTTTTGCTTTTCTTTACCTCTTTGTGTTTTATATCTTTCATACTGTTTTATTTAAAAAAACCAAACTTTTCTTTAGCCAAGATCAAACAAGAACAATAAGCCTACCTTGCGCCAAGCCTCCAAGGGCTCTAAAGAACCAGCCACCACACCCAAGCATGTCAAGAAGCCTGCAAAGGTAAAGTCTCCTACTCCATCTCCCCCACCCCATCCCCCTCCCACTCTTCCATTCTTCACCCTTCTCTTTCATTTCCCCTTCACCTTCCCCCAAAAATTCCTCCCCCAATAAATCTGATGTTGATCTTACTGACAACTCCTTTTACCACTCAGAGGCTGACTCTGAGCCCACCAAGGAGCAACATACCAATAAGTCAAAGGCTGCCAAGGAGCCCACCTATTCTTCTGGTAAGAAAAAGGAGGCATCCAAGCAGGCCTCAAAGAACCCTTTCCCTCCCCCTCCTGATGGCTCTTCCCCTCCCTCATCTGATCCCCAAGATGAGCCGGAGGAGTACTCCAAGAAGTTCAAAGTTTCTGGTCATGTGGCTTGGGATCCACTGGCCATCTACAGTATCTGTAATGTGGAAGGAGAGTCCAAAGTCCCCAAGTGCTTCCCCCAGTACTTCCCAATTATGTCTGTAAAGGGCAGCCTTGGCTATGTTGCTGACAATTACATTTTTAATTGTAACAATCAAAAGCGCCAAACCAAGAGCAAGAACTTCGTCTGTGAAGATAAGACTTGCGGCCCTAGATAAACACCAAGGGATGGGAGCAAGTAACAGAAGAGAAGGTGGAGCACACTTGTGAGCCCCCCAATCATCTAATCACTCAGATGTTAAAATGGTACCTTGTTCAAGTAATACCCACCTCTTATCACCTGTGCGCTTCTGATCTGGCTATCAAGGCCTTGAAGCACCTAAAGCCCAACAATCTCAAGTTGGTGCCAACTCAAGAGCAGTTGGTTAAATTTATCAGTGATAAGTGTATTGCTGCCAATCCCCTCAACCCAAAGCTTTGGACGTCCTCTCAGAGCTTATGCTCATCCACGAGCTCAAGCAGCTTCCAAGTGGGGAGCGCTTCCTCCTTCATGACAACGGGCCCGCCACCAAAGACCACATAATATGCTACTCAACTCAGCAGAACCTGATGGAGTTGAAAAGGGCTTCAAACTGGCTAGTTGATGGTATCTTCACCACTTGTCCCCAGATGTTCAAACAGCTCTGGATGATTCATGCCCAGATTGTCATCTGGGTGATTCCACTTGTCTTTTTCCTTCTCCCTAGGGTCACCAAGGCCATATATACTGGCATTCTCCATCCTTTGCAAGGCACTTAACCCCCTTCTCCCTGACAACAACAATGATTCCAAGAAGACCCCCTAACCTGCGCTAACCTTCCTGCCGCTGACAAGGCCAGGCCACCCTGGACTTGGAGGAAAAGGTAAGGCTGAGAGCTCTTGGGCCTGTCATGTGCATTATGGACTTTGAGCCTGCTCAGTTCAATGAATTTGAGCAGCTGTTCATCAGGGAGGTGCAGGTGTGCCACTTCAACTACCGCCAAGCAGTTTCTTGGAATGTGCAGGCCCATGCCAAGCTTAGTAGGTTGAGCTGGAGGGACACTTTGGACACCTGCAAATTTGTGCTGGCACAATTCAGTGCCTTGGCTTTTTTAAAGCCAGAGCACACTGTGCAGGGGTTTGAGGTTCTCTTAAAGGATCTTTACATAGTCAAGCATCTGGAGTTCAAGTCTATCCTTGAGTACTTTGAGCCCCAGTGGATTGGGAAGGTTGTCACACAAAGGCGAGGCAAGGCCCGCGTCAAGGCCAGTTGGAACGTTTACCAAGCAGCTGTAAACGGGAGCTCAAGACCACTTTGGCACTAGAGGCTTATCACAAGCATTTTAAGGCTAAATTTGGGCTTCCCCTGAAGCTCAATAAGTTCTTCTCTCTTCTGCAGCATGAGCAAGAAAAAACTATCTCCAAGCTCAGAGATCTCACCAACTGCGTCCCCCCACCAAGCCTACCACCCGATCCACCCTCTTCACCAAGGCCATCCAGGGTGCAGCCAAGCACAAGTATAAGGCCTCTGAGATTAAGAAGAAGCTTGAGCTTATTGCCACTGCCCTCCTGGAAGGGGCTAAATGAAACAGGGGAAGAATGGGGAGGAATAAACTTGCTTGCTTACTTCTATGGTCTTAACTTTTAACATTTTAGCTTTGATTTTTAATTTTTAGTTTTGATCATTTAGTTTTTGGCTTTGATGTTTAATTTTTTTGATTTAATTAGATAGCACTGATTATTCTAAGTATACATGGCAAGTTTGAGATGAATAGTTATAGTTGAAAGTGAGCAAAATATCTTAATTTTTGTTAATTTACTAGTAAAACATACAATATTCACAGTTGCGCTTATATGACTATATCAAATGAATATTAATATTTATTAATATTTTGGATAGCTTAGCTGAGTGTGTTTGTGTTCTTTTGTAACATTGTAATTGTAATTTTTATGGTAATCAAAAATATCTTAATAACAAAGAGTGTAAACTACATAGTAAAATGAGAAATAATTGCTTATTTCTCCTTGTTTTCATTATTTAAGGTACTGTTTTTATTGCATTTTTGAGTTTTCTGGGTCCACTTTAGTATATCATAGCTGTAAGGCTTAATATTTTATATTAAAAGATTTCAGTACATCAAGATCTGTTAGTTAAAAAAGTGTCAATTTCCAGTTGTTGATCAGGGAAAAGCTGAATTCTCACTTTAATATAGTGTCAAGCACCAGTGAGTCAATAAACAAGGAGTCAATCACCAGAGAGTTGAACTTACCATAGTTGCCCAAGGACAAATCAAGGGGGCAACTAAGCATTTAGAAGCCTGTTATACTATGAGTGTTCCAGTTTACATCCTGATCCCTGCATTGCAAGATTGAGCCTGATCACCTTGGGCCCTTCAAAGCCACAGATGTCTATGACAATCATACCTATCAGGTTGAAGATGCCCAATGTAGCACCAAAAAACTCCATTACAACCAATTGTGCCCCTGCTGTGCGGTGCCTGCCCAGTAAAATTTGTATGCAACTTCCTGGACCTTCTACAAATTATAATTCTGGACAAGGACATCAAACAGGGGGAAAGAGGGTGTTGCAACCAAGATCAGCATCTTGCCTATCAGCATGTCTTACAACACACAGGGGGCATTCACAGAGCCGCCCTGTGATGTATTTAATAGCATGAGACAGTTCACTGCCAGTGTTGAGATATGGGAAATATCTCCTAATTAGATATATAGAAAATTTCAATATGGTGATCCATTGATAGTTATTTTTCACATAAACCATACTTAGATCCTGCCACTATGCTGAACCCTTGTAAATTGGTGGCTTCCTTTTTCATTATATAAACGCCTCTTCCCAGTAAAGCTGTTATCTTATCCTTATTCTTTGTTATTTCCCCTTGGACTGTTGTCCTCTCTGATTCTAAATGCTGAACTGTAGTTGGTTCAGTTGCAGCACTTGATGCAAGATAATGTCACTATCCACACTGAGACTGATGTTAGTAAATAATTGAATTCCAAACAGATGGTTTATTTGGATTGCCTCCCCAAAGCCCAGACTTAAATCCTATTGAGCACCATTGGGATGTACGTAAGCCTAGTTTGCTGGAAGGCTCCAAACAATCCATAGTGGATCCAAAATTTGAGATGGAAATGGCTTGGGAGGAGATTCATATGGAAAATCTAAATGATCCTGCCCACTCAGCACCCAAGAGGCTTGCTGCAGTTGCTGAAGCCAAGGGGGACCGGCGGAGCACTAATTGCTTGAGATATTTAGTACTGCAAGCTACCTAAATATTTGATAATGAATATGTGTATCCTCAATTTTATTCTACCTTTGTTCCATGTTTATTTATCTTTACATCTTTTTCAAAGCCCTGTGGTAAATTCTGTGGTACATAATCTCATGCTAATTTTACTCGCTTTTAATTTTAAAAATATTGCATTATCTTAAATGGTACCAATGTCCCATCAATTAAAGAGGGTACGGTACATACCTTCATAGGTGCTCGTAAGGGATTGTGTGTAAGAATGAGTCAAATCAAGCTTTTGGCTTGGTCATTGACTTTAAATTTAAGCACTATAAAAACTCAGTTCAATCCCTTTCAGCCTGAGTACACTTGAGATGGCATTACAGATATCCACACAGACAGATTTGCCTTTATATATACTAACTAGGGGGATAGCCCATCCAAGGACATGTATAAAATCAAATCTAATATATCGCTGCAATATATTTTATTAGATTTTTAGGTTGAGATTATTCCTCACCAATTTGATTTTAAGAATCTTATTTGAAGAGGCTTTATTAAGATTTAACTTAAGTCTTATGTATTTAAATAAAGTTGGATTTTTAGTATAAATGTAGGTAGAAATCTAAATAAGTTGAGTATTACTATTAAGTTTAGCAGTGCTAAATAATAATTTAAAGAGCTTTATATTTGGATTTCAAAGACTTAAATTTTTAGAGCTGATTTGTTACTTTAAAAATGAGCTGTTGAGCATTAATATTGGCTTAATATTAACAGAGATATGATGTTTTCAGTTCTTTTAGTGTGTATTAAGAGTGAATTTATATACATCAAATTGAGTCCAAGCCTTTGATTATGATGCGAGCTTGATTTTAGTGCTTCACTATATATCTCAGCATCTAGAGCAGCTAGAACTATCATTTTTGGTACCATTTTGATCGGAATTTTATGAAATAAACATCTAGATAATCTAAATTTCACAAACATTATTCTATTGGGTCTCAATATTATTATTGCCAGTTTAATCTAATGATATCCTTATTAGGATGAAACAATGGCACGCAATGCTAGCTCTTAAACGATCTGCAGCCAATTGGATCAGGTGATGCATTCGAGTGGAATATTATATTATTTCACTTGAAAATAAATAAATTTGAAATGCGCAAGCGAACCATCTCTTCCTTAAACTTTATATTTATACATCAAATTTATTTTGTTTCTCTTTAATTTGATCAAGCTCTCCTTTCGTCAGACAATCCAATCCTCAACAAAGAGGTTAAATCCAATCATATTAAAGTACGTTAAAAAATCTGGTGCTCCCTTTCAATTTTAATCCACACATTCTGGAATTGGGTAATCTTTGTAGATAAGCCTCTTTGCTATGGTTGCAAGAGTTGAACCATGATTTAAACATCAAGCAATTAAATATATATTTATTTAAGTCCGAGTGGCCTATATTCTCATTTCTACATAATTTCGGCCACACTCCACCGGATTCAACCTTCATACTTTCAAAGATGCTTGTATTTAAGCTAAGCAAACCAAGCTTTTAGCTTGACAATTGACTTTTAATTTAAATAGTATGGAGAAATCAATTTATTATGGCTTGAGCGTACCTGTGGTGCTATTACAGACAGACTTGCTTCATATATATTAATTCTGCATTTTTTAAGCTTTCCCCCTAGGATTACTATTTGCAAGCATAATTTGGAATATGGAATAGCAGCGTGGGAGTTTGATTTGTCGTGTTGTTCATTTTTGTATTGGTGACTTTGAGTGTGGCTATATTTTTTTCATAGCAATCAATGTATTTGATAAGTCCCAATCAAATATTAACATATATCTCTCTCTTAATATTGCTAAAAAAACTTGCACTACTTATGCTTTGTTTCGTGCGCAACTTTTGTTTGCCCTGAGCCAACTTTAGTTCGTCCATTTCAACAGCTCTGAAAAGTAGTTTCGAAGCTGATTTGATTCGAGAAATTTCTCATCTATGACCCAATTTCTGCTCAGCATCAGTCCAGCCCCTCAAAATGTTTCACGAGACTGCTGTGGTCCGACCTTGGCCAGATTCCGACACTTGACCGCGCTGTAAAAAGTTATTTTTAATACTCAAATATCTAGAAATCGTCGTCCTGGCTGGGCCGAAGCACTCCAGATTCCAAGGGATGGGCATTAAGTTAAGAAATTCTTGCCGTTTCGGTTTCAACTTAATTTTTAATAAATGCTTCTGTATTGCATATTTTATCGCAACCTAAGATATCCTTTGATAAATCGGCGCCACAGCCAAGTCGCCCGCATCAAGCATGTGTTTGATAATTAATCATCCAATAGAAGGATTCACGAAATCAGCTGATACGGATTTAAAGTTCTCAAGAGGCTTTATAATGCAAAATAGACTTGTTCATTCAAGCTGCATTATGATTCGCTCATATTTGATGTTCATCTTCCTTCAACGCCATCCAGTTGGTGCCGATGAAGACGCCTACCATCCGCTGAATTGGACGACAAAAGACCTTGCCTTGGGCGAAAATAAGCTAGGGTACACTTACAGTCTCCCACCAGGCTTTCGCTGGGTCCGGGATGGAAGCTTTGGCTCCGCACATGCCATCTCAAACGCGCAACGCCAAGTTCACGGAACCTTCAAGAACCAAAGAAAAATCCAATTTGAATATGAGGAGCTAAGCCAAAGCTTGTTTCTGGATGTCAATCAAGCATTTACTAAAACCGAGTGCTTTTGGTTGATTTTTGGATGCAAAATGAGAATTCTCCCCGAGCCTATATATTACAAGTCTGTCCATATAGAAGCAATCAAAAACTTCTCTATTATAAATCACCTTGAGAGCTCTTGCAACCACCTTGATAACACAACAACTTCATGTATTGATGCTGAATTAGCTGTGAGCAATCCATTGCGCCTGATTCGCATATTCTAGTAGGCCGTATTTATCTTTTTATCAAGTATAGGATAGGACCGGCTAACCCTAAAGATGGCCGTTCAAAGAAAGACTTCACTGCTATGTTTCCGATTTCTCTTGCTGGAGGGATGTGCGATTCTATTTACAAGCTAGAAAAATAACCTTTCTATCCCAAAGAAGGTTATGTCAAAATATCTACATGATATGGCACATCCTTAAAGAATATCCTTATTCTTCTATTAAAGCCAACTTTTTAAGCTGAACATATAAGCCAATATTGCTGCCAGGTTTCAGTAATTATTGTAGTTATCTCTTAATACTTCAAGAAATTTCATTACTATACTACATTATTAACATGTAACTTTTATCAAAAAACATAAACATGTAGTCCTTTAAACACATTTTCAAAAAAAGTACCTGCTTATTATGTTCTCTATAAAACAAATATAAACCGTTTAAAATCACAGGAAGTTGATTTCATCTATTGAACTCTTGTAAATATATAGTTGCTAAAGTAGTTTTCACAGCGAGAGATTAAACAATTTCTGGGGCAGGAAGATATCCAGCCATTTAGTTTCCCTGCAAGGTATTTCTAGCCAATTTCGATGGTAGGGCGCAGCATCTCAAAAAAATGGTCTCAAAAACCACCATCTCAATTTACACCGTCCCAAAAGTATTAGTCGATACAGCATCGCAATTTACGGCATCACAGTTAAGAAAACGCACATTCAAATGGTGCTCATATTTGAAGCAAAGATAACATAAAAACATAGCTGTACTAAAAAAGGATCTGCAAAAAAATCTGTAAAAATATTGGGGTCGATTAGTAGCAAAAAGGCTGTGTAAAGCCCCAAAGTTAAGTGATACAACCAGACCCCTTCATCTGTACTATCTATGAGCTATACTTTATAATAAACATACAAAGTCCCAAATACTAGATATAAGTAGAAATTTTCAAAAAATAAAAATATAAAGATGTGATGGATCTACTGAGAAGAGGCCCATACATTAGCTGCAAGTGCTGTCAAGATTTTGGGATATTGACCAATTGACAGTTTCAATCAAATAACGCAGTGACTGGGCCACAAGATCAATGGATTAACAACTAAATCATACCCTGGCATTAATAAATTCATTTATTCTAATTAATGAATGGAACCTGTCATTTTTTCTCATCAATTAGTTCCATTCCACAAGCACCTCAAATGCATATCATCATAATTACTATTCTAACATTTAATTATATCCTAGAACAAGAGGGCTGTCATGTGGATCATAATCTGCATTACGCCTAGAAGAGTCCATCATGGACTGGGCTGCCAGGCTAAACACTTAAAATAGAAGGGTCTGATCCTGTTATATTAAAGCAGATCTGATGAAGAAAAAATACCTCCACCAACTATTAGCCAATCAGGCTAGCTAGCCCTGGAACCTGGCCCAGGTAGACAGCTGCTCTGCTCAGGTTAAGAGACAGTTGTACAGTGTCAGAAAGAATACTGAGCTGTGGAAGTGTCAAGAAAGCTTCCTTCACAAACCACACCCATCTAAAGTCAGGACCCCTGCTGTTTTGCCCTAAAGATACTTCAGCTTCTTCTTAGCGCTGTGAGCTAACTTGGAAAAACTTGGGCAGCTAGGCTAACCTTAATATCAGCTGTCTAGTAAAGGGTTTGTTATAACTGTGCTGTTTTAGCAGAGTTACTAGGGAAAAATATTTGAAAACTAGGTAATAATCTTTATTGAGAGATATTGATTATATAGTCATTGTAAATCAAGGATAATAGGAACATGATTTTGTTGATCACACAGTGGATTGGTAAAGGGAGTGGCTTGATCCTTGTAATAAGTCAAGCACCAAAACAAGGTATCCACTGTAGGGGATCAGCTTCTGTTTGTGTTGTTGTATTTGGAAATTTGAGTCAACTTCCTAACTTGGCTTTGAGTGGTTGGGTAATTGGATTGCGGGTCACAAACCTGCTTAATCAGAACCTTGCTGGCAGGTCAAGCCTGCTGTTTTGACAAACTGATATTCTAGATTTTTCCCTATTTGATCCTCATTGTCTGGAGAGCAAAATATCATACCCTCACCATACAGTATTGATTCCTATAGTAAAATATAGAGCCAGCAACTTATGTACCTATATGTAAAGACCCAACAATTGGGTGAGTACTTTAGCAAAATAAGGTACCAAGTTGGCAACTTGGAAACCTGTGAGCGCCGTCACAATTGGATAGACCATCATAATCAATCAAAAGACCTTGGAGTGTATGTTATAACATCTGAAATTACCGGAAAAATATGTGAGTACATAGTATATACAGGTATATATGGCTACAGACTGGGTGGAATGGGGCAATACCAGTATGGGCCGGGAGTACTGCTTGGAGGAGTTAAGCTGTGCAGCTTCTTGTAGTAGTACTTGCCAGATAGATTGTTGAATGACCCATGCTGTTGAGAGTATTAGTGGCCCCCAATCCCTAGGCATGCTGTGAGGACAGCTGAGAAGATTAGGTGATTCATCTCCTGATCCTGGGAAAGGGCAGACAAAGCTTAGTGTCTTGTTTAGCTTCTTGAAGGTAAAGTTTTTTAAAATTGATTTATGTGATACTATTGAGGGGTAATTTCACTCAATGATAGCACAAACTATCATCAAGTGATTTGGCTTTATTATATACTATCATCTTTGTGGGGCATGAATAGTTCAAAACATTAGACAGGGAACCCCAAACACTTGGTGTTGTCTGAAATTCTTTTTTGGGAGTGGGATGGGGATGGTTTGGCAAGCAACAAATTGTAAATCTTGGCATTGCATGGCTTTGGAGCTTCTTCAGGCGCTTTCATGCATTCATATTCAACTTCTGCAGTTGATGCATTAATTGTCATGCTAGGCAGCTTGTAAACCCCCTCCAAATTTGGTAGGCTCCAAATTTGGGCTGCAGTTCCCCCCATTTTTGGGTTTGGGGAAATTGCCTTTTGGGGATTCCTGATTGGGCAATTTCCCCATCCAGCAACTGGCTAGCTGGCAGCAGATGGGTGGGCTGGGGCAGGCTGGCAACAGGCAAGTGTGGACAAGTTGCCAGGCTCAGTGTGCAGTCTGCAGCCGGGGTATAAACCCGTTTTTGCCAAAATTTAATTTTTTAAATTTAATTTCTTTTCCTGGGTGTTTTGTGGCAGTTTCCTCAATCAGGGGGAGCTGCTAAAAAAATTTATCTTGCTCTTGGAGACCAATTGTGCCCAAAAGGTTATCTTGACAAAGGGTGTTGTCAGGAATATTCCTGACATATATCTGGAGGTAGGAAGAATGTACCAAATCCTTTGGGCCTTGGGTGTCACAATAGGTTCCATAATGCCAGGTATTGTCTGTCCAAGTAAGAAGGCTTGGAAGGCCAGGAAACTTGTATCAAAATTAACCAAGTTAACAGATTTAAACCAAACAGTCAATCAAAATGGGTCACGGCTGCTCCAGTCTGTCATCTGAAACCAGCTCCCCCTTGCAAACTGATGTTGATAAATTGACGTAATATGAGGGTCATCCAATATAAGCTCATTAATCAGCATGGTTATCAGAAGCTGGTCACGCAAGGGTTCTTTGCAACCTGGAATAGATACTTACTTGAAGATGCTGAAGGAATAGAAGATCAAGATTTAGGTGGTATTGCTTAGTCAATTTTTCTGATATATATATTGAATAATTTTCCCTGTTTCAACTCTAAGAGTTGAGTCCTTCTAAATTTACTCAATAAAAATCAATTATCCCAAGTTCTAATTTTAAATTTTAAAAATGCATCCTGTGATTGGGTTGTTGCAGTATATCCCGTAAAATCTGATTCTGAACAGAATCATTTCAGGAAGATGGGACCCAGAATCTGGAACTTTGTTGTTGGTGCCGCCAAATGTTAATTTCATGCCAGCCAATTTTGTAGCTTCTCCCCCTATTCTGGAAAATGAAAATTGTGTCACTTATCAATGCCCAGAATTCTACGCTGAAGATGCATTGATGCTTTCCCAGGTCATTTATCTTGGTTTACTCTGGTTAGGATTGATTGTTCTACTTAATCCTGGAGTTTCAATTGGAAATTTCACAAAAAGATATTTAAAGCCGTGTTGGTGGTTAATCATCAATTCTATGTGGATTTGGGTGGTAATTCCCCATCATTTAGAAATGGCTTCATATTATCCAGTGATTTCTGTCACATTAGGCCCTGTCAGACTTGCTACTTCTGATGACAACAAGATATTCTAGGCCACAGGTTACGTCAAAGCCACAGGTCCTCTGTACTTTACTGATGTTAGAAGACTTAGGATAGTATCTGGTTGATGATAATTACAATGGTCTTTGGATCTTCTGGCATGCTTCCTAGCAAATATTTTATGTGCCAAGGTACTGCTACAACTTTACATCAAGCACTGTGGTGGTACCAGTTTTGAATTTCTGAATTCTGAATCTCCCTGATTAGTTTTTTTCTAAGTAAAAGTTCAAAGCATGCCCAGGAAAGAAGGAAGTGATCCTAAAGTTACCAAACCCCCATGTCAGCAAGGGTCAATGTGACAGATCCAGGTCTAACCAGTCCATCCTGCCATTATCCTGCCCTTGACTCTTATTGCCATTACCTTCCTTTGACAAAGTTTCAAGGAGCTTTGTATCCAGGGAGGCAATTTTATAGGACAATGCTTTATTATCATCCCACCAATGGGCCATGATCTCAACGCTCTTTTCCTCTCTTGCCTTTAAAGCCTCATTTTTAAAATTTGCCTTTGCTTTCACTTGCTGTAAGATTTTGTCCCATCCTACTAACAGGTTCCAGGAATCCCACACATGAATTTGGTTTCCTTGGGTGGTAGTACCTTCTTTTGAAAAGTAATTGGAGTATAACTCTTTGAACACAGCCTTTACTTCCACCAAGGACTCCTCAGGCACAGTCTTGGTGACCTCCAAGCTTGCCCAAGCTTCCTCCAACAAACTTTTAGGAACCTCCTTCCTGGAAGCAGCAGTTTCTACGCAAAGTACTCCAAATATGTCCCTTTAAAAATTTAACAAAGAAAACATAATAATTGAAAAGGTAGTTGAGGGGAAAGCGTCAAAAATGACAATATATCTTTATTAAAGTTTAGCTGTTTTTGCTTATATACCATTTGGGGCATATTCAGCTGAAAACCCCTCCAGTTCCTGAATCAACCTATGATTCATCTCATGTGGTCTATGACATTTGAGTCATCCAAACCTAGATCTTTACCTAAAAGATCACCAATATTTCTCAACCTATGAGAATCAACCTACAATGGGAAGAAGTCACCTGACTCCATTCATCCCAATGTACCAATTCAGCATGGAGCTTCCTCAGCTCCCGGCGCCAAAACCCTGTGGATTAAACATCCCAAAACTCAGCTATTGATGTTCCAACTGGGAACCAGCTGATCAACCCTGAATTCCTAGGCACCCTTGCCTTTATTTAGTTATCATTGCATTTAATGATTTTTTGCTTTAAAACCCATTAAAACACTTTGAAACTCAAACCAGGCGCCACTGGCAACTGCCAGAATTAACTCATCCCACAAGTCAACTTACTATATGTTGATAATCATAATTAAAAATACTTTAATGTTGACAGCATTTAAAAGTCAGAATTAAGTTTTAACTCGTGCAGACTACTAAATGTCGCCACTTTTTTTAAGCAGAAACCTGTTTCCTGAACATTTTATTTAATAAAAATTAAGCTTCAAGAAACTTTCTAGGGTAATGTGACAACATAGATTTTAAAAAGCCCATAAAAAATTATACATGAATATTAAAAAATTCATAAAAATACACTTTTATTTTATTTTACTATGAAATTAGCTATCTTTACTATAATAAAATTTTCCCACTTATAAAAACAAATTAATCTAATATACAAAAAGGTACTACATAAAATTTCATGTATTATAGTAAAATATAGCAATCAGAAACAGGAATATGAAGCTTTTTCTATATTGAAAACTACAAAGAACATATAATTTAATAGTAAAATATCAATATAGGCCATGTAATACAATCTAAAGCATCAAACTATCAATAGAAAATCAATTATTTTATAAAAATAGTACCATAAATTATTAATGAGTTATTTAAAATTATAGTTTATTTAAAAATTATATACTTAATATATAAGAACTATATAAAAAATTAGACAATACTCAATAAATTTAATGAAAAGCTAGACTGTAATAACCTGGTTGCCATTAAGAACTGTGGCAATCTTCTTGATGTATTCTCCAATCTCTGAAAGCTTATATTTGGCCTTGACAACGTCCTTGATATTCTCTTGATATTGTTTCTCTTCTTCTTAGATGGGCGGTTCTCAATATCTCTGATGGATGCAGCAGTCTTCCCCTGTTGGACTTTGAGGTGCTTGTAGAAGGTGTTATATCTGGGCTTGATTCCAAAGGAGGACTTGATATGCTTATGCCAGCCCTCCAAAGATGAAGTAGTTTTCATCTCATCCTTAAGAACTTCCTGATAGCAGCTCCAGTTGGCTTTGGCTCTGGGCTTGCTCTGGCGCTTAGTGACCTTACGTCCAATCCATTGTGGTTCGTAATATTCAATGAAAGGGTAGAAGGCACCATCATGTTTCTTGGCATATGGATGCTGGAATAGGAGCTCAAAGGCTTGTCCAGAATGCTCTGGCTTTACAAAGGCTAGTGCTACAGACTGCTGAATTAAGAACTTGCACTTTCCTGATGTATCTAGACGGTGGAGCTTGCTGAGCTCAGGTAGACCCTTTAGTTGCCTATTGACAGCCTGTCAATAATGGAAAAAACACCCCTGTAACTCTCCATCAAAGTTATTTACAAAAGCGTTATACTGGGCAGTTTCATAGTCCATGATTCTAGTTGAGGGGCCAAGTGCTTTATCTTGAGCTTCTTGTTCTGCAGCAAGGGTGGCTTCATCCTTTTCATCATCATCTGGATTGGCTCTAGTGTTATGGCCAGGGGGACTATTTCTATTATTGGGTAGGGCTTTGATGCCCTCCTGAAGGATTTTAAAGGCCCTTGTGTAGATCTCTTCTGTTGCCCCAGGAAGCAGAAAGTAGGCAAATGGGAGCACCTTGCATTCAATAATGGAATGTACAACCCATAATTGGTAAAAAAAGACGGGGGCATACTGCAAAGGTACCATCACATAACCAGGTCTCTGAATCCCTCAACTGCTCCAGGTTCTGTTGTGTAGCATAGCATATAATTCTTGCCTCTGCTGTAGGACCATCATCATTTAAAAGAAATACCTAATTACCAATGAACATCTTTAACTCCTCTGTCAATACTAACTCTCCTTGAACCATGGCTGATTTCTTATGGGGGACTAGGTCACAGTGTTTGTCACACATGTACTTCACTAACTGAATGCGGTCAGGGATAAGCTTCAGGTTCTCATTACTTAGGTGTGTGGTGGCCTTAACTGCCAGAAAGGAAGCCTTGACGTCTTTGGAGACTGGGACCATTTGGTAGAGGTACCACATTAGAAGCTTTTCAATAAGATTTATTGGAGCATTGCATGTGTGCTCTCCTTTTTCATTAGTGACTTTATCCCATCCTTATGTATTAATTCTGGCAGCACAGCTTCTATCTTCACATACATAATGCTTGCTTCTTCCTGCTCTCTTCTGATTGTTGCAATTGAAAACATAGCCATCACAGACTAAACTTGCACCTACTTTGGCAGACATTAGAGGGAAAAACCAAGGGAACTTCTTTGGGAGCTTAAACTCTCCTTTGATGTTACATATATTGTGAACCTTTATGGGATCCCATGGGCTAATTGATGATTGATGATAGTCAGACAGGTAATCATCAGGATCTTCTTTATTGATACTTGATGAGGAGGATGGAGGTGCAGATTTGTTGGGCAGTGGAGGGGAATTATCTGGAGTTGGATTCTTGTGCTTCTTGGACTGGGATGAGCTTGATTCCTTGGGGCTTGATTCCTTTGAGCTTGATTCATCTGGGCTTGGCTGGGGTTCTGGGCTAATGGGTATCTTCTTTCTTCCTTGCTTGTTTAGTGGAACCTCATCTCCTTCTGATTGGTACCAGCTTGGAGAAGAGGAGGGGGCAGGGGAGGGCTATTTTCTTTCAGGGTCTGGTGTCTTCTCCTTTGTCTTCTGTTTTTTAGGGTCTTTGACTGGTTTTTTGTTGGGGTAGGGACTTTGGGCCTTTCCAGAGGCTTTGGGTACTTTCTTGGTTGACTTGGGGTTATTTTGTGGCTTCTTGGAAGATTTGTCCTACAATAATAAGAGTAGAGTTCATAAAGTAAGAATAAACATGTGAGACATGAATAAAATTAAATAATAATCACTTGTTTTAAATTTTATTATTAAGTAAATAGTTTATAGAAGTATATAAAGTAATTTTAGAGCTAGCTTATTAATAAAGAATAGAAAAAAACCCATGTTTAAATAAAAAGCCAACATTCTGGTAGTCACAGTAGTCAAAAATATTTAATTTAGTTTGTCAGCATAAAAAACGCTTTAATTTTGACGTTGACATACTGACAGTCAGCATTAAAGTGGAAAAACACTATGTAAATCACTTATGAAGCTTGGTTAATATTTTCCAGAGTTGGTTTTTTAAGGCTGAAATTGATTATTTTAAATTTTAAAAAAATTAAAGTGTTGCATATGTAACTTATAAAAACTAAATAATAAGATTGTAGAGGGAAGTCTAAAGTACAGCCCTGGGTACTTTGAACTGAATTATTGTACCATTGTATATGTGCTTTTTGTTAAGCGGCAGTGTTTTACTAATAAATAAGTGAAGGTGTCAACATTCAGGCAGTCAGTGTTCTTTTATAGCAGCTCTCCTATTAAATCTCACTTAAATTATGTCACTTTGTTTGCTTAGCGGAACCCCTTTGTTGCAATTTAGGCAACGTGTCAATTTGACACAAAGTCAACATTATAATTAAAAATATAAATTCTAGTTTTAACATATGTGTGTTGGCTTAAGTGGACTTCTGGAAATAAGCTATAGTTTATCCAGTGAGTTTAAAATAACAGTAAATATCTAAATAATACAAAGAATGCTCTGAAAGTTGGCATATGTCTTTGTTCAATGCTTATCTTAATATATATTTAATAAAAACAGTAGTATAAAATATAAAAAGTAGTTATTTTTAGAATATTGTGTATTTTATTAAGAAATTTATGGATTCTTATTTGGGGTTGACATCCAGATATTACTTACTGTAGTTGACCTTAATGTAAAAGTACAAAGAAACTTGCATTTTTATAGTAAATTATATTAGGTTTTTGGCTTAAAATTAAGCCTTTCTTTAAATGTTGTTGACATTATGTCTGTTCCTTTTTAATTTTGCAATTCTGACTTAATAATTCACTATGAAAAATTAGCTTAGTTTTGGAAATGCCCAATTCCGGGGGATAAATACCAAAATTAATGTTGACTTACTAAATGTCAACAAATTGTCAACATTCAGTAAGTCAACTTGCGGAATGAGTTGATTCTGGTGGTTGCTGCGCCACTGCGGCACCCAGGAACTTCCCCAGGCAGCGCCCCAGCGCCTCAGCGCCTAAAAAAATTTGATAGCGGCACCCCAGCACTTCTCAAATCCATTGGGAGGCGCGGCAGCGCTTTTAACCCAAAATTTGGGGGTTTGCTTATGGTTAAACTTAAACAAACTTCTTGACACAGTCAAGGCAATTTAACCAATCTAATTAAATACTCATTAATTATATCCCTATGTATTTATTAATTAAACTTCCCAATTAATTAAACTGTTTTTGAGACATCCTGTCTCCCAGATTGACTTGGCCAATCTTGCCTACTTTCTTTTATTGAACCTAGATATCCAGTTTTCAGGAATCTTTACCTTATTACTTCCAATCCAACCTATCTACATGCAATAATCAGAAAAACAGAGATAAATTTATATTTCAGAGCATTTATTTGGCTAAATACTCAATAGTGACTGTCTTACAGTCACAAGGCCCCTTGCTGCTCTTCAGGGGAATTTGCCTCATCTTCCCGTACCTTTATTAGCTCCAATTCCCCATGGAACAGCTTAAGGAATTGAGGATGAACACAGGATCATTCTTCTCCTAGGGCAGCTCTAAACCCTCAAATTAGGTAGTTTGGCCCTGGACTAACCAAGATAATCTTCATCAGCCCTACCCATTGCTGAAGACCTCTTCTTGGGGGCTTTTCTTGGCGCCTTTGATCAAACCATACCAGATCTCCAACCTGGAAATGATCACAGGGAAGTACACCAGGCTTTGATTTCCACTTGATGGCACGTCTCTCTCAAACCCGCTCTCCTTTACTCCTTGCCTTGGCAAATAACTTCTACATCTTGGCTGCATGTTCCTCTACGGCGTCTTAATAGGAATTCTTTCCCAAAAACTCCCATTGGCCCACCTCAGTGCTTGTGGTAGTCTCCCAGTCATACAACATCTGAAACAGAGAAAACCCAGTAGCATCATGGGGCATTGTAAGGTATGCCATGACACTCATTACCAGGTGATCTTTCCAATGAATTGTGGCTCTGTCAGCCAACTTCTCCATAATACGCTTCAGGGTTCCAATGGTTCTCTCGGCTAAACCATTTGTCTCAGGATGATATGGAGCTGAGGTTAACTTAGAAATGCCCCATTTCAAGAATTACTTAGTTAATGCTGGTCCTACATAAGGCGGTCCATTATTGGTGAGAACTTTCTCAGGAGATCCATGCCGTGTTATTATTTCTTCTTGGAGAAACTTAGCAACTGCAACACTTTTTTCCTTAGTCAGTGCTCAAACTTCTACCCATTTTGTAAAAGAATCAATGGCCACCACAAAGTATTTTTTCTGACCACTTGCTAACATAATATGACCTCTATCCATTGAGACCAACTCAAAAGGATAATGTGATATCACTGACTTGAGCTGCACCTTGGATTTTGCCGCTGAGAACTTAGAGCAAATATCACATTCTTGCAAAATCTGAAGGACCATAGCTCTCATCTCTGACCACCAGTACCAAGCTTTCACTGCTTTCCATAGCTTTTCATATCTGAGGTGACCTCCCCATTGCACATGAAGATCTCTGATCACTTGTAGACGCTTGGATTTCTCTACATAAATCATATTCCTTGATAGAGCTTCCCAGGCTCTTGTGTCTCAACCTCTCCACAGGCCAACAGCGCTTGGGACAATAAATCAGGAATCTGATTTTCCAACCCTGGACAGTAGATGATATCATAATCATACCCAGAGAGCTTCTCTGCATACAATTGTATTTGGCTTTGTAAGTCTTCCTTGGTCTAAATTGCTCTCAAAGCTGCATGGTCAGTGACAATAATAAACAGCATTCCTAGGATATACATCCTAAAATATCCACCCTAAAATATCCACCGCCCATACTATTGCCAATCCTTCATGCTCAGTAGCCAAGTATTTCCTTTGAGTGGTTCCCAACGTCTTAGAACCATACACAACAGGATGTTGGGATAACTTTGACTCTCCTCCTTGAGTAAGAACGGCATCAAGACCAGTTGAACTTGCATCTGTCTCAATGTAGAACAACTTTGACCAATTGGGGAATCTTAATATGGGGGCATCAGAGAGTTTCTTCTTTAGCTTTAAGAAGCTTGAATCTTGCTCTTGTCCTCAAACAAATTGAGTTTTCTTCCTTGTTAACGCAAACATTGGCTCTCCAAGTGCAGAGCAATTAGGTATGAATCTCCAGTAGAAATTCACTGACCTCATAAAACCCCAAACCTCTTGGACTGCAGCAACCTCATACTTAACAACGGAATAACTCTTTCAGGACTTGGTTTAATCCCTTGAGAATTCACAACATGCCCTAACAACTTGACCTCTTGACAGGCAAGCTTAGTCTTAGATACACTAATCTTCAACTTTTCTTTCTCAATCCGGCAAAATACTTGATCAAGATCCTCTAGATATTGTTCCCAAGAAGGGCTATATACAGTAATGTCATCTATATACATTGAGACACACCTAGGCTGCAATCCTGTCATAATCTGGTCCATCACTTGCTGAAACACAGCACCTGCTGTCTTCATTCCCAAATTCAAAACTTTCCATTTATACAGACCATCAGGTATAGAGAACGCTGTAACCTCCTTAGACTTCTCATCAATTAACAATTGGTGATAACCCTTAGTCAGATCCAAAGTGGTGAACCAGGAAGATCCAGCCATAGCGTCCAGATGGTCTTCAATATAGTGCATTGGGTAGGCATCATTTACAATATCCTTATTCACCATTTGGAAATCAATACAAACGTGTATATTTCCATATGGATTTGGGACACAAACCATTGGAGCTGAGTAAGGACTGATAATTTCTTTAATCAGGTTGTCCCTTTGCATTTTCTCCACCTTTTCCCTAATTGCAGCAACTGCAGCAGGACTATAACAGGGTACATATCCTTTATACAGCTTCCCAGTCAACATTTTTATGACATATGATGGACCAGTTCTCCACACATCATATTTGTCCAACAAGAAACAACTACTCCATTTACACACCAGAGTATACAACAGGGTACCTGGTGCTTCACTTGGACATAGTATACAGGTTAAATTGTTGAAGGGCCCACAAACATAAGAGATGGTAGGTTTATTTGTTGTGACTTCTCCAACTACGGGCATCCAAACTCCAATACACTGACCTTGCTGAATGTCCACAGGAACCAAAAAAGTGTTAAACAACTTCCAGGACTTGAGGAGTTTGCCATTTGATCCATTCTCAAATATTGCCACATTTGAGGATATATGACGGGGCAATTCTGGGATAACTTGTCCTCCCTGTGTTCCACAATTGAAAGCTACCGGTTTCAACAAAGCAATTCCCTTTGGTGGAATGGAGCAATTTTTCTTGGCGTAGATGAACACAGACTGAACATCTTCTGGTGCTGGCGGAATTTTCAGCTATTGATAAGTCTACTCAACTCCTTCATGAACCAAGACATTCTTGACGGCGTCCAGGCTCACCTTGGCCTCAACAATCCAAGTCATACCAAGCAGAACATCAAATCCTGCTCCTGGTAAAACTACAGCGGAAGTCTTGACCAAGGTATTTTTCCATTTTATTATCATCTCATTAAACACTTCTGGTTCAATAGTGGTAACCCCATCTGCAGAAGATAAAGTCAAAGTGACCAATTTTGATGGGTCCATACCATGTTTACGGACAAAGTTCTTTGATACTGCTACCCCAGCACAACCTGGATTGTATATTGCCTTTGCTGGGATACCATAAAGCAAAATATCCAGAAGGATAACCCCTTACAATGCCCACACAAAAGGTTTTGTAATCAATAATGCTGGCATGCTCTGGCCATCTTCTTACAACATTCCACTTCTTTGAGCTGATCCATGCTCAACTAGACTTGCACAGGCTGCCACGTAATCTCCCTGTCTTCCTTCTTACCCAAGCGCACATCCAGTTTCCACTCATCTGGAGAGGCGTCTGGACTTCCCTCAGGCAGAGTTGGATGAGAGACATCAATTTCCTGTACAGGTGGCTTCACTGGTTTACTGGCGCTTTTCCTGTACTCCTTCAAGGCCTTTCCAGATCAAAGTCTCATTCTCACATTACTCTCTGAATTACTGAGCTCAGGTTGGGAGACACCTAAGCCTGCCTTTCTTTTCCCAAGTCCTTAAACATAAGGTTGGGGTGTTCCTTATCAAATTGCGCACAATTGGGACGTTTTCCAGAAAAATGTCCATCTTTCCTGCAGATCCTGCATCCCTTTGCCATGGGAAACTTACACGCCTGTTTAAATCTAGACATGTAATCCTTATCTGAGGGACTTCTAGGACGTCTGGTTCTCCCAGAAGACCCTTCTCCTGCAGCCACATGAGCTCCTACTCTTGAGCACGGAGCACTGTGGGGAGGACCACCAAGATCACATTCCATTTGAATGACCTTTTGAACAAGTTTTGACCATGATAACTTCTCACAGCGCAGCATAGAAGCCTGAGTTCTCAACCTGGGCCACATTCTAGTGAAGAAAGCATCCTCCACCAGATTCTGATTGTGTTCCATATCCACAAAAGCTAGGAACTCTTCCATTTGTGAAAGATAAATTGGCACCGTTTCATGGCTAGCTTGAGTGGCGCCTCAGGCTTTCTGCAGAGCATCACCAGGTCTGAGGGTTACCATGTAACTGGCTTTAAATTCCTCCAACAACGTGGTCCAATTGTTGCCTTTACGTCTTTCAAACCACTTGAAGCAGGCAGGACCTGCAAAAACTTCCAACCATAAACGTTTCTCATCATCCTCCAGACCAGAGGCTTGGATAAGAAAACCCTCTAGGAAAGTGTTTCCTTCCTTTGGATTTCCAGAAAATGGTGACATTTTGGCAAGCATAGACTGGACTCTTTTCACCATGGGTTTTTTCTGCCCCCGCTTTGGGCTCTGTGACGGATCAAGGTCCAACCAGTCCATCCCGCCATTATCCTGCCCTTGACTCTTATTGACATTACCTTCCTTTGACAAAGCTTCAAGGAGCTTTGTCTCCTGGGAGGCAATTTTATGGGACAGTGCTTTATTATCATCCCGCCAACGGGCCATGATTTCAACACTCTTTTCCTCTCTTGCCTTTAAAGCCTCATTTTTAAAATTTGCCTTTGCTTTCACTTGCTGTAAGATTTTGTCCCATCCTACTAACAGGTTCCAGGAATCCCACACATGAATTTGGTTTCCTTGGGTGGTAGTACCTTCTTTTGAAAAGTAATTGGAGTATAACTCTTTGAATGCAGCCTTTACTTCCACCAAGGACTCCTCAGGCACAGTCTTGGTGACCTCCAAGCTTGCCCAAGCTTCCTCCAACAAACTTGTAGGAACCTCCTTCCTGGAAGCAGCGGTTTCCACACAAAGTACTCCAAATTTTGCCCTTTAAAAATTTAACAAAGAAGACATAATAATTGAAAAGGTAGTTGAGGGGAAAGCGTCAAAAATGACAATATATCTTTATTAAATTTTAGCTGTTTTTGCTTATATACCATTTGGGGCATATTCAGCTGAAAACCCCTCCAGTTCCTGAATCAACCTATGATTCATCTCATGTGGTCTATGACATTTGAGTCATCTAAACCTAGATCTTTACCTAAAAGATCACCAATATTTCTCAACCTATGAGAATCAACCTACAATGGGAAGAAGTCACCTTACTCCATTCATCCCAATGTACCAATTCAGCATGGAGCTTACTCAGCTCCTGGCGCCAAAACCCTGTGGATTAAACATCCCAAAACTCAGCTATTGGTGTTCCAACTGGGAACCAGCTGATCAATTCTAAATTCCTAGGCATCCTTGCCTTTATTTAGTTAACTTTGCATTTAATGGTTTTTTTGCCTTAAAACCCATTAAAATGCTTCAAAATCTGAACCAGGCGCCACTGCGGCGCCCAGGAACTTCCCCAGGCGGCGCCTCAGCGCCTAAAAAAATTTGATAGCGGCGCCCCAGCGCTTCTCAAATCCATTGGGAGGTGCAGCGGCACTTTTAACCCAAAATTTGGGGGTTGCTTATGGTTAACCTTAACCAAACTTCTTGACACAGTCAAGGCAATTTAACCAATCTAATTAAATCCTCATTAATTATATTCATGTGTATTATTTAATTAATCTTCCCAATTAATTAAACCGTTTTTGAGACATTATGTCTCCCAGATTGACTTGGCCAATATTGCCTTCTTTTCTTTTATTGAACCTAGATATCCAGTATTCAGGAATCTTTACCTTAACATTTCCAATCCAACCTATCTACGTGCAATAATCAGAAAACAGAGATAACTTTATATTTTGGAGCATTTATTTGGCTAAATACTCAATAGTGACTGTTGTACGGTCATAGTCAACTGTGCTGGGTGAAGAAGAATACATTTTATTGATTGATGAGCGTTAAGCACCAAACCTAGATTACTAACTGCCCAAAGTATGGCATGCTAGAATGTCCCAAAAGACATTGCTAGCTGCTCAGGAAGTACTCTTGAGAAGGTATAAGAAGAATCAATTAATTACAGTAAAATAATCTCTTAATTTGCAAGTGCTTCTGCATGATTGTAAGCCACACTTTAAAAAATAATTGTGTTTCTATTTTTCCTAGCTCTTCTGATATGGTACTAATCATAACATGACATATGAGAAGTATCCAAGTGACTGCTCTGTGCCCTACATTACTAAAGAAAGGAGTTGCTGTAATACCAAAAGTGCAACATCTACAACTTGAAAAAATTATATTTCATTAATTGTGATTCATATTTTTTTCAAAAATGATAGCTGCTGGGAATGCATCCCAGTTTTCAATTAGTCTCAGGGTCAGAGAAATAGAACTCTGGCAGGAATTTTTAAAAATATTCAAAAATAAACTAAACTTGTTGAATTTGTTCGGCATCTTTAATACAGTCAAAGGAAAATGTATTAATAAATATACTATCTTTTTGACACGACAAAAGTAAAAAATTGAAATTTAGACTAGTTTTATCTCCTTGCTAATGAATGTAGAATATTTAAAGCTATGTGTGATAAGTATAAATGAAATCACATACGCCTGATTTGAGGGAGAGTGGATTGTGCACCTTGATTGTCTTGTTGGTGAGGATTTCATGGCTGTGAACGGAGTAAGAAATTACATGGATTTCTCTGGAAATGTATACAACGCCTATTATCAAGGCTTTAGGAAGCTGCTTATCATCTTGAAGAGGCAATTCGTTGTACCAGCAAGGACGGTACCCACTACTTGGCTTTGAACCAACCAAGGAATGGAGGCTGACGCTGTTTAGCTTGGCTAACGCGAGTGCACGAGCTCTGGGAGGCTTGGAATGGATGGTTGATTTGCAGCTATACCAGCGGAACCTACACTTTGTTGTGACCTTAGCGACCATATATTTAACAAAGAACTTGCGGTTCAACTCGTAATAGCAGTTAATGGATCCTGGCTCACTTGTACAATCTCTCTGAAGTCTTGAGTTGCTGATAGAATGTGCCGAGGAAAATTCATTGGAGGCGTCTGACCAGTGATACCCAGCTGGTTTATGAAAACTTATCACGGCATCAAGCTCTGGGTATGGCGGGCTAGTGGTATTCACTGTAACTAAAACAATAAAGATAACAGAGAACAGCATGTTTGAAAGCGTGTCTTTTAAGCTTGAGGTTTATATACAGACATGACTACCATTTATTCTATTATTATGTGATTATATTGTGCTCCCTATTTATATATATTAAGTAAAGCTAATCCTTTCAATCTGATAAAAACAATAGTTTATAAACAATAATTTATATTTCTATAGCCAAGCCTACATGATAAAATGATATGGTTCCTTTTGATATTGGACTTCTATATCCATGCAGATGACTTTTTATTCCCGAACATCAATCTCAAGAATTTCTTAGCCAGATATTCTCAAACAGAAGCAACCTTGGATTTCAAAAAACCTAACTTTGACATCACAAAAGTTCAATCTTCAAATCGTCGTCGGAAAAAGGTCTTTAAATACCGATAACTCGAGGATCTTTAGAGGTCAATAGCGCCACGTTTAGCGCTTGGATCTGCTGACAGTTTATTCTGTTCTTGGGATATTCCAATGAAATAAAGCTTTTGGTATGACGGTCCAATTTCTTGTGATTTGATTTCACCACTCTGATTTCCATTTTGAAAACATGGCAGTAGATTCCGCAAAACTATAATGTGTTCCTTGTTCGTTGAAGCCAAATCTTCATCTTATCTGAGCCAACATTTTTGTATGTAAACTAATCACTTAGTATAGATCCCCCATTTAAAAATATTGAAAAGTTAAAGTATTAAATTTAATCTATATTTACATCTTTGCAATTTTTATTTTTAAAGTAAAGGAACTTAAGCTTGGGGGTTGAGCCTTATTTTTTGTGACCAAATGTAAATATTACTCAATTATTAGAAAAAACACTAAGGACCCAACTAATAGGGCATTTAAAACCTATTGTAATTTTTAAAATCGAATACCGATAATAAAACCAATTTCAATAAATTCAACCTTTTTAGAAAAAGGTGTATCCTCATTTAAAAATATACGGATTACAAAAATCTCACATCATCCTTGATTACTCCCTCTTGTGGGAATTATTATCCAGTTAATGCCATGGCTTCTGAATAGCCGGTGGAATCACCACCACAATCCATAGGGCTTTCTAGGGGTGAGTCAGTCAAAATCCTACACAGAACACAATTCAGAACAAACATTCCTAACCCTATATGGAACAATAACTGGAACAAGCCCATGGCTTTCAAGAGACATATGTGGCTTGCCACAATACTGTATAGTGCTCTTCTTTAATATCAAAATAAACTAAATTCTCTTCTCAATCCTTCCCCTTATCTCTATCAAATATACTTTTCAGAAGCATACTTACAACTTTGGTGGCACAAGTAGGTTATCCACACCCATAGAATATAAAGAAAATTTCCTCTCAAGAAAAAGTCCCAGCAGATAGCTCTCCCAACTGGCTGAAGAAGATAAAAGGATGGAACAGGCATCCCTAAAGGACATACTGTCTTCAATAAAAATCTTATTGTTGCAACTAAACCAATGAGGATTCAGTATTTGAATTTGGGAAGACAACAGTCCAATAAAAAGGACAGGCATGATAAGAATAAGGTGTTGTTTATTATATAATACTGTGATCAATATACTATATGAGAAAAGCCACAAGGCCACAAGGAGGTGACATAGTGGTGTGTTCCATGTAAGGTTCAAAGCCAAGGAATAACTTGTGCGAGATCAGCAGGTCAAATTGGTAATGATCCTAATTAGAGAAAGTGCCTCTAGTTCAATATTCCCATCAGGCTGGCCCATGTTGTTAGATACGTCAAGGAGCAACTCTTTGAGCGCCCCCTGCATATTGTAAGATACATTGGCAGGCAAGTCTAGAAACTTGGTTGCAACACCCCCTTTCCCCTGCTTGTTGCCAGACACCAGGATCAAGGTTTGTGGAATATCTGAGAAGGTCAGCACAAACAATCTTTGTGTGGGGATGGCACAGCAGGGGCACAAGAAATTGTGGTGGAGCGTCTTGGTGTTTCCTTGGGCATCTTCAAGTTGATAGGTGTGATTGTAATAGATTGAGGCTATCTTGAAGGGCCCCAAGTGGTTGGATTCCAACTTAGCTGAGTTGGGGTTGAGGGTGTAGACGGGGTCACCTACGGTTTATCTGGCCTCAAGATGCTTTGTCCCTCTCTCAATTTACTTGTGTTCAATTTCTCAGGCCTTGGCGTGCCACTGGCTCAGGGAAGGGGTAGGCAACAAGGGGGGTTTTGTGGGAACTGTGGATCATAGTTTCCCTTGTTCTACTCTTGCCAAGCTGTTGGGCGTCCCAAAGGCCAAGGTGCTGGGACTGAACCTGGTGCCTCTGTTGATTTTTGCTCTTAAAATAAGTAGAGCAGTGGGCAAGTGTTAATTCCACACGGTATTGGGGTGCTCCTGTGAGAGCTTGGCAATCAGCTGGACCAGGGAGTCATTTAACTGTTCTACACGTCCATTGGCTTGCAGATGGTAAGGGGTGGTAACTATCTGTTGGAGCATTCTTGGTGCAGTATGACTTCATGACATGCCCAACAAGCTCAGGGCCACCATCTGTAATGAGGTGTTTGGGTTACCCAAAGCAGTCCACAATCTCTTTACCAATAAAGCAGGTAATTGTGGTGGCAGTGTGGTTAGTGGTTGCCCATGCTACTGGCCAGCGGGTAAAGCAGTCAATGGCGGTGATGATGTACTTCTTCCCAAGTCTGTCTTTGGAGAGAGGTCCAAAAATGTCAAGGGCCTACTGCTCAAAGGGTTCCATGGCTTTGATGGGTAGGACAGACTTGGGAGGTTCAGGCTTTGACATGTTCTTCTCACACAACACACATGGCTTGAGGGGATCCAAGATGTCTTGGCACATAAAAGGCCCTGTCAAAACTGCAGGCTCAACCCGCCAGCAAGATTCCAACCAAGCGGGTTTGTGACCTGCAATCCAATTATCCGGTCACTCAAAGCCAAACTAGGAAGTCAACTCAAATTACCAAATCCAACAACATAAACAGATGATGATCCCTTATGGTGGATACCTCATTTTGGCGCTTGACTCATTACCAGGATCAAGCCACCCCCTTCTTTCATTCAGCCGTGTGATTACCAATCATGTTCCTGTTATCCTTGATTCACACACACTATATAATCACTATCTCACAATAAAGATTATTATCTATCTTCTAAATATTTTCCCCCATATAACTCTGCTAAAACAGCACAGTTACAACAGCCCCCAAACTGGCGTTTAATGATTTCAAAGAGGTTATGTCCTCTGAAATGGCCTAAGGTGTGGTGGTAGTGAAGTATGGTGTTGCCTTGCTGTGTGGTAGGAATATAGGGTGTCTTTTCTCCTGTCTCTGCGCTGCAGCAAACATTGCCCCCATTGGTGGTGAACTGACTTTCATTGTCCTTCAACTTGGAGATGGTTACAGAGTTAAGGCCTTTGTATTGGGTTGCCTCAGGGCAGAGATAGATCATTGTGTTGCAACTGAACTAATGAGGATTCAGTATTTGAATTGGGGAAGACAACAGTCTAATAGAAAGGACATGAATAATAAGAACAAGGTGTTGTTTATTGTAGAATATCATGATTAATATACTATATGAGAAAGTCACACAGCCACAAGGGGATGGCATGGTGGCTTGTTCCATGTAAGGATTAGGGCCAAGGAATGACTTGTGCAGGGATCAGCCAGTCAAATTGATAATGATCCTAATAAGGAGAAAGTACCCGCAATTTAATATTGCCCTCAGATTAGCTCATGTTGTTAGATACGTCAAGGGGCAGCTCATTGAGCTCCCCCTGTATATTGTAAGATATGTTGGCAGGCGGGTCTGAAGACTTGGTTGCAACACCCCCTTACCCCCTGCTTGTTGTCATACACCAGGATTGGAGTCTGATGAAGATCTGGGAAGGTCTGCACAAACAACCTTTGTGTGGGGATGGCGTAGCAGGGGCACAAGCAATTGTGGTGGAGCGTCTTGGTGTTTCCTTGGGCATCCTCAAGTTGATAGGTGTGATTGTCATAGACTGCAGCTATCTTGAAAGGCTCTAGGTGGTTGGGTTTCAACTTGGCCAAATTGGGGTTAAGGGTATAGACAGGGTCACCTACAGTGTACCTGGCTTCAAGGTGCTTTGCCCATCCTTCAATTTGTTTGTGCTCAACTTCTTGGGCTTTGGCATGTCATTGGTTTAGGGATGGAGTTGTCAGCAGGGGGATTTCCCTGGAACTGTAGACCATAACTTTCCCTGTTTAACCCCTGTCAGACTGTCAGGCTTTCCAAATGCCAAGGCGCTGGGGCTGAACCCATTGCCTCTATTGATACTTTCTTGTAAAATAGGTAGAGCAGTGGGCAAGTGTATGGTCCACACGGTATTATGGTGCTCCTGTGAGAGCTTGGCAAGCAGTTGGACCAGGGAGCCATTTAACTGTTCTACGCGTCCATTGGCTTGCAGATGATAAGGGGTGATGACTATCTGTTGGAGGGAATTATTGGCGCAGTATGCCTTCATGACTTTCCCAACAAGTTCATGGCCACCATCTGTGATGAGACAGTTGGGCCGCCTAAAGCAGACTACAATTTCTTTGCTGATGAAGCGGGTGATGGTGGTGGCAGTGTGGTTAGTTGTCACCCAAGCCACTGGCCAACAAGTGAATTAGTCAATGGCATTTATGATAGATTTCTTTCCCAATCTGTCTTTGGGGAGGGGCCCAACAACATCAAGGGCCTACTGTTTGAAGGGTTCCATGGTCTTGATGGGCAGGACTGACTTGGGAGGTGCAGGTTTGGACATATTCTTTTTGCACACCACACATGTTTTAAGGAGATCCAAGATGTCTTGGCGCATATGCAGCCACCAAACCTTTTTTTCATGATCTCAAAGAGGTTGTGTCCTCTTATGTGACCCAAGGTATGGTGGTAATGCAGTATTGTGTTGCCTCATTGTGCGGTGGGAATGTAAGGCATCTTCTCACCTGTTTCTGCCCAGCGGCAGACGTTGTCAGCATTGGTGATGAACTGAATTTTGTTGTCCTTCAGCTTGGAGATGGTTACTGATTTAAGGCCTTTGTAATGAGTTGCCTTAGGACAGAGGCAAAGCATTGACCAGTCTGGGTCTAAGCCATCATCCCCAGTGATGGATGCTACGTAGAGTTGTGAGAGGGCATCAGTTGTGATGAGTTCCTTCCCTGGCTTGTACTCAATGCACAACTGGTAGGGGGATTGACACTTGACCCAGCCTGCTTGGCGGCGTGTCAAGTGGGACTGCGTGTTGAAGTACTGGGGTGATTTGCGATCTGTCAGGACGTGGGGTGGGAAGGTTGCCCCTTTCAGGTAACAGCGCCACTTCTTAATGCAATGCACAATTGCTGATAACTCTTTGTCATGGATTGGGTAGTGTTGTTCTGAGTCAGTGAGCTTCCTGGATTTGTATGCTATGGGGAGGAAAACACCTTTGTCAGTTTCTACCTGTAACACACCCCCTATGGCCCTGTCAGAGGCATCAGTCTTGAGTTTGTACTGATAGTTCTGATTGGGTAATTACAATACAGGTGCAGTTGTAAGTCTTTGCTTCAACATCTCAAAGGCTTGATCTCTGGAATGGGTCCAATGGAAGAGCTGCTTAGTGTTCAGGAGCTTAGTGAGAGGTGCAGTAAGTTCTCTGCAATTGGAGATGAACTCGCATATGTGGGCAACCGTGCCTAGGAATGTAAAACCTGGTCCACATTGATTGGAGGTGGAATTCTTGTGATTGCCTTGATTTTTTCAGGGTTAAGATTTATTCCCTGGGCAGAGATGGTGTGTCCAAGGAACAAGAGCTCCAACTTGAGGAATTCACATTTGGAGGGCTTAGCCTTCAATGGTTTTTCTGAAGGGTGTCAAAACAGCACAGAGGTGTTGGAGGTGCCTGGTTTGATCTTGTCTGAAGACAATAATGTTATCAAGGTACACAAAAACACACTTTCCAATCAATTCCTCAAAAGCTTTGTTCATTAACACAGCAAAGGTGGAAGGAGCGTTGATCATTCCAAAGTTCATGACCCAGCACTCAAACAACCTGTAGCGTGTGTGGAAGGCAGTTTTTGCCTCATCCCCTGGTGAAATGTGGACCTGGTTGTACCCTGGGGTGAGATCAATCTTGCTAAAGACCTTTGCACCCGCAAGTGTGTTAAACAGGTTGTCAATAAATGGCAGGGGGTATTTATTCTTAACAGTTGCCTCATTTAGGGCACAGTAATCTGTGACTAAGCAAAGTGACCCGTCCTTCTTGGCTACAAAGAAGACAGCAGTCCCATATGGCAAAAGAAAGGGGCGTATGAAGCCCTCATCAAGTGCATCTACAAGGTGCTGGCAGAGGGTTTCATCTTCTTTTGGCGTCAAGCAATAAATGGGGTGTGCCTGGGAAGCAACCCTTGTAGTTGTACAGCATGCCAGATCTCTCAGGGAGGGGGTAGTTGGTCCAGTGTCTCACTGAAAACGTCCTTATACTCCTCAAGGAGAGCAGCAAGTGCTGGTGGAGGTGGCATAGTCAAGGAGAGGGCCTCAGGAGGTTCTGTGCAGATAACTTTGACTGTGCATTGAGTGAAGTCTAGTTTCCCCCTTGAACTTGTATGAGCCTGTTTTTGTTATTCTAACAAACACGGTATTGTAAAGCAACATATTCATCTTGATAGGATATATCTGAAAACCAGCCCCATTTCTATTGAGGGTAATTACAGACGTATCCCAGTCAATGTAGGAACAGTTGTAACAAAGTCAGTCAAGGCCAGCAATAACATCATGGCTGAGCCCTGCCATGATTGGCCCAGAGAGCTTAACCTGGACCTTCTCCATTCTTACAGAGAAGGGTACTGTTTCATGGGTAATTGCCACTCTACAGGAGTCAGCTAATTGTACTGCCTGAACCTGCTTGGCACTTGGTCTAGTTATTGAGTGTTGGCAAACACCTGGTCAACTATAGTGTGATTGGCCCAAGTGTCTACCAGTAGTTTGTGGGTGTTCCCACAGAAACAGAAGGAATAGGCCAAGTGAGTTACTTTATTTGAGGAGTGGCTTGCTTGGAGTATGAGGTTGTTGCTATGAACTTGGAAGACATCAAGGTCCTCCACTTCATGAACGCTGTAGTTGCAGAGGTTCTTTGCAAGGAGGGATTGAGAGTGAGGGTCAAGTGGGGTTATAGAATCTCTTGTAACTACAAACCCTAGACTTTTCCCTGGTCTTCAATCTAGCCTAGTTGGAGTCCCCCTTGCAGGGACGCTTAACCCCATTTTCCTGTTGGTGTGGCTGGCAGCAGCCTACTTGATTGTGAGCGCTGCCAGGCGCAGGACAGGGTTGAGGTGGAGCGTCATTGGATCTGTGGAAGCCCATCAAAGCCTGGTTATTGGCCTCCACAATGGCTTTGTAACAGTCATCAATGGAGGTACAACTACCTACAGGAACCTACTTGAAGATATGGGGTTTTAATCCATTGACTATCAAGGTAAGGAGCATGATGTTCCCGTCAAACATGGCTTCTGGGACAGCGGCAAGATATTAAGGAATGGACCCAGTCTGTTTAATGGCCAGGAGGGGAGTTCTCACCACAATGGGTGAAAATGTTTCACTGTAGCAGGACTTTGTGGCATCCCTGAATGACGCCCAGGTAATTTCTATTTCTTGGCTGGCCTAGATGGTGAACCAGACTGCAGCAGGCCCTGTAAGGCGGCCTGAAGCAGTGGCAACCCATATGGGCTCAGGTACTTGACATACAACAAGCGGATTTCAGTGGAGTGAAGCCAACTGACAATGTCAGCCCCTTTCACGCCACCTGCAAAGATTTCCAACTGGAGTTTGAGCATGCATTGTGACATATCTGACTAGGGCAGGGTGACACTAGCGTTGTGCTGCCCAAGGCGGAGTTGTTTGTACAACTTGTAAGTACCAGTTGATCTTTGTAAATGACGTACCCATTGGGGATGTCCCCCTCAGGGTTTGACAGGAAGGTTTCTTGATGGGGATTAGCCATACAGCCCGTACTCTGTCCTTTCTTGAGGGGATTTTCTCTTTAGGTAGGCCTTCAACCTACTGCTGCTACCACTGTTGCAACTGAACCAATGAGAATTCAGTATTTGAATTGGGGAAGACAACAGTCTAATAGAAAGGACAGGAATAATAAGAACAAGGTATTATTTATTATAGAATAAGAGCAATTAATATACTATATAGAGAAAGCCACAATGCCATAAGGGGATGACATAGTGGCATGCTCCATGTAAGGTTTGAAGTCAAGAATTAACTTGTGTGGGATCAGCAGATCAAATTGGTAGTGCTCCTAATTAGGAGAAAGTTCCTGCAGTTTGACATTGCCATCAGATTAGTCCATGTTGTTAGATACGTCAAGAGGCAGCTCATTGAGCGCCCCTTATGTATTTTGAGATAAATTGGAAGGCAAGTCTGGAAACTTGGTTACAACACCTACTCATCACGTCCATCAAAGTAAAAAGGATTAAAGAAACAGTTTTAAACCTGCTGGGAAAGCCTCTGCAACCAGCTGGTTTCAAGAAATTACCAGAAGGGTATAGAGGTACTGAAAGGATATGAGTGGTTGGTCTGCCCATTAGGATATACACCATTAAAACCAGAAAGCAGTAGCAGCTTTAAGTAAAACAATCACTATCAAGGCTTATATATCCTTTGAATCATAGTGTATAGAAAAGGTACTGATAAACTTTATGATGGGCCCTGTATTATATCCATAGGATTCAAGGGGATACTAAACTCTAAGGGTGGTTGGACTATAGCTGGCCCTGCTCCTACTAAAAGACCCATCTCATTCTCAGGGCTAGCAACAGCAGTGAATCTATCAGATTAGTTGAGTCTGGATACCATGGCTTTTATCCAAATTCTGGCTCAGGACTATTGACTTCTGGGAAATTTCTTATAAGCCCTAATAAATCCAGTAGACTTGAAAATCAAGCTTATAAAGGCATGTAGCAGCTATGGAACCCCTCTAGATTAGATGTACTTCTTATCATCTATTTAAAGCTGCACCAAGATGTATCAAATGGTCTATCAGGACATCAGGATTGTGGAATGCCACAGGAAAGGTATTTTTGGTGATTTCTCTGGTGTACCTCATACTATCTAAAGGGAAGAAAGAGCAGCTCTATAGCTTAATATAAATTATCTTAATAATACTTTGAGGCAGAAAGAAAGGGAAAGTCTAAATAATCCATGGCTGTTGGGACCAACCATTACTCAACAGGGATTCCAGAATACCTAAAGATCATCCAGGACAAAAGGGGAAGAGCTTGGGATAAAGAGTCTAGTGGCAATGTAGGACTCAGATGTAAAGCAATAATCTATACACTTCAGCTTTAATCTTTGGAAGCCTCTCAGAATATTTGAAGGTGACCTATTGCCAATAAACAGCCCTCCTCAGCATTGGCTTGGCAATGCCTGTGAGAGATAGCAGAAGCCTGAGATGGACAGCCTCCCTTTAAACCTTATCAGCAAGTAAGGGGCAATAGGGACTGCTTGATCTCAGAAGCCTCTAGTATATTATCCCTGGTCCATAGGTGCTGAGGAATCAAGGGCATGTCAGTTACAATGGTTGTAGTTTGGTTTGACCGGTTGTAACTGATCTATCACCCTCAAGAATCCCACTGGGCTAGGGATCAAACTGGGTTATATCAAAAACCTGGGAGCTTATTTATCCCCCAAGGATATATGGTTTTGATAATGATTTTCACTGGTAGCCCACTGGTGCTAATGGAAGTATCACAGCTATGGGAGTGTCCTAATATATAGAAGTGATGTGCTAGAAATAGGATAGTTGATTATCACTTTCCTGGATGGCCTGCTAACTGATTTCACATATCAATGATGTAGATAGTAACCTGGGCTGGGTACTATGCAATTGAACCCTGTGCAGGGTTTGCAAGGACTCTTAACTCTGGGGGTTGATGCTATTAGTCTGGGGATGAAGGGATGATCTGTGTCAGAAATTGCACCACTAATGCTATTTTGATATGGCCTTTGAATAATGATATGTGCAAAGATTTGGTTGTGTTTGCTTTCAACTTTTGGAATTCCTTGCCTTCTGTCAGAAATTTGCAGACCATGGTATTTTATCATCTGCCAGATGATATCCTAAGTCTCCTAACATTAGGAAAGTACAGAGAACCTGTAACTTTGGCATAACCTTTGGCCCAGAATAATTTGTTGTCATCAGAAGTAGTAAGTCTGACAAGGCCCAAGGTCCAGAGGATTTAGGACGGTTCTTCCTACTTCTGGATATAGGTTCATATTTGTCTCTATATTTTACTATAGATAATTATACTGTATAACAACTGTATCATCATTTGCTCTCCACTACTAAAGCCTAAAAGAGGATCACATTAAGGAAATGGGACTTGGATCAATCATCAAGTTAATATGAAATCATCAGTCTTTTATTATAATGGACTGGCTTTAAGGCAACCCACCTGTCTGTGTTTTATCTGAGTTAGCTCATAACGCTAAAAGAGACTGAAGTAGCATTAGGTCAACACAGCAGGAGACCCATCCTTTTTGGGGTGGTTTTAACGGAAGGCAAACTTGACATCTTCCACAGATTGGTATCTTTTCTGTCTACCTGGGCCACTTCCAGGGTTATCTAGCCAGTGTTTGGCTACTAGTTCATGAGATGATTGTTACACTAATCAGAGATAATCTATTACAATAGGCTCAGGGCATTTTATTTTAGAGTGTTTGGTATGACAGCCTAGTCCATTTTGAACTCTTCTAGAAGTGCTTCAGATGACGGCCCAAGTGATGGCCCTTGTTCTAGGATATAATTAAAGTTTAGAATAGTAATTATTATGCAAAGCATGAATGAGGTGGTTGTTGAAGTGGACTAATTAATAAGCAGTAATTGCATGTTCCATTAATTAAAGCAATGCATGAATTTGTTAATGCCAGGATATGATTTGGTTGTTGATTCATTGGTCCTGCAGCCTGCAGCCCGCATCATTCTATTGAAACCATTCCTAAGAGTGATTGACAGCTGGCCTGCGTCAATTGGTTGAATCTGTTAATTAGTCAATATCCCAAAATCCTGACACCTTCCATAAATGGGTTAACATCCATGTCCACTCATTCCAGAATACCATACCTGCCCTTGACTAATCCTGGTATTAGTTCAACCCAATGTGACCCCCTTTGCCACTCTGTTTATCTATTTAGTGATCATCAACCCTTGTCTACTATTTAAGTATAATTACTTCTCCTAATAAAGAAGGTTTTTCCAGATTTGTTTTGGCTTTTATATTATTCAAGCCTTTTCCTTTACTTTTTTCCAAAAGGAAATTTTCTTTTTATATTCCAGGAAATTAAGATATGTACCCTTAATTTTTCCCTGAAGGCTAACCCGAGGTTAGCTTTGAACCCCAAACCTTTTGTTATAAAGTTTTCCTGCCGTTTTCTCCTGGATGTTGTCCCCAGGAGCTAAACACAATAAAATGGTGCTCACTAAAGGAGCTGTCAGCCCCTTGGTTACTCATTTCTCCTGCGCCTTCTCTGGTCATTCTCCCTTTGTTACTGAAGTAACTGAGCCTCCAAAAGGTTTGAGTCCCCCTCTTGAAGAGGATATTACCAACTCCCCCAATCCACATATGGTAATAGTGCTGTTGCCTGGGTGTCCTGGTCCCCCTCACAGCTTTCTCTCTTGACCAAGAGCAAGCTTGTGCCACTGTGAGCGCTCTCCTCCATACTGTTTGGTGGCCATGCATACCATTCCTTGTCTCCACCCTGGTTACACTTCTGAGGGCTTATACTCCTTCCTGTTGGATTTAGGCCTCCCCCTGCTTTGATGGAATCTATAAAGCCATTGATATACTGTTAAACCAGTTCATCTGGCCTGCCTTGGTCCATCATCAATTAGTGTTGCAATCCCAGAACTAACTCCTGTCTGCTGTTGCATCCGCTGTAACCAACAAAAATGCCAAAATATGGCTTAACAATAATAGATACACAGCCTCTTTGCCTGCATTTCTGATAAACAACATGATTTTCTGGCCTCTCAAAAATACCTGACCTTGTTGCTAAACACACTTTGCTCTTCTCTCCCAGGATATATCAGAGATTAGCTAAACAAGTTGGATGATCATCATGCTGCTTGAGAAGGAAAAATCAAAGCCACCCTTCTAAAGTATTGCCCTTTGTTTGACCCTACAATCCTCCATATATTCCATGATCTCTTGAACAACTCTGAGCCCAAAGATTCTGACTATGGTGAATCAGATGGCTATGGAACCTCTCTGTGCTGGCTGTCCCTGAGTCTGTGTCTGTCCCCTATAAGCTCTGTTGAGGGAAGACCACTACCACTAATTGCCCTCCTCATGATGATGCTAAAGCCACAGTGGCCTGTCCTTATTTAACTCAAGCTCACTGACCCCCTGTCTTGGTGGACTCCTTAGAAGAAGCCGCAATCTTGCTGAGGACTTCTCCCAGAATGTTACTGTATTCCTACCCTTGTAAACTGTATACAAAATAATTATGCCTTTAAATGCATGTTGGCAAATTTTTAAAAGGAAATAGAAGCTGTGCAAGATGTCCTGGACTCCTTACCTCACTTTGTAAAAAGATATCACCCACATAGAAATATCCATTCAGAAGGTTAAAATTAAGGCCATCCTGGACACAGGTTCTCCTGTCAATGTTGTATCCTCCAAGTTGATAAAGAAACTCATGCTTTCTCCTGATTTCAACTATAATCAGTCTTATGAAACCAGGGGTATGGCTCAGACTCAAGCTATTGGCGCCTACTCTGCTTTACCAATGAGGTTTGGAAAACTTATCATTGCATCACCTGCTGTTGTTTTGCAAAACAAAAGCTATGACCTCCTGGAAGGCACCCAATTCCTTCAAGAGTATAATAGGATTGTCAACCTGTGAGATGGGTATCTATCCCCCCTAGGGTATTAAGTCCTGTTGATCTTTGAAGAACCTCCCCACATCCCTGGCAAACAACTAAAGACTTGTGTCCTCAAATACCCCACAGGCATCTTCTTGCTGAAGTATAGGGCTCACTCTTCCAATATGCGCTTCCTCCTCCTTCTTGTCCTGATGAAGAAGATGACTCTTTACTTGCTCCTGCAGCTGTAATCAAACCTTCTGGATCTCAAGTGGTCATTAACTCCAAGATATCATATGGGTTGCCTGAGAAGTTAGACTTAGAATTGTACTCTCCTGAATACTTAAGTTTCAAGGAATCTTGCTTATGCCCTGGGATTCTGGATTAAACTCATAATGAACCCATACAACTACTGCTAGCCAAGTTGACTGCTTCCCCCATGAAAGTTTCTTGAGGTTGATTTGTGGGCTATGGTTGTATCTTAGGAGAAGAAAAAGTGGCCTCACTTTATCTCTTTGTAACGTTCAGTGACTTCAACATACCAGAAGGAGATCTTCAAGTGCTCTCTCTATTTACTGTTGCTGACTTCCCATAGTTGTCTCTCATTCAGCAGGAGGATGTACTATAGCTTCTAAACCAGTTTAAGGATATCTTTGCATCTGGGCCTAATAGCTATGGCCTAGATAAAGGAGTTATTCACCAAATTGACATAGGTAATGCTATGCCTTTCTGTGCTAAGCCCTACTACTGAAGTTGAGTGAAATATGCCCAGATTTCCAATAAACTAAAACAACTCTTGGACGCTGGACACTTGGCTTCATTCCAGAGCCCTTGGGCTTCACCCTTACTAATCTTTAAAAAGAAAGAGAGATAACACCAAATTGATATGGACTATTGTCACTTGAATTCTCTCACCAAGAAGGATTCACACCCACTACCAAGAATCAATGATGCTCTCAGACAACTGGGAGGCTCAAAATTATTCTCTGCCATGGATTTAGCCTCTGGATACTGGCAGGTTGAATTATCCCCCAAGGATTGTGAAAAGGCCTCTCTTATCATGTCTGAAGGTCTTTATAGACCCACTTGGATGCCTCAGAGGCTTTTCAATGCTCCAGCTATATTTCAAAGAGCCATGGACTCCATTCTACAAGACTTAAAGCTCTCCTGTGTACTTGTATATCTGAACAATATAACGGTGTTCAGCTCTACCTTCATTGACCACTTGGACCATATCAAGGGTGTCTTCCTCAAGATTCAAGGAGCTGGTTTGAAGCTTAAACCTTCCAAGAGTTCTTTCTTTAAAGAGCAACTTGAGTTTTTGGGCCACAAAGTCACCCAGACTGGGATACACCCCATGGACAAAAAGTTGAAAGCCATTAATAAAGTGCTGCTATCACAAATCTACGTGAGGTTCAAGTATTCCTTGGAATGATGAGATATTACTGGCAATTTATCCCTGACTTTGATGAACTAAATGAACCCCTTGTCCAACTTTTCCAGAATGTACCTTTCAAATTTACTGATAATCAACAACAATCCTTTGAAGTGCTAAATACCATGATCAAATAGGCCCCTATCTTGGTCTATCCTAATTATGATAAGGAGTTCATCTTATACACTGATGCCAGTGGGGTAGCTGTGGGCGCAATCTTAGCTCAGTTAGACAACAAAGTTGTGGATCAACCTGTAGCCTATTCTTTGCGTGTCCTCAATAAACATGAGAAGAATTATATTGTCACTAAAAGGGAATGCTTGGCAGTTCTACATGCTGTAAATCAGTTTTGACACTACATCTACAGGACCCACTTCACTGTAGTCACTGATCACTCCTCCCTTAAGTGGTTATAACAGCTAAAAGAACCTGAAAGTCAACTGGCTCAGTGGGCCCTGCAGTTACAAGGATATGATTTCACGGTAGTGCACAGGCCTGGTGCTCAACATCAGAACAACAATGAACTATCTAGAATGACTATACTATCAATCCATCCTGCTGAATCTGATTGCCTGTAAAAGTTAATAGAATACCCTGATGCTTGGGCAACTGAGCCCAAAAAGATACACCTAGCTCTTCAGTCCTTATCAAAGGATACTATCATTTGATACAGGCAACTGTTCAAGAAGGTCAACAATGCCTATCTTCCCTATGTTTGTCCCAGCATAAGAGTAGTCATTTTCTTTCAAGCCCACATTAAAATTGTACATGGGGGTATAGTAAAAACTCATGACTGGCTGTGCAAAAACTTAAACTGGGAAAACATGTGCCTCCTAATTCCTGACGTCCTTGCATCCTTGCATCTTGTCACTCTTTCCAGCTCAAACGTGCTCAACCATACCAATATCATTTAAAGCTCATCTCACCTAAGCTTGCCTTCCACACTGTGAGTATTGATGCTGTTGGGCCTCTCCCTTGTTCTAAGTCTGGGAGTTGATTCATCTTGATAAATGTGGACCATTTTAGCAAATGGGTTGAAGCAAGAGCTACAAAATATATAACTGCCAAGACAACTGTGAATTTCCTGCTGCAAGGCATCTTCCACCACCATGAATATCCTCAAATCTTGCCTACTTATAATGGCACCAATTTCAATTCTTGTCTCATCACGTCTATTGTAGAAGCTATGGGCACTCACTTGTCTTTCTCTGCCCTGTACAACCTGTCCACCAATGGGACAGTAGAACAAGAAAATTCTACCCTAATATCCATTATGAAGAAGCTTATTCTATCCAACACTGCTAATTGGGATCTGTTCATTCCTGTTGCCCTTTTTTAATACCAGCTAAGCAGACTTTGAGTAACTGGTCATTCCCCCTTTGCTATGCTATATTGGTGTAAAGATACAGCCCCTTCAACCTTGGGCCCACTTTTGATTGAAGTTGATGCATCTGCCAACCCCAAAATCCATGTCAGGAACTTGACCAATTACATCATTGACATCCAGGCAACATCATATTCAACTGCCTACAAAGTCAAAGCTTTAGAGCTCTTGCTTTCCAATGCTGCCAGAGCCCCCTGTCACGGTAAGTTCCATAATGCCAGGGATTATTTGGCTGAGTAAAAAATCTTGGAAAGATGGAAAACCTTTAAAAAAGCTGACTAATTTAATAGACTTGAATCAAACAGTCAATTTAAAATGGGTTACAGCTGCTCCAGTCTGTCAGCTGAAACCAGCTCCTCCTTGAAAATTGATGTTGATAAATTGGCGTAATTTGAGGGTCACCCAATACAAGCCTTTTAATCAGCATGGTTATCAGAAATTGGTCACACAAGGGTTCTTTGCAGCCTGGACCAGATAATTACTTGATAATGTGGAAGAAATAGGAGGCCAATATTCAGGTGGTATTGCTTAGTTGATTTTGGTATATATTGAATAAATTTTCACTGTTTCAACTCTAAGAGTTGAGTCCTCCCAAAGTTTTACTCAATAAAAATCATTTATCCCTAGTTCTAATTTACTTTTCAAAATGAATCCTGTGATTGTGTGGTTACAATATTTTCTGTACTATATAATTATCAACCAAATTATTTCTGGAAGATGAGGCCCTGCGGTTGGAACTTTGTTGTCAGTGCTGCCCAATGTTAATTTCATGAAAGCCAATCTTGGAGCTCCCCCATTCTGTAAACTGAAAATTGTGTTGCCTCCCAATGTCCAGAATTTTATTCTGAAGATATGTTGATGCTTTCTAAGGCCATTTATATTGGGCTACTTTGGTTAGGATTAATTGTTCTACTTAATCCTAGTATTACAATTGGAAATTTTACAAAAAAATAACTGAAGCCAAATTGGTTGTTAATCATTAATTCTATGTGGATTTGGGTGGTGATTCCCCATCACTTAGAAACGGCTTCATACTATCCCAAAATTTCAGTCACACCCCCCTCCCCAAATAGCATGTGGATGACCTGGTCCTCTACTACCAAACTGAACTGGAGGTGGGGACCACAGATTAAAACCCTATGGCTTAGCCCTGTGAAGTCACTTTCAAGAAAGTTGTTGAGTTAACTGTGAAGCTGCTACCATCTGGATGTCTTTTTGCCTGAGTTCATTATAAATCCTCTTCAAATACCAGCTTCCTGTGTCCAATCTTGAGGGGGGAGATTTCAGAAATTGCACTGTTGATGCTACTTTGATACAGACTTCAAATAATGATATGTGCAATGATTTGATCAGTTTTGCTTTTGCCTTTGGAACTTCTTTGCCTTCTGTAAATGGGTCAGCATTAATTTTACCCATACTGGATTACCATACCTGCCCTTGACTGATCCTGGTATTGGTTCAACCTAATGTGATCCCCTATTTCACTTTGTTTATCTATTGAGTGATCATCAACCCTTGTCTAATATTTAAGTAGAATCAATTCTCCTGATAAAGACAGGTTTATCCACATTTGTATTGGCTTTTGTATTCTTTAAGCTTTTCCATTTCCTTTTTTCCAAAATGAAATCTTCCTTTATCCCAGGAAATTAAGGTATGTGTCCTTAATTTTGCCCTGAAGGCTAACCCAAGGTTAGCTTTGAACCCCAAACCTTTTGTTATAAAGTTTTCCTGCTGTTTCCTCCTGGATGTTGTCCCCAGGAGCTAAACACAACAGGGCACAAGCTTTATCCATAGTCAACTTCATCTTGTAGACACTCCTCAAGATCCCAAAACCTACAGAGGACCATCCAGGCCTAAAGGGGAAGAGTTTGGGATAAAGAGCCTAGGGACAGTATAGGATATCCAGTACACTGTGATGATCTATACACTTCAGCTTTAACCTTTGGAAGCCTCTCAGGATATTTGGAAGTGGCCTATTGCTCAGAAGCAGCCCTCCCCAGCATCAGCTTGACCCAGCCTGGGAGTGATAGCAGAATTCTGATATGTACAACCTCCCCTTTAACCTTGTGTTGTAACTTCAGCTGTCAGGTGGTTGATAGCTGTTTTCACTTAACTCAAATACAACCTTAGTTGTTATTAAAGACTAAGCTAAGATAAGTTTTTTAGCCTAATGCATATAATAAGCTATAAGCTATGTAAATCAATCTTTATTTAATAAGTCAAGGAGTGATTTATATAGTAAAGAAGGGATTAATGGGAGCCACAGAGCGCCAGGATCCTCTGTCTACAGCCCATTTTTCTCAATTACTTAGCCCACTATTAACCTAATAATCATATGATTTTTAGTTAATATGGACTCAGAGTGCAACTTAGTTGATCAGTTGGACTAATTATCATCCAGAACAGGAGTACCATCATACTCTAGTTTACCAAGCTTAATGGATCAATGTGTGATTACAGTGAAGGCTAGTTTACAACCAATCACTTCACGGCATTTCCTCCCACTAAACTAGATGTTACTGTAAAAGTCTATAACCTCTTTTAGTATGGTAAATTGACCAAAAAGGAACATGAAGCCAGTTTTATGCTACACAAATGTTCCATAACAAAGAATCAACAAAGGCCAAAGGGTAATATCCAACATTTCTGTTGGAAATGTACTTGTTCACTCACCCATGTTAGTCCCAGAAGAAGCTGAATTCACTAAGATTCTAGGCAGAAAAATAGAGGCAGATTTCCATAGTTTGTCCAGCACTGTCTCATATAAGCCAAGTTCATCTTTGAGTAGTTATGTAGCACAAGACTCTGGCATGCCTAATTCTATACAGCTTTCCACAATTTCCAAGAAAAGGAACCATGCTCACAAGAGCAAGGCTCCTACAACCTCTACTTCTAATAAGACCAATGAACCTGTACCCAGCTTGACCAATCTTCTTCAAATAGTTGAACAAAGGTGAGGTGAGCTTTACTCCCGTGATGATCCAAGAAGATAGTCAAGTTTCTTACATTGAAATGGTTGCCTTCCTTTGATGGGAGAGAATTCCCACTCTGCAGTTCTGGGGGCCAGTAGTCATGTGGTCAACCCTTATGCTGGCTCTGGAAAACCCTTATGTGATCTCCACAAAAAGGCTTGAAGTAGGAAATAACATTCATTGTCAAATACATAGGGAGAAAATTATAAGGTATGCTCAGTTGTGCCTACAGGACTTCTCCTTCAATGGGATATACTTAACGGGCAATCAGATCTCTTGTGCTCTCAAGCTTCTTGAACTGGTTTTTACATTGTGGTTCAATCCTTGGTCTGCTGTTGGCCCTGTGCCCTTGTGGCATGGTTCAGATTTTCACAAATATTGATTGTAACAAGATATGGGTACTACCCTAGAGCTCCTTAGTTATAGTCAAGAAGGGAGTTGAAAGTCCATGACATTAGTTGGAAACTTGGTGCTTAGCAGCTCCAAGGTTGTTTATCATTATAGGCTGCACCACATGCCCAAGTATATTGAGTGGCTTCTCGGAGTTATGTACTCAGTAGGAGGTAAAACACCCAAGAAATACTCCCAGCAAAAAAACTTCTCTGGGAATGTGTCTTGCTTGGGCTTGTCTTTCCCTATTCTATTGGTGTGAACCATGTCAATTTCCTTCCTGTAGATGATTCTCCTTTTCTTCCATTTGCATTCCGCTGGCTACCTTATGTCTGTATAATTTATGCAGCTGTTGCCAAAGTCCTCATCCAGATGTGTCTGGGTTTAAAGGCAATATTATCTTAATAAAGCACCATTTGCCTAAACCATACTAATCTCTCTTACTATAATCATTATATCTTCTTGATGCAAGCAGGATAACAACCCATGGACTATTTTATTATATTTTTCTTTTTCCAAATTTTTATCCATAAAGGGGTCTATGCTTGATCACTTGGAGCCTTGCGCATGTACTGCACATGGACTTGAGTGATCAGTTGGCAAGTTTCCAGATCCTTGAGAGTATGGCTATCTACTACCACTTTCTGGACTACCTTGACTGGACCTTGTCATAGTGAGGCAAGTTTACTTTTGCAACTGTACCCTCAGTTGCTGTAGAAGTATACCAAACTTCCTATCTTGTATGCAGGGAGGGCTGGCCAAGTTTTTACTGCACAATCCATATATTTCTCCTTTGTTACCAAATTGGTAGAGTATGCCTCAGACTGTAGCTTGATTAGCGTCTGTGCTAGTCTCTTCAAATAAGTGTTGGGGTTGAGGGAGTTGTTGGTTTTAACTAAACTGTAAAGATGTGGCGGGAGGCTTGGTTGTCAACCATAAAGAAGCTGGAAAGGGCTGTTTCCTGTAGCCCTGTGAAATCCTATGTTGTATGCAAAGGTGGCTGCTGGAAGATATGTATCCCATTCTGTTTTTGTGCTGATGGCTAAGCTTCTTTAAGATCTGTACAATACTTACATTTGTTCTCCCTATCATACATTTTTTTGGGGATGATATGGTGTTGACAGAGTACCACAAATACTCATAAGTTTTTTCAGCCTGGGTATCATATATCCCGTGAAATTTGTCCCATTATCTGTTAGCAATGTCTGGGGGCAGTCATGTTTGTAGAGTATGTTCTCTAGAATGAACTTGGCTGTGGTATGTGTCAACTGATTATGAATTGCTTTTGTTTCTACCCATTTTGTAAGCTGATTCACTGCTACAATTATGAACTTGTTCTTGCTAGTGGTCAGTAGAAGAAGTCCCAATACATCTATAGCAACAGTGTGGAATGCAAAGCCAGGTTGGTTAAATTTGTGTTAGTAGTGTGAGACTTTTGATTGCTCTATAATGCAGCCATGGCAAGCGGCCAGGGTTTCTGCTACATCTAAATGCATTCCTTCCCAGTAGCAGTGCTGCTGTAACAGGTTGAGGGTATTCTGGATACTGCCGTGATCCACAGTACAATGTGCTGATACAACTACATCCATACACAAGGATGGCCAAATATATGGTAACTGTTTCCCTTTATACTTTTTGAGAAGCTGATTGTCTTTGACACAAGTATCCACCAGAAGAGTCTTCAAAAATTTCTGAATTTTGAGCGGCTCCTCCCCCCACATAGAAGGTTTCAGCATCAGTTTATTGTAAAGTTTTTCTGCTTCTGAGAAAACCAAAGCTATGGTAGGGAGATGTGAAAGACAATCTGCGTTTTGATGTATAGCGCCAGCGCAATGGATTATCATGTAGTTGTAAGCTTGTAGCTTACTGGCCCAAGGCGCCAGTTGTCCTTCCAGGTCCTTCAGGGGTTTCAACCATTTGAGTGAGGCATGATCAGTTACCACCATAAAGTGTACTCTGTTGAGGCACACACTGAATTGTTGACAGGCATAGATGACTGCCAGGATTTCCTCTCAGTGATTGTGTAATTTTTTTGTGACTATTAAGTGTACAAGAGCAGCATTCTACAGGGTGATCTAGGTTGTTATTATCCAGCTGAGAAAGAAAAGCACCAATTAATGTCAAACTGGCATCTGTGTGCAAAATGAAAGGACAATCAAAGTTTGGGTAAGAGAGTACTGGCTCTGTCACTAGAGTGGCCTTCAAGTCCTCAAAGGCTTTCTGGCATCCTTCAGTCCATGAGAACTTGACACCATTTTTCAACAAGTGGAATAGTGGTCCTCCTAGGCCTGAAATGTTTGGTATAAACCGTCTATAGTAATCAATCAATCCTAAAAACACCTGACTATCTCTTTTGTTGGAAGGCGTTTGCATGTTTGTGATAGCTTCAATTTTAGCAGGAACAGGCCGTAAACCATCTTTGCTGATGATATAACCAAAGAATTCCAAATGTTCTTTAAAGAAGTTACACTTCCTTGGTTTTAGCTTGAGGTTGGAAGCAATAAGACGTTGAAACACAGTCTGCAGATGGTCCAAGTGTTGACCAAAAGTCTGTGAAAAGACATTGATGTTGTCAAGGTAAACCAGAACACAAGTCAACTTAAGGTCTCTCATCACAGAATCCATGGCTTGTTGGAAAGTTGTGGGAGCGTTTGTGAGTCCTTGTGGCATCCTAGTTGGCTGGAAAAGGCCTTGTTCTGTAATGATGGCGCACTTTTCCTGATCTGCTGCTGGGAATTCAATCTGCCAGTATCCACTGATCAGATTCACTGCGCTGAAGTACTTTGCGCCACCCAACTTGTCCAATGTATCATCAATTCATGGCAACATGCAAGAATCCTTTTTGTGACAGAGTTCAACTTGCAGTAGTCCATTACCACACAATTAGACACTTCCTTCTTCTTTACAATCAATAGTGGTGAGGACCAAGGACTCTTTCTGGGAACCAAAAGACCAGCTTCAAGTAGCTTCTGTAGCTCTTCATTGACAATGGCTTGGTTGGCCAAGCTGCGTCTTAACAGCCTAGAGCGTATAGGGGCAGTACCTTGTGTATCCAATATATGTTCAACTCCCAGAGCTTTCCCTAAGTCCTGATCATTCTCTACAAAGACGTCCTTGTATTTCTCAAAAAAGCGCATGGCTTAGTCCTTCTGTTCTTCTGTCAGTCCATTTAGAGAGTTGCGCAGAATTAGCAATAAAACACTTGGCTGGTTACACAGTAGCGCAAATTTTCTAAATTTGCCAAAAGGGGTGACGTCTATAAGGCTAGAGTTTTCCTCCAACTTCATGTAGCCCAGCACCTGGTGTTTCTTCACCTTCAATGATTTATTGGAAAGATTTACCAAAAGTACCAGAATCTCATCCAAAGATGGCATGACAATCCCAGGTAGAATCCATGATTCCAATTGTGAACCATTATGGAGTCCAGATACTTCACCATGCATTCTTTTAGGGAAATTGAGGCTCAGGTCTGTATTATGTATCACTTGAGAACCAATTGGGATGTAAAATTTACTAGAGGAATATAAAGAAATTCTTTGTACTATTTGGTGACCAGAGGTAAAACCTTGATTTTGCTCTGACGCAAGGTGTACGCTACTGGCATATCTCCATTGGCATATTCCATATTAATATAATGGACATTTTTTGTAGGGAGGTCTCTTGGTCTGTTGCCGTGGTAAAACATTGGTACAGAGTGGCCTAAAATACTCAAGGTACTATCCTGATGATTGATGATAGTCCCATAGGTTGCCATGAAGCTTGTTCTGATTAAGATATCATAGCTTTTATTTTGCAGCACTATTGCTGGGGCTGTTACCACCAATTTACCAAAACAAAGTGGTAAAGATTAATAGGCTCCCAATGCCTTTGTCCTATCAGGTCCTGAAGTTCCAAATTCCTTTCTGTAGTCCAAATCATGCACAAGTTTCAGCTTCTTGACTAGCCTGGTTGACACAATGTTCCCAGGAGCTCTAGAGTCCAGAATTGCTCTTAACCAAAGTTTATAAACCACTAGTTCAATGTATGTGCAGTTGTGTTGTTCCCCATAATGAGGAGAGGTAATTTTGGTAACCTTGTGAATGTCTAAACGCTTAAACTGAGCAAGAAATGACTCTAGCGCAGTTGTTAGCTCGGGCTTCAGGGATTTCAAAGTATCCAAGTTTGTGGAGACTTGTACCAACCTCAATAGTTGAGACAACTTTTTGACACTGTCACTTTTGTGGGAGACCTCTGTGTATGGCATGAAAAGTTGTTCAGCGTAAGGTATAGAGATGGTATCAACGGCTTCTTTGGAAGGTAGGCTTTCTGTACAAATTGCCTGCTTCCTTGTGACTGTGTTGATGGCAAAAACTCTATGGAACAAGAATTTGTTTATTTATCCTTTATCATGCAAGTATCTCTCAGGGCAGGCTTCTTGGTCTAGAAGGCAGCTGTTGCAATCAGGGATGTTGGGGTCTGGGTCAATAGGTGGAGAGGGTTGGTTACTAATAGCAGTCAGGGTTTTCTCCTCAACCTGACTGCTTAGCAGTTTTTTGACTCCTCACCATCTTCTTCTCTGTCCTCATCCTTGTCTTTATCTCCTAGCTTGTTTTCTTTGCTGTCTTCCTGGCCCAAGTGAAAGTCATTAGCCTTGGGTTGCTTGTAATTCCAAGAGAGATGTCACAATTGCCCACACTTGTAGAATGTGTGTGTGATTGTTGTGTTGTTGATTAGGGGAGTAGCTACGGTTGTTGGTTTCTTCAATGAGTCCCTCTCCCAAGTCTTGCCCTTGGAATCTGTAGAAGAGAACAAGTTGGATTTCTTATGGTCATGGAAAGGAACGTTGAGCTGCTCCTTAAAGGATCCCAAGTGACGCATAAGCTCAGAGACCGTTCTTGCACCATAGATTCCTGATTTGAGCGCAATGGATAGTCCTCTATTGGGACGTACATAGTTTAGGAGTGCTCCTTTTACGTCAAAAAAAGCAGCAGCTCCCATGGAGACTAGGGTCTGTGCTTCCAAATAGAAGCGCTTTGAGAAATCCATTAGGCTTTCCCCCTTCTTTATCTTCCCTTCTGTAAACTCCGTTTATTTGGCAAAATAAAGCCTCTTTGCTACCAAACTCTGCAATAAGGGCCCTGGATACGTTCTTGTAAGTCCATTCTTGTTCCAGAAGTCTTGGCATTATTATTGTTTGGGTCTCCAAATCCAAGAAATTAAAAATGGCTGCATTCTTCATGGCATCATCTGCCCCATACATAGAGCTGTTATATAACCAAAGGAACATGTGGACATTGGCTTTCTTGTCAAACTTTGGCAGATTTATTGGTTTAAAGTTCTGGATAACAGAAGAGGTGCTAAAATTATAGCTTCTTCTGGGCGGAGGTGAGGAATTTCTCTGGTTTGAGGCGCGGAATTGTTCTTCAGAAGCCACATCTCTGGTGTTGTTGCTGGTCCTGGAAGTTGAATCAGCGGCCCCAGGAAGAGGTGTCTTGCTGCTATCCAGAACCAGTTCTGCTATGTAGACCTTCCTCATTGTACAGTCTATGTTGTCTTCATTGCTCTCATACTATGGAAGGAACAATAGTCCTCTGACATTGCCTGACTGGCGTACACCTGAAGAAGCTGCTCTACTTGCCCTTGTAGGTGCAGAATATTGTTATGTTGCAATCATACTTCTCAAGCCAAGTCTTTTATTTTACAATTTGCTACAGGCAGTTTGTCTTCAAGCTTCTCAATATGTGATTCCTGTTTTTCAAACAACATGTTGCTTTTTTCTTGCATAGCCTGATGACTATTACTTAATTTTTCCAGATTATCATGATTTTCTTCTGTGTGGTTGTGGTCAATCATTTTTGAAAACCTGGGAAATTCCATGTTGAAATGGTTGCAGTTGAAAAGGGATTGACAAAGGCCCTTGTTAATCTCACTGACGTGTTTGGATAGCTCCTCCATGTCCTGCTGGACAATGACAGTGGCTTCCTTGTTGCCTTTGGAAGAAACTACATCCTTGATCATTTTTACAGAGCAGCAGAGCAACTCAACCTTGCTGCATAGATATCAGAAGGTGGCTTATGCCCCTTTTACGTGGTGAGTGACTGTGCCAAGCCAATTATTATCCAGTCTTTTGTGTTCCAACATGGTACCAACCATCAAGACCACATAGTTTGACAGGCGTTCATCCAGCTGTGCTGACCAATTTGCAGTGAAGATTTGGTGACCAGCCAAGCTGTTTAGTTGATGACTGATGTTGGTCATAGAGTCTTTAAGTTCATTGTACAGGCAGCAGAGAAAAGCCTGCTGATTGTTTATCAAGTTTCCCTGATGCAAGATAAAGGACATATGATAGCCCAAGTGGGTCTGGTTGTGATAATTGGCGGGATGTGCAAAGCTATGGATATACTCTTTGGCTTTTTTGATTGTTTTCATCTGCAACCAAAGCTGGTTAGGAGTTATTCCTGTAAAGTTACAGAACTTCTCTTTAGCCGTTATGCTGTAAGATGGCAGTACAGCAAGCTTCTCATGTGCTTCCCCATTTTGGTACAAACCATGGTCCATGCTACTGATGGCTTGCTCCAGCTGCTGCTGGGTAGGCTCCACGTTTCTGTCTACTTCAAGTGGCACTGGGACGTTGAGGTGCAGAAAGGACTGATCCTCTATCTGGAGGGGGTGCTGTACGTCAGTCATAAATTGACCAAAAGCCACAAATTTGTTAGGCAGACCATCTCTTATTCCAGAAAGGCAACTGATCTCTGTGAAGAGCCCATTGGGGTGGTCTGAAGATGGCAAGGGAAGGCATGGAGAAGGTTATCTCCATCACCTCCCCGCACAAAAGATGAGTCCCTATCAGGGAAACAAGTACCATTGGACAGATGCATGCTAGAGTGAGCACCAAATGTTATAACTTAAGCTGTTGGGTGGTTGATAGCTGTTTTCACTTAACTCAAATACGACCTTAGTTGTTATTAAAGACTAAGCTAAGATAAGTTCTTTAGCCTAATGTGTATAATAAGTATTAAGCTATGTAAATCAATCTTTATTTAATAAGTCAAGGAGAGAGTTATAAAGTAAAGAAGGGATTAATGAGAGCCACAGAGCGCAAGGATCCTCTGTCTACAGCCCAGTTTCCTCTATTCCTTAGCCCACTATTAACCTAATGATCAGATGATTGTTAGTTAAAATGGACTTGGAGTGCAACTTAGTTGATCAGTTGGACTAATTGTTATCCAAAACAAGAGTACCATCATACTCTAGTCACCGAGCTTAATGAATTAATGTGTGATTATAGTGAAGGCTAGTTTACAACCAATTGCTTCACAACACCTTTCCAGAACGCCAAGGGGAAATAGGGCCTGATTGATTCCAGACGCTTCTGTTATATCAACCCTTTGTCCATGGGCACAGAGGGATCAAGGGCATGCCAGTTACAATGGCTGTAGCTTGGTTTGACCAAGTGTAACAGATCTTCCCCCCTTGAGCATCCTGCTGGGCTAGGGATCAAGCCAGGTTAATACAGTAGTTTTAAAAGCTATGGCAACAACCAAAATTAATTCAGATTTAAACAAAATAATATCAGGTTTGAACAAAATTCAACTATCAGGCTAAAATATACACTCTGTTAACAGGGATTTTTGGCGTTAATGGGCAAAATGAGTCAATACAGCAAAAAGTGCTCACGTGAAAAGCAAAACTATTCAAAATACAATCCAAAATACATTAATTCACAAACATAATGGTGTGAGTTGACTTTTGGTTTACATGTGTTTAATATATGAAATGGTGACAAAATAAACACAAGAAAGGTGAGTCAAAACTCAACCCAAAAACAAAACACAATAGCAACTCACTATGTAAAAAAATCACTCACACAATGTGTGCAATGGATTGTAATCATGAATGATACCAAGGTATCTAAAATAAGACACAAGATCTGAAACATAAATTTTAAAAATATTGTGTTGGGTGTTTGAATTTGGCAGTAAAATTTGGGAAAAGGGGTGGAAATTATTTCAGGTATTCTAAAATGGGCGTTGTAAAACCAAAAACAACTAACTAAGAAATAAAAAATCTATAATTGGGATATTGGGTGGGGGAAAATATTAATTGAATATCCATAAACAGATAAAAGCAAAAATTAAAATTAGAGAGTAACTTAATTAAGTTTTATTTAATATTTTATTAAATTCTAAAAATGGAAGGAACACAACAACAGACTACCAATACACACATTGTGCGCCGCGGTTGCAGTTGCCCCCACAGGTCAAAGAATATACTTAGTACAACACAAGTGCCTACTCAGTAGGGAGGCGGGAGAGGAGAGTTCCATTGTGACGCTGCACTGACACAGCCGGTTCAAGGAGCACAAGCTGCTAGGGTGTGGAGCATCAACCCTCAGGTCCCAAAGCTGACCCGGAAGCCCACCAAGGTTACCACAACAAAAATGGTTAGAAACAAGGAGGTAGAACTTACTTCATATGTGTTTGACGTTGTGTACCGGCAAGAGTCGGTCCTGTCAGCCATGCTGGAGAAGGTGAAGCCTGTACTTGATACTAGCTATGAGCCCTACGTCAGTGATGGCAATCAGGAGGATAACAAGGAGCCCCAGTTCTATCAAACCAATGAGGGACAGCTGGTGCTAAAGAAAGTTGCAGCCTTCTACAACAAGGTGCCCATGCCTTGCAAGCCTGTCATCAATCAGGATCCTGGCTTGTCTGAACCCACAAAGCCCGCCCAGAAGCGCATCCCTGACATCAAACGCATCATTCTGCTTAAGCTAATGTGGGAATTGGGTGACTACAAGGCGGCTGCAGCCCTTGTTGGGGTGGATCCCAAGCACGCCAGCAAGACCTTCAACAAGTTCATTGATGCTGGCCGAGTCCTTGCCGCGGAAAAATCCTTGCATGTTTCCACTATGCTCACCAAGGAGCACAAATGGGCAATCCGCCAGTGGATCACCTGGGACTGCCATCTTGAACTGGTAAATATACAGGCTATGGTCAAGTCTGCTTTTGGGATTGAGGCCTCAATTTCCTTTTACTACCATCTGGTCAAGGAAATGCAATTTTCCTGGAAAAAACTTGGGGTATCACCATACAATTGGAACAGCCCAGCCAATATCAAGACCCAGAAAAACTACACAGAGGCGTATACTGCCCTCAAAGCCAAGAGGACGGTCAAATTTTACTATATTGACAAATCAGCATTTGCCTTGTCAATGCGCAATGAGTATGGGTATGTCCCCAGAGGCTCCAATGACGGGGTGGCTTGGCGTGCTGCAGTCTGCACCACAGCCTATTCAATGGTGGCTCTCCTCGGTCCAAAGGGGGTCAAGCTATACCAAATGATACTGGGCTCCCACAATAGCTGGACCTTCCTGTCATTTTTCCAATTGGTCCAGGAGCACCTGAGGCGCATGAGCCCAGGCTTCACCGACGTAATTGTGCTGGACAATGTTGATCTCCATAAGGTGGCCAATATTCTTGAGGAATTCCCAATAATTGATACTAGCATCACAGTGGGCCCCATGCAATTGGCCACAGCAAATTTGCGTCTTCTCTTCCTCCCTGCTTATTTGCCATTTCTAAATCCCATCAAGGAAGTCTTTGGGTGGCTCAAGCAAGTTGTCAAGCAAGGAACCCCAACTGGGACCAAGTACCTCTTAAATTTTCTCCAGGCCAGGATCCACATCCTCCAAGCCAAGACTGTGGCCAAATTCTATAGCCACACTGATTTGTTCATCCCTGCGTGACTAGCCAAACAGCCAATCAATTAAAGGCTTAGTGTGTCCAATTTTTTTATATTCTCTAATTTACTATTCAAGATTTATTAATTATCATTTTATATTTAGATGTTTCCAAGCCCAAAATCACATTAAGTAGGACAATCAATGAAGGTTAGTAATTTATTATTTATAATCATTTTTTGTGTTGTCTAAGGGTATCCCAAACGCTTGATACTGGATTACACAAACACATTAATATCACTTTTGGCAAATAAATATAATAATTAAAAAAATTAATTGTAATGTGTACAAATCAGAAGTAAATTTTATTAAAATATATTATAATGCTTTTATGAAAACCTTCTCTGGGATTTATTTTGCAAAACTTGTTTGCTAAAAAAATTGTAAGAAATATTTTTAAAGAAAAAATGTAAAATGTTAATATATTTATCATAAAAAAGAGTTTTAAGGGCGCCTGTAATGGGGTCTTTGATATGTACCCACCTGACAATGGAGGTTCTGAACAACCTCCACTGCCAACTGTTAATGGTGATTACACCCTTATTGAATTACACCTGCCTGCTGGTGAAAGGCAGTAGGATCAGGTGGGAGTGAAGCAGCAGCTTTTCAGGCGGGGCTGCAAACCCGTATATCCCAGCCAGGACCAGTGTAAATTCACTGCCACCTTTGGCCTTGGATCAAACTGTTTTTCCCTGTCACACCAAACAAGGGCCAAAAATAACAGCCAAGCCACTTAATTCTCTAGGAGATTTAGCCCATACTGTTGATGAGAGATTTGTCCTGGCCTACCCAGCAGATCCCCCGGCTCTGGTTGTTCTGTCCTGGGAAGAAACACTGATCAATTTGGATTATTTTTTGGTATGGTGTTGCCCTCTCTTAAAAACTAGCAGGAACAACCAATCAAACATTGCCACATCAATAACCAGGAAGTCAATTGAATCTAAACTGGTTGAAGAGCCTTACAGCCAATCAGGTGGAGCCGCGGAAATTACCCTATAACCTCCAGCACCCCTGGCTCTGGCCAGCAAAATTTCTCTCTTGGCCAATCAGATGTGGTATCTGAGGTCATGTGATTCCCTTCTGGCAACTCTCCCCTTTTTACAATGCCAGGGGGCTTTGAGTCCCCTGCTTGTCAATTTTCTAAAATTATTAAACCTAGAAACAGTTGCTTAAACTCTGTCAATTTTAAAATTGCTGGCTCTAAACTGGAGTCCCCTTTTAATTTAACCAAAGTGTTAGTTGTTGTCTTCTTTAATCTTACAGTAGTTTTAGAAGCTATGGCAACAACCAAAATATCTCAGATTTAAACAAAATGATTTCATATTTGAATAAAATCCAGGTTGTGCAAGATTTAGGATTCAATTAATTTATAAAATTTCAGTTAATAAATGAACTGACAAACAGAAAACAAAATTTCACTAGCCCATTATAAAAAATTATATCAAACATCAAGTGGAGTAGTTCAAACCACAAACAAAATGAACTGGCGCAACAAGTGAGATGGATGGATGCTATTCCAGAGTATATTATAATCCAATAAGGATTCATATGAGGAACCAACAGAAGGACTAAAATGAAACAAAATTGGAGCAATCTAGAAGCAAGATTCCATAAGCACAAAAAAATGGAGTCACACAAGATGTGTAGTATGAGCAGCCTAAAATAGAAATATAACAGTTTAACAGCCAATTAACAGCTATCTAATTTAGAAACAGAGGCATTTTATTCATTTTTGTGGCTCCAGATTTTTATGGAATAGTTTTGAGAACCTTCCAAATATAGACTTGAGATTACAATAAAAATAAATCATTAAATTTTAAAATTTATACTTTTAGTGATTTTATCCTAGGTTTTATAATATGGTTTTTAATAGCAACATCTTTAATGGTGCCAGCAGCCAAGACAGCAACAGCCAAGACAGCTTCAATGGAGGCAAGGTTCAAGGCATGGAGGCACCTGTTTATACCCAAGCCTTTGAGACAGGTAACAAGGAAGCTTACCTGTACTGATCACGGACCCCTATGACTAGGACTTGTTCAGTAGTCACACAGTGTCTAGCTCTGCCCCTGCTCCTGTACCCCCCCACAAGCTGCCCACCAATCAACCAATCAGGATGGCAACCTTTATTTGGAAAATCTTCATGCCAACAGCCAACCTGCTCCCCCATACAACCAATCAGGATTTAGCTCCCCCAGTACAGAGCCCCAAACTCAGAATAATTACTGCCCAAATTCTCCAAGAAATTGTGGCACTTAACCTGCAGGGTCTGTCATGGGACCAGATTGCTGCCCAGTTGCAATTCACCCAAGCCACAATAATGCGGGAATTCAATAACTTAATGAATAAGAGGAATCTGATTGGGACAGCCAAGACGCCCAAGAAGGCCCCCAAGTCCCAAATCACAGAGGTGTACCCAATAATGCTTGACCTCCTGCAGCAGGACCCCAAGCTTCCCCTAACCCAGGTCCACAAGCAGCTTGTACACCATAACATATGGGTCTCTGAGCGCATGGTACAGCTCTGGATGCACAGAAAGGTGGCTTTCATACAGGTTCTTACAAATTTTGCTGGCAACTAATGGGATGGTGCTGAAGATTCCCCATATGATAATGACATTGAGTCAACCCTGGTCCAATGCCTGACAAGTTTGTCAGATGACATCATTTTCATCTCTTACTATAAGCTATCCATAGCTTTTGACAATTTTGGCGCCCAAGGAAGAGCCACTGCAAAGAATAGAAGGAAGAAGGGCAAGAAGGGGACGTTTATTGATGCATTTCTGGATGTTTCAGCCTAGGGTTTTGTCTACTATTGGACAAACCTATATTTCACCTATGACTACAAGTACAGCCACATTCTTTGTGGATTACTTGACTCCTGGGATGGCTCAAATTCAAAACATTGGGTTTTCTTAAGCCACCAGATGGAGGGTAGCTCCACTGCCCTCAAGGCCATCCAGGAATGCAAGCACCAGGCCTCATTATACCCAGCTGGCCACACAGACATCTATCTGGCTGATGTTGTCTTCTTTAATATTGGATTTACACTACGGGAGCGCTGCCTTCAGGCTTTCAACAGCCTCTAGCTTGGGGTCCTTGACCACAATTATCTCTTTGGTCACCAAATGGTGGCTGACTTATTTGCTCAAATGTTTTTCATGTGAACATGGGCACCCAATCACGTAAGGATAAGCGCCTCTCACCCTGTGCCATAACTATCTATCAGCCCATCCAGCAAATGACAGACAAAGAATATGACAAGCGTTATATGGCAGCCATCACACACAATCCTCCTACCCCTACCCCTACCCCCGCCACCCCCATCTTCCAGCCGCACCCACCCAATCCCAGACCCCCCAGGCCAGCACTGCCTCTACCTCTTCCTTCCTGTGCTATTCTGCTTACTAGGAATCACTCTTCCCTGCCCCAATAAACCCCCTGTTGCCAAACATTTTCTATTTATATTATCTTTTTTTGAATTTTGATGGTTTATGTTCTCTTTGTTTATAGTTGGTTTTATTCTTTATGTTCAGTTTATTTCTATAAAATAAATGTTTACAATGCTGTGTATCTAGATCCAGAACACAGTCATTTTTAGTACCCAGACACAGCCCCTTGTGAAAACATTAACAATTTGGTGATCAGCTAAACTTGAATTAGAAAATTATAGGTTAACTTTTTTTAGATAAAGTTGTTACTGATCCAGATTCAAAACCTTAATGATAAACTATAAGCCAATCAGGAGCCAAGTGATAAAGTGATTGTTGTGAAATAAAGGGTCATTCAATAATTCTTTGATGCATGTGCACTAATTAATATGATTGGCTGGTTGTTTTGCTATTGTGTGCCATTGTTGCTGTGGCAAGTTGTTGATGGACTAGTGACCAATAGGATGCTGGGTTAGCACTAGTCCATCAAAAACTTGCCACCGAAACAATGGCACACAATAGCAAAACAACCAGCCAATCATATTAAGTAGCACATATGCATCAAATAATTATTGAATGACCCTTTATGTCACAACAATCACTTTATCACTTGGCTCCTGATTGGCTTAAATTTTATCATTAAAGTTTTGAATTTGGATCAGTAACAACTTTATCTAAAAAAATTAACCTATAATTTTCTAATTCAAATTTGGCTGATCACCAAATTGTTGTTAACATTATCACAAGGGGCAGTGCAAAGTGCCAAAAATAATTGTGTTCTGGATCTTGATATATGGAATAGTAAATAAATGATTTTATAGAAACAAGCTGAACATAAATAATAAAACTAACTATAAAAAAAGAGAACATGAACAATTGAAATTCAGAATAAAGATAATATAAATAGAAAATGTTTGGCAACAGGGGGTTTATTGGGGCAGGGAAGAGTGATGCCTAGTAGGCAGAATAGCACAGGAAGGAAGAGGTAGAGGCAGTGCTGGACTGGGGAGTCTGGGATTGGGTGGGTGGGGCTGGAAGATGGGGGTGGTGGCGGGGGTAGGGGTAGGAGGATTTTGCTTGATGGCTATCATATACAGTTGTTGGTATTTCTTATCTGTCATTGTCTGAATTGGGTGATAGGTGGCAGTGGAACATGGTGGGAGGCGCTTGTCCTTCTGTGATTGGTTGCCCATATTCACATGAGAGAAAATTTGGGCAAGCAGATCTGCCATCATTTGGTGACCAAAGAGATAATTGTGGTCAAGGACCCCAAGATAGAGGCTGTTGAAAGCCTGAAGGCGGCGCTCCTGTACTGTGTCTCCAATGTCAAAGAAAACAAAATCACCCAGATGGATGTCTGATGGCCAGCTGAGTACACAGGGGCCTGGTGCCCGCATTGCTGGATGGCCTCAAGGGAGGTGGAGCTACCCTCCATCTGGTGGCTCAAGAAAACCCAGTGCTTGGAATTTGAGCCATCCCAGGAGTCAAGTAATCCACTGAGGATGTGGCTGTATTTGTAGCCATTATTGAAATCTGGGGTTGTCCAATAATAAACAGAACCCTTGGCTGAAACAGCCAGAAATGAACCAATGAAGGTCCCCTTCTTGACCTTCTTCCTTCCATTCTTGGTGGTGGCTTTCCCTTGCTCACTGAAATCATCAAAAGCTATTGATAGCTTGTAGTAGGAGATGAAGATGATGTCATCTGACAAACTTGTCAGGCATTGGACCAGGGTTGTCTCAATCTCAGGATCATACAGGGAATCATTGGCGCCATCCCATTGGTTGCTGGTAAAATTTGTAAGAACCTGTATGGAAGCCACCTTCCCATACATCCAGAGCTGCACCATGCGCTCAGACACCCAAATGCCATGGTGCGCAAGTTGCTTCAAGACCTGGGTCAAGGGAAGCTTAGGATCCTGCTGGAGGAGGTCAAGCATGATTGGGTATGCCTCAGATATTTGGGACTTGGGGGCCTTCTTGGGCGTCTTGGCTGTCCCAATCATATTCCCCTTATTCATCAGGTTGCTGAATTTCCACATGTCAGTAGACCGGGTAAATTTTAATTGGTCAGCAATCTGATCTCAGGACAGACCCTGCAAGTTTAGTGCCATAATTTCCTGGAGAATTCAGGCGGTGATGATTTGTTGCTTAAGGCACTGGGCCAGGGGGTGCTGAAGCCTGATTGGCTGAGGGGGCAGGTTGTTCAGTGGCAGTAAGTTGTTCCAAATCAAGGTTGCCATCCTGATTAATTGGTTGACTGGCAGCTTGTGTGGGGGTAGTTATGGGAGCAGGGGCAGAGTTAGACGCAAAGTGACTACTGAACAAGTCAAAGCCATAGGGGTCTGTGGTCAGGTACAGGTCAGCTTCCTTGTTACCCGCCTCAAAGGCTTAGGTTTAAACAGGTTCCTCCACATTCTGATCCTCACTTCCACTGACGCTGGCTTGGATGCTGCTGGCTTGGTTACTGGTACTGTTGAAAAGGTTGTTTCTAGTAAAAACCATATTGAAACAAAACCTAGGATAAAATCACTAAAATTAGAAGCTTAAACTTTTATGATTTATTTTTATTGTAATCTCAAGTCCATATTTAAAAGGTCCTCAAAACCATTTTAAAAAGTCAGGAGCCATGAAATGAATAAAATGCCTCTGTTTCTTTTGGATAGCTGTTGATTGGCTGTTAAACTGTTATAATCCTATTTTAGGCTGCTCATACTACACATCTTGTGTGACTCCATTTTTGTGCTTATGGAATCTTGCTTCTATATTGATCCAATTTTGTTTCATTTTAGTCCTTCTGTCAGTGTCTCATATGAATCCTGATTGGATTATAATATACTCTGGAATAGCATCCATCTATCTCACTTGTTGCGTCAGTTCATTTTGTTTGTGGTTTGAACTACTCCACTTGATGTTTTATATAATTTTTTATAATGGGCTAGTGAAATTTTGTTTTCTGTTTGTCAGTTCATTTATTAACTGAGTTTTTTAAATTAATTGAATTATGAATCTTGCACAACTTGGATTTTGTTCAAATCTGAAATCAATTTGTTTAAATCTGAGGTATTTTTAGTTGTTGCCATAGCTTTTAAAACTACTGTACAAAACTCCTGGGTGCTCACCAATATCCCAAGGATAAATGGTGTTAATGCTGATTCTCACTGGTGGCCCACCGGTGCCAATGGAAGTATCTTATCATGGGGAGTGTCCCGCTATATAGAACTGATGGGCTAGAAATAGGATATTTGGATACCACTTTCCTGGATGGCCTGCTAACTGATTGCATGTATTGATGATGTGGATAGTAACCTGTGCTGGGTACTATGAAATTGAACCCTGTGCAAGGTTTTCATGGATGCCTATCTCTGGTGGATGATGCTACTGGTCTGGGGATGGAGAGATGGCCTGAGCAAGAGCTATAAGCATCAGATGTATTATCCTGGCAGGAGGATGGCAGGCTTATAAAAGCCCTCCTGTGGGATCAATGGGAGGAAGAACAATCAGAATTATCTGATGGAGAAAATCTTTGCAGCAGATTAGTGATCTGGGTACTGGGACCTTTGTTGGTGCTCTGAGGGTTCTGTAAGTCTCTGCTGGTAGACGCAGCTGCTTTGAGTTCAACAGAGGATTGAACATCCAACTGTCTGTTGCCTCCTTTGGTTATGGATCTGCTCCCAGATCATTGTCCTCCAAGGAGATTTTTCAGCTATAGCCTGGTTTCATACAGGTTCAACAACATAGCAATGGCTAGGATCAGAATTATCTCTGATAGATATGACCTTACAGAACGTTTGGTTCTGATAGCAGAACCAGAAGTTCTAAACACATATCATTTAAAGCTATATGATGGTACCAGGAAAACCAAGAGATTAGAAGACTCTAGGGGTGAATCAGGCCTATTTCATGGAGCAGGGTGGCTTGCTTGAGGGTGCTTTTAATCAGAGTCAATTATACTGAAAGGCAGCAACTCCCTTCTAACCCAAACCAAGAATAGTTCTTCTGAGCCAAGGCTGGGGTAAGTAGGGGAATAGCTTCAATGCTACTGATCTCCTATGCACCCTGGCACAATTATTTTTGGCCTGGGTTTGACCAAGAGTTGCAATAGTTAAATTTATGGCTCACACTTAACATGACGGACTGTGAGATATCAAAAGATGGATGGGTTAAAAAAGTCTTCTGTTGAAACCTCAGATCTTATGATGAGGTGAGGATTGATCATCAGGCTAATGGGTAATAAAGGTATATAAAGAACTTCAAGGATCTTATATCTGCCTGTGCCATATCAGGTACTTGCATCACAAAAGAGTATATGATTGTTAAAAGCAATAAATATTATACTGGCTATTATATCATCTAGTTTATTTTGATTCATCTTTCCCATTTACTGAGCTTGGATGGATCCAGTTTTAGATGGTATTTAAAATGGTATCTATTTGCGTTAAATGCAGTAGCTATAGAGGAGTTCAAAAATTGCTTACAGTTTATTTAGAGATATCTTACTTTCCCTTTTACAGATTAAACATTCTATTAATTTAAAACATTCATAGGGGTTAAGAAAACATCAAGCCAAAACTTGTGATAAATCCATAAAATACTTGGCCATGCACCTTGCATTATACTGGCATATATATTCCTCAGGGAGCAGAGATGTTCCTTTAATAGCTTGAGCTTTTAAAATATTCCAAGAGTTTATGCTTTGGAAGGTTTGATCCAAGTATCAGGAGATTAAGTCAGTGTAGGGACAAATAGATATCAAGGCACTGCCAGCAGATTGTGATACTTTTAAAGGAGAAGTCCAATCTTTTCAATCAGGCTAATTGGCAACTGTGGTAAGTTCAACTCCCTGGTGATTGAATCCCTGGTACTTGACACTTTGTTGAGTACCAGGAAGTCAAGTGCCTCATATGTGAATCTATTAGTATTTTTGGCTTAGCTGATTTAAGCTAATTTTTACTAGTAATTTAGGGGGTTGAAACCAAAAAATCAAGGGTAAATTTACTTGAACTTGACTCTGTTTAATAATTTGGTTAGCTAAAATACTAATTTAAGGGTCAATTTATAAGTAAATTTATTAATATAAATGAAAAAACCTGTGTTTGTCAGTCTAAAACAAAAAGGACCAGTTTGACACTTTTTAAGCCAAATTTTAATTTTATTAATAAAATACATATGCGCTTATATAAAATTTGTTTTACTATTATATTTTTATTATCAGTGTCCATAGTTGTCAATTAGGCTCCCAAGTACCACTATACTGGATTTAGTGGTATAGACATCTATCAAATATCCCACTTGTTTTACATTATGTCATTCCCAGGTTTGTGGATTAAGTGGTGCCACATAAATTAAGCCCAAGTTATTAAGAGATTTCATATGTAATTTATAAAAAACAGAAACTTGGCTCCTTCTTTGTTTGACTCTATCCACTTGCTACCCAATCAGTTTTGTATTTTACTAATCAAAGGTTCGGAATTAAGGCTAAATTAATGTGACACACTATGAGCGCCACTCGACACTTTAACTTGAGGATTAGTACAGAGAGCTTCTTAATTTTTTAACCAACACTATGGCAAATAAGTCACTCCCAGTTCCTCACAGCATAATATTATCACTAATAAACACATTCCTACTCATTTACTTTTTTAACTTATGTTGTATTTTTTATTTTTGAGCATGTAAAACTGCCTGGCTTTTGGGTTAACTTTTGAGCCCGTTTTAAATTTAAGCAAGTTTTATATGTAAAAAACATAGTAAATTTGATTTTTCTGCTCAACTCTGGCATACTTGACAGTGAGAATTCAGCTTTTCTCAGCTGAGTGATAGTGCCAAACTTGACACTTTACTATGTTTTGAATTTTCAACTCCCAATAAAAAAATTACATGCAATAATTTTTTACTTCTTTTGCAATTATAATCTACTACTTTTTCTGCTACTCTCCATATATTTTTATATATCTTTTTGATTTTTAATTATATTTTTACGTTGATTTAGCACTAAGATATTATGCTGAACCTAACATCTTTGATACTTCATCATAAATTCACTTATGCTCTATGCTTTAACCTTTATATCTATACTTTGAGTTCCTATTTTTCTTCTATTTACTTTTTTATGTTTTTTTTGATAAATAAAACTTTACTTGCATATTTTTCATTTAACTTTTTTCTTTGCTTTACCTCTGTGTTTATATCTTTCATGCTGCTTTATTTATAAAACTAAACTTTTCTTTAGCCAAGATCATCCAAATCTAACAAGCTTACCAAGCGCCAAGCCTCAAAGGGATCAAAAGAAACTGCCTCCACCCCCAAGTGTGACAAGAAGCCTGCAAAGACAAAGTCTCTAACTCCATCTCCCCCATCCCATCTCCTCCCACTCACCCTTCCCCCCTCATCTTCAACTTCCTCCCCCAATTCCTCAAATAAAAGTGATGAATCCCTCACTGACCACTCTTTTTACAAGTCAGAGGCAGACTCCAAACCCACCAAGTAGCACCGTACCAAGAAGTCAAAGGCTGCCAAAAAGCCCACCTCTTCTTCTGGTAAGAAAAAGGAGGCATTCAAGCAGGCCTCAAAGAACCCTCCCCTCCTGATGGCTCTTCCCCCCTCCCTCATCTGATCCCCAAGATGAGCCTGAGGAGCACTCCAAGAAGTTTAAAGCTTCTGGTCATGTGGCTTGGGATCCACTGGCCATCCATAATATCTGCAATGTGGAGGGAGAGATCAAAGTCCCCAAGCGCTTCCCCCGTTTTTCCCCATCATGTCAGTAAAGGGCGGCCCTGGCTATGTCTCTGACAATTACATCTTTAACTATAATAATCAAAAGCGCGCCACCAAGAGAAAGCATTTTGCCTGTGAGGATAAGACTTGCGGGGCCCGGCTAAACACCAAGGACTGGAAGCAAGTAACTGCTGAGAAGGGGGAGCACTCTTGTGAGCCCCCAATCATCTTATAGCCTGGATGTTAAAATGGTACCTTGTCCAGGTGATCCCAACATCCTCTCACCTCCGGGCATCTGATCTGGCTATAAAGGCCCTGCAGCACTTAAACCCTAACAATCCCAATTTGGTGCCAACTCAAGAGCAGTTGGTTAAGTTCCTAAGCAATAAGTGTATCACCGCCAATCCCCCTCCCCCCAAGGCCTCAGACGTTCTCTCAGAGCTTACCCTCACACATGGGCTCAAGCAGCTTCCGAGTGGGGAGCGCTTCCTCCTCCATGACAGTGGGCCTGCCACCAAAGACCGTATAATCTGCTATGCCACCCAGCAGAACCTGCTGGAGTTGAAAAGGGCTTCAACCTAGCTAGTTGATGGTACCTCTGCCACTTGCCCCAGGATGTTCAAGCAGCTCTGGATGATCCATGCTTAGATTGACATCCAGGTGATTCCACTTGCCTTCTTCCTTCTCCCTGGGGCCAGCAAGGCCATCTACACCCATGCTTTATCCATCCTTTGCCAGGCAATTGCCCTCTTTCCTCCCGCCAACAATGCCAAATCCAAGAAGACTCCTCCCCACACCTGCGCCAACCCGCCTGCCTCTGACAAGGACCAGGCCACCCTGGACTTGGAGGAAAAGGCGAGGCTAAGAGCTCTTGGGCCTTGTGTGTGCATTATAGACTTCAAGCCTGCTCAGGTCAATGTATTTGAGCAGCTGTTCATCAGGTAGGTGCAGGGGGGCCACTTTCACTTCTGCCAAGCAGTTGCTTGTAACATGCAGGCCCACGCAGAGCTTAGTAGGTTGAGCCAGAGGGATACTTCAGACACCTGCAGATTTGTGCTGGCATAATTTAGTGCCTTGGCTTTTTAAAGCCAGAGCACACTGTGCAGGGGTTTGAGATGCTCTCAAAGGATCCCTACATAGTGAAGCACCTGGAGTTCAAGCCTTTCCTTGAGTACTTTGAGCCCCAGTGGATTAGGAAGTTTGTCACGCAGAGGCGAGGCAAGGCCAGCTAGAATGTGTACCAGGTGGCAGTGAATGGTGAGCTCAAGACCACCTCAGCACTAGAGGCTTACCACAAACACCTCAAGGCCAACTTTGAGCTCCACCCAAAATTCAATAAGTTCTTCTCCCTCCTGCTGCACAAGCGGGAGAAAATTATCTCCAAGCTGCGTGACTTGGCAAACCATGTCCCCCCACCAAGCCCAAAAACCGCTCCACCCTTTTCACCAAGGCCATTCAAAATGCAGCCAAGCATAAATACAAGGCCTTAGAGATCAAGCAGCAGCTTGAGCTCATTGCAACTGCCCTCCTGGAAGGGGCTAAAATGAAAAGGGGGAGAAGGGTGAAGAATAAACTTGCTTGCTTGCTCAGTTATATGATTTTTACTTTTAACTTTTAACTTTTTAACTTTAATTTTTACTTATTAGCTTTGATCATTTAGTTTTTAGTTTTAATTTTTAAGTTTTTTTAATTTAATTAGATAGCAGTGATTGTTCTATGTATGCATGGTAAGTTTGAGATGAATAGCTATAGTTGAAAGTGAATGAAATATCTTAATTTTTGTTGATTTCCTAATAAAACATAAGATATTCACATTTATTCTAATATGAACTATATCAAGTTTTTTTAATAATTCTTTGTATTTTGCATAGCTTCTATTGTTGTGTTTGTGTTTATTTTTGTCTCATTGGAATTTTAATTTTTGGGGGAATAAAAAATATTTTTATGATAAAGAGTGTAAATTACATAGTAAAATGAAAAATAGTTGCTTATTTCCCCTTGTTCCCATTAGTTAAGGTACACTTTTATTGCCTTTTGAGCTCTCTGGGGTTACTTTAGTATATCATAGCTGTATAGCTTAATTTTTTTATATTAAAAGATTTGAGTACATCAAGATCTGTTAATTAAAAGAGTGTCGATTTCCAGTTGTCGATCAGGGAAAAAGCTGAATTCTCACTTTACTATAGTGTCGATCACCAGGGAGTCAAACTTACCACAGTTGCCGGCTAATTGTCACCCATCGATTAGGTATCGGGATGATGGCTCAAATATTTAGGGGTATTGTTATATAATCCATTTTTAATAAAAATTATACACTTTGACTTGAAGACTTTGCAAGGAAATTTCTTGTAGAATGGAAGTTGAGGCCTCCGTAGAAAGTCATCAAAGCCTTTTGAGGGCACTGTAATGTGGGTTTCGGTTAAAATGCCGCTTATCAACCGGCTTGGTTTTTGTGTAGAGATAGTCTGCATCAAAGGGGAATGAGGATGGTATCCTTTAAAAGTATTTAAATTTCTTTTTGTCAACATGCCAGGCTCTTAATCATAATCCGGGTTGGAAGATGAAGGTACATTTGTAAAGATAAAACATATTTTTATGGAGCTGGCTAAATCATCATTAAACCTTAGAAGAATGGTTAAGCCAAGGGATTACCGGAGAATTAGGCCATCTAAAATGGCAATATTTTGGTAAGTGAACCTTGTTTATGGATGTGTATAACACTTTACCACATGCCTTTTATTGGCTTGCTGGAATAGAAGGATCTCCATAATTCCAACATTGAGTGCCATTGCGAAAATGGAGGTGCTCAGCCACCCTGGCCTTTGCTTGCGGAGGGTGGTAAATGATCAATTCCATATTTGGAAACAAGATCAGGAGCCACCTTACGGGGTGATCTGATTGGCTGGCTCCGTTTACCCTTTTTTAATCTGTACGTAGTGTTGATTTCAACCTTGGAGATTTAGTAAAACGTAGGTTTAAGAAGAGCAGACGTAAACATGATGTAGTATGCTTGTTAAGCCAAACAGCAGAGCAGGATAAACTTTGGTGTTCTAAGCTTTGGCTGATAACTTCTTAATAATGATTGTTTGATCTGAACATATCGGTTGCAAGGGTATATGCTTGGTGTAAAAGAGATCAAAGTAGAGTTAAAACATTTAATTATCTGCATTCAAGATGAGAAGGAATAAACGGAGTCACAGCTCCCCTCGTCTAGAGCAAGTGGGACATGAAGATCGAATATCTTGTGTTTAGTGAAGGTATGCTGGTTGCGTGGGTAAAACTCTAGTCTGAAAACAACGTGCAGGTATACCCGGCCAAGCCAGGCATTCTGTGAAAGCGTGAGAGCTTTGTATTCATCCATGAGCGTATCCGTACACGCTTCACTGTTCGGGTTGGCACGGGGTTGCTCTAAGAATGCCGAGACGTTGAATGTTTTTGCCTGGGACAACTTGATTGCCTGTCCTAGGAGGGGCTCTGTCTGGATCTTAAACTTGCAGCCCATCCATTTTAGTGAGCAGACCCTGCTCGTGGTTGGCATAGTTACCTTCTTGTTGGTTTCCCGGTACAGCTCCTTTAGGCAGAAGCGGTCGCTTCCCGAGGCATAGCAGGTCCGACCTGCCCTCCCGCCACCCATGGCGTGAGCAGCTTCAGCGTTGCCAGGCGCCCCCGTCCAAAAGAACTTGTCTGGAACCCCGGAGAGGAATCTGGAGCTCTTGAATGCAAATTGGGGCGTAGAACCAGCGTGCCATATCGCGGCTGAGGCTAACTTTGCTACGAGGAGTGTTATCTTCATGCTAGAGCAGATCCCTTCACTAATTGGCCTTTAATCTCTCTCGGGTGCCACCCACTTGCCTATTACCCCACAGGTGTATATTGTTCTTTGATGATTGATTTTAAACATGTTACATTATTCTTAAAGCTGAAGGTCCATGTTAAAGATTCGCTGTGAACATGTTAACTGGCCTGAGTGGAACACGCCATCATAAAGATGGCCATTACAAACCAATCAGAAGCAAATTGTATAAAACCTTATTTCAAACGGTGATATTAAATATCAACCCTTAGGCAACCAAGATTTCTTCCCCAAACTTAAATACGCCAAATATATCCTCCCACATTCCTAAAAACAACTCAATTCCCAACTGTTTACTTTTGAACCACTCTGTTTATAATGAAATCCCATTCTAAAGTCCCAAACATAACCAACGCCATCCCACTACAATCAACTTATCACATCTAACCTGAAGCCATCGAGATAGATATCTAAAGCAAGGTCCCGTAACTCACAATAACCCCGAAGCACCACGCTCACAACATCACCACCGATCACGTTTCGCTTTTGTACAAACGAACCCCAGCTCGGATCAGGGTCCAACTTCTAACCAGGTTGGAGCAAAACGTGTGCTTCACCCTGTTTATCCCGATGGATAGAGACTTGTCGAATCCTTGGTCCAGATTTCAAATCACATGTGCAGGCAACTCAGCTGAGTGAAAATTAAAATATTTAATAGAATCAACCATTTCCTTTGACTTTTTTTGATTGGTTTAAATCGGCAAATTCAAAATCCCTTGAGCAGATAGCTTGACTAACTAAAGAGCAAAACACAACAAGCAAATACAGACACATGAATCAAAAATGTGGGATTCTAATGTACCATTTGATATTTCCTGTAAGTCTAACAAATCATAGACAACATGAAATTAGTAACAAATCTGAAACTGCGGGAATGTCAAATCCATAAACCAAATTTCAAATAAAAATGAGATGAATTTGAAATAAATATAAGTTATGGGCATCTCAAATAGGAAGGCAAATGATCTAGAGTGGAGTTGTGCTAATTCTTTTAGGAATCATAGGCATTCTCAAAAATCACCCTATTCCAGTTTAGGACGGCTAAAATTTAGATCCTACTATTAACATACTTAACAATAAAATTGATTAAAATATACTTTTCTCTTTTTGAGTTTGATTTTTTAATAAAAATTTATTATAGCTTCTTTCAATAATAACCAAATAAATGAGCTGTTCCCTGGCCTTGACAAAATCATGCAGGGCTACGTTGGGTCTTCCAATGACAAAGCCTCTGTCTATTGCCATTCCCAACTCACATGCCCCTACCCAAGCACTACCCAGGAGTGTGTTCTTTCTCCCATGTTCTCAAGCATGGCCCTGTTGCCCATCACACACAGGCAGCTGCTAATCCAGATTGTGTATCAACAATGGCATAGGAACCAGCCAATTGAGCCAAGGGGTTGCCCAAGTAAGCCAGAATCCAGAAACAGCCAATCAGATAGTAACATCCAGTTCCCAAGATGGACACATCCCATGCCAACTGTGGCCCCCTCCCAAGAAGATCCTGACTGGTTCCGGTAAGTCTACCTTTGGTGAAAAAGCCCACCCCCTTATGATGGCCATTATGGAATGTGACCCCTGGATGCCCCTGGTCTAGGGACAGCTTCAACTGGGACACTGTGGCAGTTCCACAAATAAGATAGAGGAAGGTTGTGGATGCACAGAGTTGTGATTGGTTGGTGCTAGAATCTTGTCCAATCAGGCTCTCAGTGGTCCCAGCTTGGTAATACTGACCCCTATAGTTCTACCATTGTTAAGGTTATAAGGGGGAGAGCAACGAGAGCCAGTAATGGTGGCCTCTTCCTGCTGTATGCCAAGATCCCTGAAAGTATCCAAGCCTATGGAGAAAAGCCCATCCAATATGAGGCGTACAGACATGGCCCAACTTTGTATTGGTCCATCAGAGCTTTGCTGGTGGTTCCCCCAGTGGGTGTCAATTATTACTCAGCAATATCAAACACCGCAGATGGGTATGCCTACCAGACAGAGATCAAGGACATGCTGGAGAAGTGGGCTACCCAACAAGCCGTGTACACTGTTGTACTGAGTGTGGAGATGGAGCAGCGGGAATGGGAAACCAAGAAATTAAGGCTGTGGGGCATACCTGCTGGTCCTACCCCACCAACCATGCGGACATGCATCTTGCTGATGTATGTCTTTATAACTTTGGTTTGGTGCTCAGGCGCTCAAAGCCTGCCCCCTACAATGATCTGTGCACCTGAATTGAGAAGGGGTTTGAGCCTTTCCCATCCATCTTTGTCCAAGACTTACCCAATCTCATCATCTTCTATGCAAGTGATAGTGTTAAGTCCAGAACAAACTCCCCCACACCCATCCATTTGATTTGTCAAGCCCGCATATGTGATGGAAGAAGAATTTGAGCAATTGAATCAATCAGCTCTTGCCACCTCTTCCCATTCAACAAACCCTGCCTCCCCAACCCCCCATCAAAACCAAGCCCCCCACCTTCTAACCCCGACCCCCAAGCCACCACCCAATTCCTCCCTGCTACCTTTGATGCTATCTCTTTTACAGGCGCAGATGATGGCAATGTACATTCCCCCAATCCCCTCCCCTACCCGTCCCTTGATGAGTCAAATAAATCCCTTCTCTTTACAACTTTTCAAAGAGGATATTTTTTCTTTTGATATATAATTAATAATATACTCTTTTTACATATTGACATCCCCATAATCAATCATATGGTGTTTGTTTGATGTGGTGACATATAACTAGTTGCCTGGATTTTTTTGTTATAAATAATAAATCAAGGGCCAAAAACTGTAAGTATCACATCAGAGTATTGCAGCTTGACGTGGGTGTGAGATACTTGGCTACTATGGGCATGGGTCAATGCAGCTGTATGATGAAACTCATAGTGAGCTTGGGGTTTTTTGTTGGGATTTTATAATTTTCTGGTGTCTATAATGGGGAGCCATGACCACTTATTACAAATATGGATACAGTAGTTTTCAAACCTGTTGAAATAAAACAAAAGATCTTGGTTGAAAAGCCAATACAACTTGGTCTAAACCCCAGATCAAAGTGAATCCAAATCTATCGTAACTTAATATAAATACCTTAACCTTTGATTCTTTAGACTTAGTTGTCTACGTTTTCAGACTGAGATTTTACATTTATCTCAACAGGTTTGAAAGCTACTGTACAGTGTGCCCTTTGCAGCTGGTATACCTGCCTATTGGTAGTGATTCTGTAAAATTTAATTCAGATTCTGTGGGTTAGTGTTAGTACAATGAATCAACCAATCACTGTTTATGACCCTTAATTGGCTGATTCTCTTTGCTGTGGCAGCTGTGCATTTTCCAATAATTATTTGCTGGCATCCAATTGGCTGGTTTCTACCCTATCACACAGGCAATAGGAAACTGGGTTGCCACCCCAAGACCGGCTGTGGTTGGGGTGGCAACCCTGCTTCCTAGTGACTGTGCAACAGGGTGGTAAACCAGCCAATTGGATGCCAGCACATAAGTATCAGGAAATATAAAATTGCCACAACAAAGATAATCAACCAATCAATGGTCATAAACAGTGATTGGTTGATCCATTGTACTAACACTAACCCACAGAATCTGAATTAAATTTTACAGAATCACTACCAATAGGTAAATATACAAGCTGTAAAGGGCATGCTGTATCAATATTTGTCATTAGTGGTAATAGCTCCCCAATATAGACACAGTTGGATTATAAAATCACACTGGAAAATGCCAAGTTTGATATGAGTTTTATTATACAAAATGCATCAAGTTATGCAAATAATGCAGAACTGAAATGGCTAGCAGTACAACCTAGTATAAGCAACATTAAAAAACATTAACAATGCAATGTGAGATATCAACAGTGTACTAGTTTTTCAAATAAAAAAGGGTACATAAGGGGAAAATATAATCTACATGCATAATGCAGAGGCTAGTTTAATGCAACTTTGGTGTATTCTGTGATATGATGTGCTATTTTTGTATAACTGCAGGCTATTTGTATTACTTGCAATAGTTGTCAATAGAATGGATCCATTATCTAGAATTTCCTGATTATGGGTTGATGATAGTGATATAAACACCTTCATTTGGGATGTAATTCAAACAGCATGTCTAATATTTACCGCCCTGTGAATGAATCGGAGGCAGCCCTCAAGAAGGTGGTTGACCTTAAAAAACATCAGGGAAACAATAACATAACAATTAAGAAATTTGGGGGGCTCAATAATACAAGCAAAGGAAGTTGCCCTAAGTAACTTGGGAACAATTATCAAGATGAACACAAGGATTTACTACTCAATATACAGGGGAAAATACTAGAAAGTTAAAATTTCACTGGAGCAAGTTACAACTTGTGGGAGTTCTGGAAAAGTGACAGGGGAAACAATCAAAAGATAAAGCTGATTTAGGGAAATAAAATATCAAATTAAATGACCAGAAATGAAAGAAATGAAGAGGAAACAATTCAAGTTGAAGGAAATGAAAATGTTGAAATGGAAAAAGAATTGAAATTGAGGAAATGAAGAACAAACAAGAGGCAGAAGCACCTAATAATAGAGGAAACTTTATCAAATGAAGGAACTCAGAGCAAAGAAGGAATTGCAAAAATCAAAGAAAGATGAAACCAAGAAAGATTATTGAAGAGCACCCAACACTCATGAAGTTTGCTGATGGGGCGCCTGTGGCTGAAGGGGTCACAGAGCAAATAATTAGTAAGCTCCTTTGTCTTTTACTTAACTTTCCTTTAGTTACTTCAAGAAATGGTAAAGAAGTTGCTGAGGTGATGCATATACACCAAGTGGTGCATATGGGGGTTATCAATCATTGATAGCCCCCATCATTCAAAAAAGCCCTGCAGAAGTTCAAAGAATAATTCAAATGAATATGGATGAATTTTCAAACAAGGAAGCAATGAATAGGTAATATTTGCCACCTGTTGGGTGCTTAACTTGGGTTGGGGAATCATATGAAATTGGAGTAAATATAAATTTTTATCAAATGAATGAACTGTAAACAAATTTTTAAATGAATTTTGATGAATATATCTGTGAATGTATTGAAAGATTCCCATTATCAAGCATGAATTCCTATGAATCAAATTTAAAGAAAATTAAATTTCAAATAGGAAACAAAATTTTAAAAGAAGCAATTTTTAATCAATTTTTCAGGTCAATATCAAATAAAGTTAGGGATTCAAACCTCGTGAATAAATTAAAGCCTTTATTAATCTCATATACAGAAGCATTGAGGCAGACTCAAGCAGGGCACCCGCAGGAACTCTATTTAAGTTTTCCAATACCTTCTACATTAATAGATTAATATCAATTTACAAACAAATTTGCCTGGTTTCTGAAATATACAGATCACAACAAGTCCACTTAGCAATATACCTTAGTACAGTAGTTTTCAAACCTGTTTATATAAATTTAAAATCTCTGTCCAAAAACAAATACAACTCAGTATAAAAACAAAATCAAAAATTAAAGAATTCATATTAAATTACAATAGATTTGGATCCAACTTGATTTTGCTTTTAGACTGAGTTATATTTGTTTTTATACTGAGATTTTTTTGTTTATCTCAACAGGTTTGAAAACTACTGTATGATTGTGCACTGTATCATGAAATCAAATGTTAAAAAGGTAGAAGACGTCATCAATCAAATGGACGTCTGTGGGTGGCATTATACAAGATAAAGACATTGTGGGACCATAGAACCATAGAGCATGTCCTCTACAACTTTTTTTACATTAGCCTTGCTATATGATTATTTCATACATCCTGAAAAAAATCTCTTGAGCACTTCTCTCTCCAACTTTCCTTTTATCAAGCGCTCTGCCACCACCATGGTGCTGAGCGCCACCCAATTAGAAATTGGCGCCAGAGTCATCCACCACATACAGAATATTATTGGTCCCAATTGGATGTAATAGCTGGAAATCTAATTTTGGGGTATAATTTCCTGGAATAATAACATCCCCCTTGCAATTTGCCTTCCCCAATAAATATTTTTGCTTGCACTTTTAATTTTAAATTCAATTTAATTTTTAAATATGTATAGCAATATCAACATAGGTTAATAATAATTAAGAATTAGTTTCAATAAATCAAACACATCTTATATTAAATCTAATTTAAATTGTTTGTTTTGTTGATTAGCAACCCTTGGTCTAAATGTTAAATATTTAATTGACAACAAATTTGATTTAATACCTACAGACTGTCTATTAAATTTATGTTTTGAACAATGGATTGTTTAGAACTTTAATTTTTTCTTTTTTATTATGATTTGATAAATAGATCTGCTATTCTTAACTTGTGCTATAAGTAATAATTAGTACTAGATACAATAAAGTCATTGGTTTTCATGCTGGGTGGCTCTGGTAGCACTGAATTGATAAGGGTTGGGTGATGACTCACAAGGTCCAATTTTTTGCTTTAAAAAAATAACAGCTATTGTTATAAAAAGGGCTCACATTTATTTAAATAAATTTAATATATTTGTATCTTATTCAGCTAATTTAGTTGTTAGCTATACAGTCAATAATATATTTGATATATTTTAATAATAATTATCTCTGAATAAGATATATTTAGATATATTTAACTAACATATGAAGTTGTTATCATCTGAAAGCAAACTAACATCAAGTCATTATATCATAATATACTATTTTTAAGTCCCATTAAAAAAGAATAGGTAAAAGAAAATAATTAAAGCTTTAGATACCCTATTTATCTGATTGGCTCAGAAGCAAGAGCTTTGGGAGGAAGGATTCAGGGTGCTTGTAAAAGCTGCCACCACATTGGGTGGCATTGAGAATTTGCTGACCTCAAGAATATCAAAAAGATCTTTGGTGTCCTGTGGGAGGCCTTTCTTCACCTTATTCTTTATCCAATTAAACACCTCTTCAATTGGATTCAGAAATGGAATAGGGCAGAAGGAAGAGGAGTCTCATTGGGCAGTCAGCCAGGCAGTGACTAGAAAAGTGGCTATTTTGATCAATGGGCAGGAACTCAGACACAACCAGACCACTTTGTGGAGCCCAATATTATCCAACACAACAATTTTGGTTGTTCCCTGGGAATTAATCCAAAGGTACTCCTTGACGGCTCAGAGAAAATTAAGAAAAGTCCTGCTATTGTGGGAACCCTTGATCATTTGGTATTGGTCCAACCCGCAAGGACCCAGAAGCGCTACAATTGAATAGGTCTGTGAACAGACAGCTGCACAATGAGCTACACCGTCCTTGGACCCCTTCTCAACCCACCCATGCCTAGACCTGAGTGAGGAGGAAAACAACAATTTGTTGATGTATAATAACTGTATGTTGTCAGTCTGCTTTAGAGCCAGATAAGTCTTGGAATAAATCCGGCAATCCTTGATTGTCTTCTCACTGTTTCTGTTGTACAGAGAAATCCCCAGTACTTTCCACAAGAAGCCAAGATTGACCATAGTTTTGTAGACTAGGGGTTTTGAGACTTTAAGCCCAAACTCAGTGGTAAGCATTGATTAGACAGCAAGTGAGTCCAGGTGGAAATCTTTGGCCACCCATTGGTTTGTTGTGTCAATGTGCACAGGCCGCAAGAGTTTTGGCTGTTTTTTGCCTTGGCAGATTTTTTAATTTAACCAGTGGCGTCATATTTGGTGTTGAAGTTACAAAAATATCTGGCTGTCACACCAAATTGGGACACAATATCCCAGACTGCTATTAATCCATTTATAAAATTGAAGAGAGCTTTACACTCACTATCTGGCAACTGACGTCAGCCCTTGGTGGGTACCACAGCATCCAGGCACAATACACGGGATGGGGACCTTTGTGTGGAAGGTGTGATCATTCTTGCCTGCGGTGGCGCCATTAATTGTTGAATATACAGCAGTCACATATTTCTCCTCAGTTGTGGTCAATGGCTCATAGGAGGTGTCAAAAATGTGGGGGCATGAACTGGTAACTCTGGGATTCAGTGTACGGGGCCATGTTATAACTGGGTACACAGTGGAGGTGTATGTAACCTCATTGTTCCCAATGACCTTGGTATGGGAGACTTTGGTGACAGGCCTTGAGAGTGGATTCTGTCTAGGATTCAAGCTGTTGTTCCTGGATTGTGATACCAGAGGTGGTTGGATGGTGATGGCACATTGGGAGGCTTGTGTATTGGCGTTACCCCTCTAAAGTTATGTTCTAGGTCTATTATTGGATCCTCTGGGACGCCCTTGTGGACAAGCTGCCCCGCGGGCTGGTGCAGGAGCTGGTTAGAAATGGATTAGTCTATCCATAAAAAAATAAAAATACATTTTGATTAAATAAATATTTATTTAGATTTTTTGTTTAGTTGTGGTTAGTTGTTTTCTCTTGATTTAGCCTTGAATAGTAACATAATTTCTATATCTGTGGTTTGAAGTGTATAATATTGTATCCTTTCTGGGTTTTGTTGTAACTGTGCTGTTTTAGCAAAGTTACAAGGGGGAAATGTTTGGAAACTAGATAATATTCTTTATTGAGAGATAAGTATTATATAGTCATTGTGAATTGTGGATAACAGGAACATGATAGCATTGATCACACAGTGTGATGGTGAAGGGGGTGGCCTGATCCTGGTAATGACTCAAGCACCAAAACAAGGTATCCACTGTAGGGGATCAGCTTTTGTTCATGTTGTAGTGTTTGGGAATTTGAGTCAACTTCCTAGCTTGGCTTTGAGTGACTGGATAATCAGATTGCAGGTCACAAACCTGCTTACTCAGAACCTTGCTGGCGGTAAGAGCCTGTTGTTTTGACACACACACCCCAACTGAAGGTTGGCCTCCTCTGGGGGCAGGTTGTCAGGGAGTTTTTTGGGAGCCCTGGTGCCATAATGGATTAACTGTTGTTTGGTGGCGGGTAGGACAGTCTCACATTGCTTTTGTCTTGCTTTGCAGGGTCTTAGGCAATCATGGTGGAGGACTTTGTCTTATTTGAGTTTTCCAAGTCCTTGCACAAGGTAAGTGTTGTTTTTGTTTACCTTTAAGATAATGGCAGGACCCACCTTATCTGGCTGTAATTTACTCTTGTTGGTATTCATGACCCAGACTTTGTTGCTGACCTATGTCTGTCTTGGATGAGGACAAAGGTTTTCCAAGAAGTTTTTCTTCTCTTTCTGGTTGATTACTATTGGCCTGTATGACTTGGGGATCTGAGAGAGATGGAACTTCACTGGGAATTTCCAGCTTAGGTTCTGATAGTGCTTGGATGATATTGGGTTGTGTGCTATAAACTAACTCAAAGGGGCTTTTCCTAGTAGATCTGTTCACATGGGTTTGGCATACAAGCAATGCAGTTGGTAGCTGCTTGTACCAGTCCTCAGGTCTCCCAGCGGTGAGCTTAGACAGGGCCTGCACAAGGCTGCCATTCAGCCACTCCACGTGTCCATTGGCCTGAGGATGGTAAGGTGTTGTCACTGTGTGCTGGACCCAATTCTTGGTGAGGTATATGTTGATATCTTCAGAGGTCAATTATTTGCCTCCGTCAGTTATCAGGAGTTCTGGCTTTCTGAACTTGCTGATGATTTCTTTTCCTATGAATTGCCGCACGACATTGCCTGTGTGTGCTTTTACTGCTTGTGCCACTGGTCATCAAGTAGCAAAGTCTATTGTGGTGATGATTTATTTCTTTTTGTTGTGCTTTCCTGGCACAGGGCCCACAATGTTTAGGGCCCATACCTTGAAGGGTAGCTGCAAACAAATATGTAGTACTGCCTTAGGTGGGGTTTTGCTCTTTGAAAATTTCTCACATACTTCACATTGATATAAGACTTCCTGGACATCCTGGTATAGGGTTGGCCACCATGCTTTGTGTTTGAGGAATTTGTAGTGGTTGCAAATTTTTGTGTGTCCTAAGTCCCTGTGGTAACACAGGATTGTGTCAACTTGCTGATGTGTGGGGACATAAGGGATGGTGGTCCTGTTGGTCATTTTTCAATGTAAGGTCCCATAAACATCTGAAAATAAGTGTTTGTTCTTAATGAATGTTTTGTTTGTTATATCTGTGGTGCCAGGGGGAAACCCTTGTCTTTTGTCTGAAGCACCAGGAGAGGCCAGTCTGGATCAAGCCCATTCTCACCCCTTGTAGCTCTAACGTATAGGTTCAAGAGTGTGTCTGCCATGGCAAGTTCTGGACCAGGCTTAATTGTATGACCATATTGGATCTCTCCAGGAGTTCCATCCAGCGGGCTTGACCAAGGGATAAGTTTGCTTGTGTTTTGAAGTATATAAGCAACTTGATGGTCAGTCAATGCCATAAATTCTTCTTGCTGTTCTAGGTAACAACACCATTTGGCCAGGCAGTGCACAATTGCTAACAGCCTTTTTCATGTATAGGGTATCAGCACTTACTATCTGTCAGTTTGTGTGATTCATAGGCTATGGGCAGAAAGTCACCATCATTGTTTTTAATTTGTAGTACCCCCAATGGATGTGTTGGAGGCGTCTGTCTCCATTTAGTATTCCCTATCATGTTTGAGTTATTGTAGACTGGGTGCTGTTATGAGCTTCTCCTTAAGACGTCTGAAGTAAAGGTCACATTGGGGGGTCCATACAAACTTAGATTTGGTGCCAGTTATGGCGGATAAGGGTGCAGTCAGGATGCCACAGTTGGATATGAAATGTTGTACATAGGCAACCATTCCCAAGAATGTTTGGAGTTCTGACTTATCCTTTTGAGGTGGCATTTTGAAAATGGCATGAATCTTCTGGCTTTCAGGCTTGATGCCATATTTTGAAACAACATGTCTAAAGAAGGGTAGCTGTTTGCGGAAGAACTGACATTTTGAGGGCTTGTCTAGAAGCTTATGTTGTGCCAGGGTAGCAAAGACTTCCTCCAGGTCCTTGTGGTATTGTTATAATGAGGGGCTATAGATAATGATGTAGTTCAGATATACCAAGACATGCTTGCCAATGTAGGGGGCAAACACCTAATTAATGAAGGTCACAAAGGTTGACAGGGTGTTTGTCATTCCAAAGTTGAGTACCACACACTTGTATGAGCTGTATTTAGTGTGGAAGGCTGTTATGGGTATATCTTCCTCCTTAATACAGATTTGGTTGTAGCCTGCGGTTAGGTTGATCTTGGAGAAGACTGTGGCGCCGCCCAAGGCATCAAAGAGGTTGTCAATGAGTGGTAGTGGATAACAATTCTTGATAGTAACTTCATTTAGGGCTCATTAGTCTATGACTAGTTGAAGAGTACCATATTTCTTTTACACAATAAATACACCAGCCCCAAAAGAAGACAGTGAGGGGCAGATAAGACCTTTTTCCAACACCTCCTTGAGGTAAGCGCGTAGGGCATTGTCTTTGTTTGGGGTAAGGCGGTAGATGGGCTGCGCCTTAGGTACAGCTCCTTTGAGTTGGATGGAGTGTCAAATGCTTTCTCTGGTGGCAACCCGGGTAGAGCCTCTTTGAAGATTTCTGGATAGTGGGCTACAATTTTGCAATCCTGAGGCGTAGTGGTATCTTGGTGGTTCTTGAAGTGTATTATCTTGTACTGGCAGGAGTCCCAGTTAATTGCCTTGAGGTTCTCCTTTTCATCCAGGGTCTCTGTAATGTGTACAAAGACGTGATTGCACAGGAGCTGGTCTACTGAGTCTGGGTAGATCTGGTGATTGACGCCTTAACATTTGATGGTCAGTACTGAGGTTGCCCAGTCTACATGAGGTTTTTCCTTTGCAACCAGTCCAGTCCCAGCACTATGTCAAACTTGAGAAAATTGATGACAGGGCCCTGGATGATGGAATTAAGGTTCTCTAGCATGACATAGAAGGGGGCAGTTTCCCTTGCCATGGCAATGTGATGTTCATCAGCCAAAACCACATTTTTAATCCGCAAAGGATTAGTATTTTACTTGAACTTGTCTACAAAGCTGCTGTTGACTAGGGTTCAATCTGCGCCCAAGTCCAGGAGTGCTGAGCCTGTGTAACTGCAAAAGCGGAAAGGATAAGACATCAGTTTATTGGAATGTCTGGCAATGATGTAAAATACTGGGTCTTCTGAGGGCACTTGGATCATTGGGCATTGATCCACGTCCTTGGGTTGGTACTCATTGTTAGGCAAGTTGGGAGTTGTGCAGGGAGATCTTGGCTTGCTTAGTGCTCTCCCTGGGCTTTTCCCTTATATTGATTGTCTTGTGTGGCAGTGATATCAAAATGGGTACAGTTTGGCTGGCTGTTGTTCCCATTTTCATGTTCATTTTAGCCTGCGGGTTTGTGGTTCAAATTGTTGCTACTGTTCCCAGGAGGCAGTTGATTGGAGCGTCCAGTTGGGTGAGAATTCTTGGGTCTCTCCCTCTTTCCAGTTTGCGCCTTGTGGAGAGTGTTGGATGTTTGTTCCACTTTCTCTGCCTTGCAATACAGGCTTTGCAAGTTGATCACTTGGTTGAGGTTTACATGTCTCATCACATGTGACTTGAGTGCGTTGTAGTACATGAGATAGGTAGCTGGAGTATCAAAGGCCATTTCTGAGGGGGCACATAGCTCAAGTTCCTTGTAAGCTTGAGTAAGCTCCTTTGCTGTGCCTTTTTGGGTTAGATTCTTTACTTGGTGTATGATCATTAGTGTGGTGTCCTTCAGCACAAATCTTGCCAAGAAGTCTTGTTTGAAGGTGTCCCAGTCCTTCTCTGTGTGTTCCTCATGCCACTTGTTGCACCAAGTACCAGCGTCATGAGTCAGGCGGATGGAAATATCTGCAATCCAGAATTGCTGTGGGCATTCCATCTGGGCCAGCTTGCTCTGGGCGGACTGGATCCATGTGGCAGCATTGTCATTGTTGGCCCAGCAAAGGGTTCCAAGGTGGCACTTTGTAGACTTTGCGCTACATAGGCAGGCATGGTGGTTTTGTTGGCTGGTTGCGGCATCAATGAGGGAGCCTGGAAGAAACCTTGTGCAGACATGGCGTTGAAGGTGGGTAGCGGGATTACCATGTTTTGGTATAGGACAAACCCATTGGGTATCTTGGTACCAGGAGTGTACAGAGTCCAGTCAGGCGGGAGGCCAGACATGATTCTGTCAAGGATTTGTTGGCCACGGTGTGTGTGGGCAACAGGCGGAATTTTTCAAGATAAGATAGGATGGAGAACCTACCTTTGCTACCAATGTTGTAGCTGTGCTGTTTTAGCAAAGTTACAAGGGGGAAAATGTTTGGAAACTAGAGAATATTGGCTTATTAGGAGATAAGTTTTATATAGTCAGTATGAATTTTGGATAACAGGAACATGATAGTATTGATCACACGGTGGAATGATGAAGGGGGTGACCTGATGCTGGTAATGAGTCAAACACCAAAACAAGGTATCCACCGTAGGTGATCAGTTTCTGTTCATGTTGTTGTCTTTGGAAATTTGAGTCAACTTCCTAACTTAGCTTTGAGTGACTGGATAATTAGATTGCGGGTCACAAACCTGCTTACTTGGAACCTTGCTGGCAGTTCAAGCCTTCTTTTTTGATAGCTGAAGCATTCTAAATCAAGTTTGATCATGAGTTTGTGGCAAATATGATACAAACAGAGAGCGCATGAGGTTCAGTCACAAAAGTAATGAAATCAAACACAAAACAACTCATTTTTTGAATATATCAATTATTTTTGGGACTCAAAATGGAAATAGTGGATTTCAGGAGTGAATCCACCAAAATCTATTCAGGGAACTACATCATTATTTTCAATGAACACACTTCTAAATTTGGTCATTTATGTCTGAGAGAACATCTCAAAAAAGGAACACACACTTAAATAAAATTAATTCCCTAGAAATTCTTTTTTGCTTTTCTGTTTTTAATAGAATTTTTATTGCTTTTTATTAGTATGAGTTTTTCAAGTGAAAGTAACATTTAATGAGAATAGCCTGTTGAAAATAGGAGATATCTTTGTTTGCAAATTGACACGCCAACTTGTGGTCAATCTAGCACTAGAGAACCCAGTAGTCTGGTGCTAGATTGACCACAAGTCAGTGTGCTAATTTGCAAACAAAGACATGTCCTATTTTCAATAGGCTCATTTCATTAAGTTAAACTGGGTGCAATAACTGAGGCGTGACTGGTCTGAGCCAAACACAAAGGCACTACATGTACACCCATTCTGATTGGCTCTATTGTTGGGATGGGTCCATTTTGGTATAAAAATAAAAATAAAATCAAAACAGTTTATCTATATAATTTATTTATTATATTTTTATCTATCTATATATAGTAGCCTAAAGGCTTGTAGTAACTCCTGTTATTTTCAATTTAGATTTTTAGATTTATATATTAATTATTTTTGGTTGTAAATGTGCACTGTTGATCATGAGTTGGGATAAATTTGATATTTTTATTGATTTTAATCCCAAAAAAGACACTCAGAATATTTATTTCCTTTTTGTACTGTAAATTCAGATCCTGAACGTAAAAATGCGGGATTGTCAAATCCTTGGTCCAAATTTTGAATCACTTTTGCGGGCAACTCAGCTGAGTGAAAAATAAAATATTTAATAAAATCAACCATTTATTTTGATTGTTTTTGGTTTATTTAAATTGGCAAATTTTGAATCCCTTGAGCAGATAACTCAACTAACAAAAGACAAAACTCAGAAAACAAATGCAGGATACATGAATCAGAAATGCAGGATTCTAATGTACAATTTGAGATTTCCTGTATTTCAATCAAATCATGGACATCATGTAAAAATTAACAAATCTGAAATTGCGGGATAGTCAAATCCAAGAACCAAATTTCAAATCATAATTGCGAGGAATTTGAAATAAATATAATTTATTGGTGTCTCAAAAAGGATGCTAAAGGATATAGAGTGGATTTGTGCTAATTATTTTAGGAATCATAGGCATTCTCAAAAATCACCCTATTCCATTTTAGGACGGCTAAAATTTAGATGCTTGATTACAGTAGATTTCAGAAAACGCTAATAATAAAGTAGAGTTATATATTACAATCTATCTTATCATGTTGTCTTTCCTTTGGTGTGTTGATAATGTGCTTGCAATTAATTGGACAGCTTCACCTCCAGTTGCCTTGGTGATAGGAAATCAAGCCGCCTCCACAACCACAGTTGGTCTTGGGGAGGCGGCTTGATTTCCTATCGCCAAGGCAACTGGAGGTGAAGCTGTCCAATTAATTGCAAGCACATTATCAACACACCAAAGGAAAGACAACATGATAAGATAGATTGTAATATATAATTCTACTTTATTATTAGCGTTTTCTGAAATCTACTGTAATCAAGTATCCTTAGTAGCAATACATGAATACATAGTTAGTAAACTGATGGTTTATCTTCCCCCCTCCTTTCTTCCTTGAAAAGAAGTTTGTTTGGCCCCTGGCTACGCCAGGCCCAAAAAACTTTTAAAAAAATTCTGCGTCATCAGGAGGGTAGCTCATATATCATTATATGGTTTTGTGGTTGCTATATTTGTGATTTAGAGTGCAGAATATTACATCATTTCCAGTTTAGATAATTTTTCATTTCAATAATTTCATGTCTAAACATGGGTGTTTAGATTGGATTTTTCATTTGATTTTATCCAGAGTGGAGCTTCTTGATTTGAGTTGATTTGTCCTAGTTACTTACTGTAGATTCAATTTGGATTCCAGTTCCTGAAATTATTAATTGAGTTTATTAGTGGCATTCAAAAGTGATTTGAAATTTGGTTCTTGGATTTGACAATCCTGCAATTCCAAAAAACATAGTAAACTTAATGGAAATGGTTGATGGATTTGAACGCTTCAAATCTGATTCCAGTTAATTCATTTTGTTCATTGGAAATATGCAGTTTGACTTGAACTTTGCAAAGTGTCTATGAGTTCCCGCATTTTTAAAAATTCAAATAAATACTCAAAAAGTCAATTAAAAAAAGGCTATCCCGCAAAAGTGATTCAAAATTTGGACCAAGGATTTGACAATCCCGCATTTTTACGTTCAGGTTCTGAATTTACAGTATTCTAGATTTTTTCTAAATTAGGATAACTTGGTAACAGTATTATAGATTCATTTGTGTGTTTTGATATTTGATATTTATGTTGTCTGTTTCAGTTGCTATTAAGGCTTGTTATTGGATTGAGTTTGTAACTTTTGTGACTGAGTTTCATGCATTCACAAAAGACATAGTAAATATAGTAGATGTGTTCTGTGACTGAAACTCATGTGCTCTAGTGTTTGGTACACTTGTTGTTGAATTACTAAGCATTTGTCCCCAGTTTGAATAGGTTGTTGTATGACTGGACATATTTGCTAAATAGTGCTTGTTTTCCGTGAAGTTATCTTCTTTTTAGATCTATCAAGTTGAAATTAGTTTAGTGACTAAACCTATGCATTCTAAACTCACTAATATGTGTTTATCTCAACAGGTTTGAAAATTATTGTACAAAGAATTCAATTTAATTAAAAAAGGTCATTCTGCAAATGTGATTTGAAATTTGGACAAAGGATTTGACAATCCCACATTTTTATGTTTAGGTTCTGAATTTACAGGAATATTATAGTACATCTCAAGGTTTAATTTTGGACAATATTCTTAGGTCAAAGTCACTTAAAGCAAAAGTGCAGAAACAAAAACAGGACACCCAATCCCCTAAAAATAAAAAACAAATATCAATTTCAGGAATCAATTTTTGAAAGTTAATTTTGAATCCAAAAAATGCATTTTTCAATACAAAATATACAGGCTTAAAACCTTTTATAGAATAAAAAGTCTACAGATAATTTATTTTTTGAATAAAAATATAAAGTAGATAATAAAAAATGCTTAAATTACCTGTTCTTTAAAAAAATATATTATTTTTTAAAATAAAAGTTTCACTATACTTTATATAAAAATTTATTATGAAAATCATATAATATTTAATTCTTAAAAAACTATGATTAAAATAGTTTTTAAAATTTATTAGTTTAGCTCCAAATTATAAAAATAAATGAAAGTTAAACCAAATGTAAAAAATTAATTTGGATTATTAAAGAATGCTTGCAATTTTTAAAGATAAATAAGCCATTTGGGAGATTTATAGGGGAGAAGGGAGTTTTTTAATTATCTCAAAGCTGTTGAAATCCTTGGTGCTCTGGGATAAATTTTGAAATCCATCTAAAAGCTCTCAGTAGAGAGTTTTTTACCTGCTCAATTTTGATTTTATTGATCAGGACATTGAGCTTGAGTTTCTTCACCCCAACACAGTTAAAAAACTTTTCATGTCATATTTCTAGGGAGGAGGAGGTCTTCATGAGTTTGTCTTTTGCAAAAATGAAATAATTGCATTCAATCTTATTCTTCTTTTTTCCTTGGCATCTGCTTTCAAGTTTGCCTATATATTAGCATTCAAAGGAATCAACAAATGGAGAACTTAGAGATTAATTATTATCCATTACTTGGTCTTTTTAAACACTTTGTAGATCTTACTAGAGTCAACCTTTCTCAGCAAGGCAATTTAATAAAAGTATTTAAAGACTTCTTATGGTTCACTGTCTCTTTGCCAGCCATCAAAGTGTGTCCTGGGTCAATGCCAGGGTCCAACCAGACTGAGGCAACATTATCCAGGTGATCAAGTTTCATTTACAAAATCATTATACCAGGCTTTCAGACATGCAAACTCTTTCAACACTTTACCAAGAAACATGCTGGAATCTTCACAATATATTATTACATATATCTGTATATGTCCTTCTTTTGGATTTTAAAACTCCTGAAAGATCTCTCCAAACTCTCCTTGCAGAAACTATTGCCCCTTTGGTGTAAGCTTCAAACTGTTATTCATCCTGGTCCATTATTCACCAGTATTCTGACAATGTAAAAGATTCCTGAAAAATTACATATACTGATCTTTCACCCTAGCACTTTAATAGAGATTTTAGGGAAGGATTCCATTGCCAAAATTCTCTTAAAACTTCTAGGAGCCATTGCAGCCTTTATCAAAAAGAAGGAAGATCCCTTGTAAGCCTTCTTATTTGATACTGTACTGTAGTTATATGTTCAGATACCCCTTTATATATTATTTCAAATGCTTTCTATTATTCTCAGTTATGCCCATATAAAACATCTTTAATGAGATCTGATGATACTTCATGGTGTCAAGATGTCAGATGCCAAGATTGTCCCTATAGCTTTAATTCAATCACTTACTTTTAACCCCCTGTTTTATGAATTTCTTTCTTAGAATTATTCTCTTCATAATCTTAAGCTAGTCTGTTTAGACTCTTTTCTATCTTAAACTAAGTCTCAAGCTTATCCTATTAAAAGACTAAACCATTCCCCTAATCATCTCTTAACTATCTCCTAATCTTTGAGCTTCTCTGCCAGTGATATTTATTAGTAAAGCAAACTTCAATATTATCTAATGATTGTAACACTCACTATTCTCAAACTTTTCAACATACCACAAGTTTTTTGTTATTCAAATATGAAGTTGACCTTTCACTGCCTAAGTGTTAGCATTTTGCACTCTAAAGAGTAAAAAATCCCCCAGTTTTCTTCAATGTTTATCTGCATTATAAATTGATACACCTATATAGTCAATTGCTATATGGACTCTCCTCCTGGATATCTTAAAAGCTTGGATCAACTTTTGCCCTGATAAAGAAAATAAGCAGAAGCTTTCCACTAAAACTGTTTGAAATTTTCTTACATAGAAAACCTCTTTGAAAAAGCATCTCAGCTTGCCTTCAAAATTCCCCCAAGACACTGTCCATATGTAATGATAGACTAGAAGTTAGTTTACCTATTGAGTGCATCTAGGCCATAGTTATTTCCTCCTGACTATTCCTGCTAAAGGCCATTATACTGTATACTAACCTCTCTTAATTCCCCCAGGTGGTTAGCCAAGGCTTTTAAGCGCAAATTAACCATATTCTTTTCCTAACCACCCCAAGTCATTCAGCAGTATAAGTACTTCTCTAAACAGCCATCCTAATTATGGGTTTATACTTGCCATTATTTTACAATATCATTAAGTGTCCCAACTAAAGCTACCAATAAGACATGAGCAGAAACTCTAATTATTTTGGTTGTATACCCAGTTTTATTTTAGCCTTAGTTGGTCTTGGCATTTTAATACTGCACGGTATATGCATCCCAAGGCACCTCTTTACCCTTACTTATTGCTAATAGATATCTCTTCCATCAGAACAGTAAGGCTCAAAAACCAAACACTGACTCTCATAGTTGGATAAACACCAGTAATTATATCTAGGCTACAGACAACAACTATTTGCCTTTATCAGACAACCAAGCTTTCTTTTCAAGATCAGCATTTGCTTGCAAATAGCTCCAAGTATGAACATTGCAACTGGGACAATATTGAGTTCAGTTGAGTCAAAAATGCTCTGTTCATATTACCAAGGCTGCAACCGTGATTGATTGTATCCTTGGTTTGAAATTACCAAAAAGATATAGTAAACACCTGCAAAGATATAATTATCTGACTGCATAAACTACATCTCTTTATTATAAAGTTCCAGCAAAGGACAGGCTTCTAGTTCCCTTAAAAAAATCCTTCTGGGAATGTGCTGGATCCAGGCCCATCTAGTTATATTTACCATAGTCATGCTTATTGAGACTCTTATTAATTGTGCCCTCCCGCAATAAAGATTTGGTAAAATTTGTCTCCAAGGAGGCAATCTCTTGATTCAGATCCTTATTCTCATTTTTCCACTTGGTCATGATTTCCACGCTTTTCTCCTCACAAAGCTTGAGTCCCTCAATTTCTCTATTAGCCACATTCTTCATCTGCTGGAAGATTTCATCAAACCCTAACAATAGGTTCCATGAATCCCAGGCATAGATTCTGTTGCCTTGGGAAAGTGTTCCTTCTCTTACAAAGTATTCAGAGTATAATTCCTTGTAGCTGCCTTGATCTCAACAAGTGATTCTTTAGGGAATGTTTTTACCACTTCAAGGTCCTCTCAGTCATCCTCCAGGGATTTCTCAGGAACTTCTTTACAAGCAGCAGCGGTCTCCACAATTAACACTCCAAGCTTTGCCTTTTCAAAAGATAGTTGAGAAGCCATAAACTTAAAAAGGAATACACAGGGGAAGCATCAGACTTTGACTTTATTCTTTTTATTTAATGCATTTGTTTTCATTTATATACCATATCAGGCAAATTTGGCTGAAAAGCCCTCTGGTTCCAGAATCCCACCTGGACTTATATCATGTGTTCTATGGTGTAGCAGTGTCATCCAATCAAGATCTCTTTCCAAAAGATCTTCACACTCTCAACCTATAAGAATTTGTCTAATACATTCCATAATCACCTGATTCCTTTTATTGAAATGTATTGTTTTAGCTGAAGCCTTCCAGGCTTCTGGCGCCAAAACCCTGTGGAAAGTATGCATTTCTGATCCAAGCTATCCTTGTTCCAACTGGGAACCAGCCAATCAATTCTAAATGCCTAGACATCATTGTCTGCATTTATCTGTTTTTTGCATTAATTGGTTTTTTTGCATTAAAATCCCATCAAAATGCTGCAAAATTTGAACCAGGTGGCGCCCCAGTGCCTGAAACATTCACTGGGCGGCGCCTTGGTGCTTTACAAATCAATTAGGCGGTGTGGCAGAGCTTCTAACCTAATAAATTTGCTGGGTATATTAATTAATCTTTGCGGGTAATCAATTTGTTTATGAGACACCTAGTTGCCAAGATTGATTCAGTCAATCTTGCATTAATCCTGTTGGTCAGTACAGCCTAACTAACAACCAGTCATATTATTGTTTATTTCATATGGATAATGAGTTTTTCCAAGAATTTTTTCCCAAGAATCCCATTTCTTATTTACACAAAATCTATAACAAAATTGTAGGAACTTCCTATAAGTGTTTTGTATATTTATTTGGCTAAATATCTTGGGTGACTGTTTTACGGTCACATGGAAACAAAATTCTTGGCCTATAGTCAATTCCTTATTGGATGGAAGTATGTTCTTCTTGCCTGACTGGGTACTGACAGGGTCTTATTGAATGTTTTAGGGGATTGGTTTATTGAACTTGGCCTCTCAAATGTGGCCCTTTCTTTAGGGCCTATTTGGTGCTGTTTGGCCCCAACTCCTTGAATCCTGGGATTTGGGCCAATGTTGCACCATCTAAAGCTACTCCCTCTCAGGAAAGTGATTCCTCAAGTGATTCCCTGATTAATAATTAAGTTGGTGGCACTCTTATCAGCTGCTCATCTTATATGGTGATCAAAAAATGTAAATCCTAGATGGAACATTACCTGGACAAGCCCCATGACTACCATGATGTACATGGACAGCATATGGCTTCTTGTGATACTATATAATCCCTGATATTTATAACAATAAAGGATCATTATCTTCTTAACCTTCCCCTTTATTTTGTTTCATATACTTCCCAGAGTATATAATTGTCACTTAGCTGATAAAGGCTTAGATTTAAATTGTGCTAAAAAGTATATTGTTTAGAAATAAACCGGTTTATTATGAGTCTTGATCTGGAGCATTTTTGATTTGCATAATCCATCATTCTAATTAGTAAATCACTAAGGTATCAGATAAATTTTTATTGCTTCCCTATTTATTATATATATTAATTTTGTTGAAACAGCAGGCTCAGCCCGCCAGCAAGGTCCCGAGTAAGCAGGTTTGTGACCCCTGATTTGATTATCCAGTCACCTGAAGCCAAGTTAGGAAGTCAACTTGAATTCCTAAAAACAACAACATGAACAAAAGCTGAGCCCCCATGGTGTATACCTTGTTTTGGTGCTTGACTTGTTACCAGGATCAAGCCACCCCGTTCACCATCCCACCATGTGATCAGCGCTATCATGTTCCTGCTATCCACAATTCACAATGACTTTATAATACCTATCTCTCAATAAAGAATATTATCTAGTTTCCAAATTTTTCCTTAGTAACTCTGCTAAAACAGCACAGTTAGGACAATTTTTAAATATATTATTGAATTATTTACAGGTGATTCTGAACCTGCATGGTTGATTTGACCTTGTTTGGTTAATTATGATATGTTTCTGAAGCTTTTGATTATCTACATAGTGTCGAAATGAATATTAAGTGATTGTTTAATTTTTGATCCTGGGTCTCGGATTTAAAGTTGAAGAGTCTTATTTCTTTGACTTCCACACATTTGCTCTTGTCCCCTCTATTTAAAAAGGGCAAATAGCATTGATTTTAACACACCATTTGAAATTAAGTTGTATTTTAAATACCATCGTTTTGGTACTTTAAACTTGGGGTTTTGTCTTGGCTACTAGTAAAAGCATTTTAAAAAGGTAAATTTAAGAAAAATATGTCACTTTTTGACAAAACGTTTTATTCAAAAAAGTGGTGAGCTAAAACTTCATCAAATTGGATTTTTCAATCGCTGCACTTGGGTTTTAAGCACTTGCCCTCAATTTCAACTGGTTGGAAAGGGGATGGGTTAAATAAAGTTATTTGTACTCAAAGGAGTAAATAAAATCACATCTCCCGGACCGGATCGTCAGTGGGACGTGCATTGAGAATGTTTTGTTTTGGAACTGGATTCGATTCTCAAGGGTGTAAGATATCAGCCGCAATTCCAACAGAAGGTACAGCGTGCCTACGTGGATTCGCTTGGGCATGTCACCCACATTATCAAGCGTAAGGTCGTTGTAAAAGCACGAGCCATAGGAAGTCGGTGAATCTTTAAGACGTATTAACTTGTCTATGCCGGCGGAGTTGATCGCACGCAACGGAAGGGCTGAGTTGATAGGGGGAGTCAGTAGAAATCTATTGCAGCCCTGCCACTTTCGAAAGCAATGTGGGACATTGGTCGTCTGAACGTCCATCCTAATTTCACGACTAACGATCGCATAGCAATCAATGGCTCCTGATTCCACTTTGCATTCCTGCTGACCACCAACTATTTCAAGGGCATGGAAACTTGAAAACTTGTCCAGCCCGCCGGACCATTTCCAGCCGTCAGGCAAGTGGTAGCTGGTTGAGTGGTCGAGATCCCGGGAGGGGACCTCCTGCATAGCAGCTTCGATACATGTCAGAAGAGACAACAGATACTGCATAGTAGATGCTAAGAGAAATAAAAAGGATCGTGTATATTCTACTTGCAAGATTCATTTATAGTGGTACCACAAATGAGCATGTGAAAGTATCCTTCTGTTTCCCAAAAAACATGGTTTCTTACCCAAGCAGACTAAAGTCAAACTCTCATTTTTTTGGTGCTCTTGTTCGTCCTCTATATCAATTCGAACGTACAATTTATTTTAAGATTTATTAAACACCTTAGAAACCAATTTCAATCCTCGCCACACCAGAATAGTCAAGATATGATACCTCCAACAGAACTAATTCGGAGCGTGTTGGTATCTCAGACTGGTTTTCCGTCACCCAAAAAATAGACGGACTTTACGCCATTCGGATAAAAGGCGACCCCAGACCATTTTCTACAAAGAAGCTTAACCAAATATATCCCCGAGTTTTAATCCAAGAAACCAATGCAAGCCACCCATTTCATCAAAGGATTTTAAAACGTTGCTTATTTATTAAAAAAAGGCTTTAAGATTTCGTTATATAAACTAAATAATCAATAGTTTTGGCAAGCCAAGTCATTACCTGCCAGAGAAATAGAGATTCATGACATTTAATACTCTTCTCAAATGAACCTATATTCCACCCTTTTGATCCCCATATGTGATATATACATGCTATGTGTTTGTGTATAGGCAATATTTCTAGAAGGAAATAAAAAGGGTGTAATTTTCTTTTTGTTGTTTTCTTGGCCTTGGTAGACTTTTAAGGCAACTTGAATCCCTTTTGTAAGAAGTTCACAAAGAAATATATAAATAACATGAGTTTAAAATGTTATAAATAACCAACCAATGTAAAGTCCCTATGTATAAAGCACTATAAATATATAGCAAATAAAGTTCGTTTTTCTGACGAATTAAAATATATAGATATTCAATACTGCACTGGAAAGTTAAACTTTATTATAACGGTATGTCTAAATTGTCTTTAAATCTTTTTAAATCAAAATATTTCTCCACTAGCTAAATCTGAGTGTTTGGTTTTCAAATACACGGTTCCACGCTATTTTTAGAGATCCAAAAGAAAATAAAACATATTTGCACTTTTAAGTATTTGATTAATAAAACTATTTACCTGGCATCTAATGTATGACAACCTTTTCAACTGGCATAAGTAAGATTGTCCAATTCAGTGGAATTTTTTTATAAAAATATTGAAGTTATTTAAAGGTTTTACGTTATCCATCCCATCAGCTATAAATACTAAATTAAATAACAATTTTTGAATCTATGATATTTAAACCATGGATCTTTATCTGAAACAAAAAGTTGCCGTTATTCTTTAAATGCAATTTAAATTGGGGCTACTTAAAAAAGCTTCACCAATTCGTTTATTTTAAAATTTGAGGCTTGAATTTAAGTTCCCAATATTTTGTGTTCTTCGCATTGTTGCAACCAAAACTTTGATCAATTTTTTACTTTACTTCGCTATATGCAAGGAACTCTTTGAGTCATTCCATACCGTATCTCCCATAAAGATAGATTTTCAGCACTGCTATTTCCTCCCCTGGACAATGGGAAGCTATCATTCAAATAAGGGGTGAAACAAGTATTCCCGTACTGTAACCAATTACACTATCCAAACACAGAAACAACGATGATCCTTCAGCCAACCAATGACCGCAATATTATTTGACTCTCCTCTTCTAAAAGGATAAATGTTAACTTATTCTAACCCTGCCCGAGTCCTTGTGGTTTCACTCCCCAATTTTTCCCATGCCATTGAAACTTTATATTATAAACCCCTTAGCTGACCTCGCCTTTATCTAAATGGACTAAATGCTTGAATCGACAAAGAAAAATACCAACAGCTTTAAATAAGTTTGCAAATGCTTCATTCTCTGGAATCCCATTACTTACAACTCAACTTACTACTATTGATGTAACTCCAGATACCATTCTATTGTTACAAAGCTCAGCTCCCATCGATTACAAAGAAAAGTTACTGGTATTTGAAGATCCAAGGTATAATTTATCTCTCCAGTATTTCACGGGCTGCCCAGATACTGAGGTCCAAGCCATAAGAATAGTGCCTGTGACCGTACTACAGTCACTGCTGAGTATTTAGCCAAATAAATGCTCCAAAATATAAAGGTGTTCTGTTTTTACTGTTTATTACATATAGATAGGTTTGTTTGGAATTCTTGAGGGAAAAGTTCCTAGAAACTGGATATCTATATTTAATAAAAGAACAGAATATGGATGTTTAGTTAGGTTAGGCTAACTAAAAGAATTGAGGCAAGATTTGCTGAATCAATCTTGGAGAATAGGCGTCTCAAAATGGGTTAATTAAGCAGGAAGATTAATTAATAAATACGGGATATAATTAATGAGGATTTAATTATATTAAAATGGCCTTGACTTTGTCAAGAAGTTTGGTTAAGGTTAGCCATGGGAAAACCCCCAGAATCTGGGTTAAAAGCACCGTGTTGGCAAATTTATTGGGTTAGAGGCGCCGCCGCGCCGCCAAATGAATTTGAGATGTGATGAGGCGCCGCTATCAAATTTTCTCAGGCGCTGCAGTGGCGCCTGGTTTGAGTTTTGAAGCAGTTTAATGGGTTTTAAGGCAAAAAACCATTAAATGTGAAAATAACTAAATAAAGGCAAGGATGCCTAGGAATTCAGGTTTGATCAGCTGGTTCCCAGTTGGAATACTGATAGCTGAGTTTAGGATGTGCAATCCACAGGGTTTTGGCGCTGGGAGCTGGGGAAGCTCCATGCCAAATTAGTACATTGGGTTGAATGGAGTCAGGTGACTTCTGCCCATTGTAGGTGTGACCATACTACAGTCACATTGGGCTGTGGTTTCACAAAGAGGTTGAATTGTGATGAATTTCATAGGTTGAAATTCAAAACAATATGATTGGCCTTGGAGAGACTTTCCAGCGTAGCAATGATACCCAGGAATCAATTAGGCTGTACTAATTGAGGGCCGTAATGAATAATCTTGAATGATTCAGATTATGAAGCTAGGTGTCTCAAACGTAATTTATTAACTGGGAAGGTTAATTAATTGATACCCTGGAATATGATTGATGGGGATTTAATCATAGGGCCAAAATGGACTTGACTGTGTCAAGTTAAGACTATGTGTCTTAAACTGATTGATTAACTGGGAAGGTTAATTAATATATGCTTGGAATATAATTAATGAGGATTTAATTATAGTGTTTAATTGCCTTGACTGTGTCAAGAAGTTTGGTTAAGGTTAGCCAAAAGTAAACCCCTGAATTG